>QEPC01013677.1:1452026-1479597 GCA_003113815.1 Sphenodon punctatus
ATGTGAGGAGAGAGGGGGGAGGGGTGGTATGGGAGCAGGAGGAGGAGGTGGGTGGGAGGCAATGTCCTGACGGATCTTGTCAATCTTTGAGGTGAAGAATGATGCAAGATCCTGAGCAGCAAGAGAAGAGGGCGGAGGAGGGCAGGGGGGTTTAAGAAGGGAGTCGAAAGTAGAGAAGAGGCGGCGAGGGTCGCGAGAGAAAGATTAGATCCTGGAGGCATAATAGCATTGTCTAGCTAGGGAGATAGCCGAGGAGAGGGAGAATTTGTAGTGGAGGAAGTCAGGGAGGGAGCGGGATTTGTGCCAGAGGCGTTCGGCAGCCCGGGTGCAGGAGCGGAGGTAGCGGCTGTTAGGGGTGAGCCAGGGGCAGGGGTTTTGGGGCTGGACAGGGCGGAAAGAGAGGGGGGCAAGATAGTCAAGGGTTGAGGAGAGAGAGGTATTGAGAGCAGAGATGGCAGAGTCAGGAAATAGAAAACACAGTCTATGTAGTTTTCTACATCAACGGAATAGAAAACACAGTCTATGTAGAATGAAAAACCAATGGTGGTGGCATGCAATAATGAGCAAAATGCAAAGCTCTGTATGAAAAAATCAAAAAGGGAAAATGAGCATATGCTCCTGTAGATCAGGTGCTAGTGGAAAATGAGCATATGCTCCTGTAGATCAGGTGCTAGGGGAAAAAAATGGCATCTCAAGGCTTCAAGTCTGTTTTAAATAACGGGACGTTGTATGTATGTTTGATTTGTTTCATTTTAAAAAAATTGCTATTTTAAAAAGCAGAATCCATTCAGGGGAGAAATCCGGAATATACCAGGTATGTGAGGAAAGCTTTGGCAGAAGTTACGACACTCAATATACATTAGAGAATCTACATAGGGGAGAACCCTTACATGTGCCCTGACTGGGAAATGCTACAAATGAGCTCAGCCCTCAGTACACCAGAGAATTTGCCCTACCAGGGAAAGGCCCTATAAATGCCTAACTGTGGGGAAAGCTTTAGTGTGAACTTTAGTCTTTGTATGCATAAAAGAATTCAAACAGTTCTGTCATTCCCACCTCCACCTCAGCTGCAGTTAGGAGAGAGGAGGGCATGATTAGAAGAGGCATAATGGGGAAGTAGCTTTAGTAGCTTTGTTGCTTTGGTCTTAGTAGCTAAGAATGAAAGTTTAACTACTAAGTCGCACTAGGGGTGTGCATTTTGTTTTCGTTATAATAACGAAAATGAAAATTGTGATCTTTGTTATCATTTGTATTAATGAAAATGACAAATAATAATGAAAAGAAAAATGAAAATGAATTTTTGCTTTTGAAATAATGGGAAAACACTGAAAAATGTATTTTCTGCTATAGGGCATGATGTGTACCAATTCCCAAAAAGACTAGATAAAGGAAACTGTTTTTAGAAGCAATTGAATGTTGTGATTTTAAGAAAAGCTCCATACACATTCCTGGCTACACCTTTTTTTAAATCTTCCATCCAATTTGAACAGCGCCTATGCTGTTCAATGGGAGTCAGTAGAGCAAAAACCTCTGGTTGGTGACCAGTCTAGCTTTCCTCCAGCAACACATGTTCTGTGATTACAAACAATGAAGGGGAGTCCAGGGGCGTGGTGGGTTCTGAAGGTGGGGGGTCCCCATCCCTCACCTGCCCCTGCCTGCTAGTAGTGCTTCAGCAGCAGCAGCAGCGGGACACCAGGGACATCCATCGGACTGGGAGACAAAGCTGTTTGTGTTTACAAACAACTCCTCCCCATGTGAGTGATCAGAAGGTTGTTGCCTTGTAAAGAAGGTTCTTTGAGATGGCTCTTAATATTCTCACAACTGGGTTGTGCATGCTCACCCTATTCAAATAATAGAGCACATGATGAACTCGACCTCCTCTAGTATAAAAAGCACTCTCCCCCTCAGAATGACAGTTCTTTCCAACCCTTTCTAGTAATATAAGAAAATTCCATGCGGGGCTGGAAGGGTGGGTGTTGTGAGAATGGGGCGGGTGCCAGGGCAGGGATCCAGTGGAGGTGTGTGGCACCGGGCAGGGGTGCTAGGAGGCAGAGGTGGCTGCATGGGGAGGGAGAGGGGAGGTTTAACTTATCTTTTTCTCTTCCCGTGGCACTGCACAGTGCCCGGCACAGGCTTCTCAGGGCTGTGCCGGGCAGAAATAATAATAATTAAAAAAAACCTGAGCATGTGCAAAATGGCCACCATGGCCATTCTGCGCATGTGTGACCATTTTGGAAAGTGGCAGCCATTCTGCGCATGTCCAGCTTCTGGCTGAGCATGCACAGACTAGCTGCCACTTTCCAAAATGGTGCTAATGCTGCTGGTGCCATTTTGGAAAATGGCCATGCATACGCAGAATGGCCATTTGTGCATGCATAGTGTGTTTTTTTAAAATTAGTTCTGCCTGTGTGCCCTGAGAAGGCCATGCCAGGCACCGCGTGGCACCGCTTGAAGAGGAAAAGGTAAGTTAAACCTCTCCTCTCCCTCTCCACCCAGCCACCTCTGCCTCCTAGCACCCCTGCCTGGTGCCACACACCTGCCTGGTGCCACACACCACCCCTGGACCCCCGCCCAGTCCTTGGGTTCAGCAGGAGTCTGGGGGAGGCAGAGCTGGGGGCAGAATTTGGATTTAGGCCATATTGGTTGTAATCCAAACTGATTCCAATCAATATGATCTAAAATGGTATTGAAAGTTGGGTCAATACGATTTTGAACCGATCCCGATTTTCAATATGATTTCCCATCTCTACTCGGTGTGTGCTTTCAAGTGCGTATTCATCCCACTGTTTCTCAAGTTCCCTGTTTTCTGACCATGCCTGATCACCTTCCCACAGTAATTGCATGCAATCTCTTGTGCATCATCAGCCCTCAACTGTGTGAAGTGACTCCACACACCCGACCTGTGGGGTGCTCCTGCTTTACTGGGTGCTCCTGCTTTACTACCACTGCTGGGGACTGCTGCATTGGGGGACTGCTGCATTTGTCCCCGAGAGGGCCACAGGAGGAGAACCTGTAAGGGCCTCTGCAGGAAGAGCAGGGGTCTACTCCTCCTCCTCCTCACTCCCCTCAGTACCCATATCATGCACTGAAGGGCTATAGAGGGAACCCAGCACCATGCTGCTGCTGCTTCTCCTCCTGACAAACTGGGGGTTCTGGGTAACAGGAGAGCCTGCCCTGCTCCTAGCAGCTGAAGAAGGGGTTATCAATGGGCTTCTGGGGTTGCCCTTAATGGGAGAGACTCTGAGCCTAAACAATTCCTCCCCCAAATCCTGCCTAAGTAAGGTTGCCCCTTGGATGGTAGTCTCAGGAAGGGAAGCCTGTCCAAAAGGACAGGTGGGTGGTGCCCTTGCATCACCCACATCAGCACCAACATCAGGACTGTCCACATCTGCCCCCACATTGGTGCTGCCAGTGCTAGTGAGCACTGCTTCAAGAAGGGTGTGCTGCACCCTCCCTTTGGCATCCTCTCCAGTGCCACTGCTGGTGGAAGACTGGGACTCCCTACCTTCCCCAGATCCCAAGTCCAACATCACAACTGCTTCCTCTCCTGACAAACACCACTGTTGCTTGAAGGAGGGAAAGGCTGGTCTTTTAATTTTGGGGGGCAGACTGTCAGTGACAGGAGTGCTGCCAACTCTTCCAAGTCCACGCCCCCCTCTGTCAGACCCTGAGGCACCACCTGCCCCTGGCTTCTCTGATCAATGACCAGAACTTCCTCTCCTTCCCTTTGCCAGGGTCACAGAGACAAGTAATTATTATATGTACCTACTACCTAACAATATCTATCTATCTATCTATCTATCTATCTATCTATCTATCTATCTATCTATCTATCTATCTATCTATCTATCTATCTATCTATCTATCTATCTATCTATCTATCTATCTAATGTTCTGCTATATCCCTATCCTATCCTATCCTATCCTATTCCCCCCACTCAAATAATAATCCTTATTGTTATATAGTGTCCTCCTGTCATGGCACTTGGAGTGCTTTATATATAACACAACTTTTAATCCTCACAACAACCCTGTGAGGCAAGTTAGGCTGAGAGATATTGTGATTGACCGAGGTCACCCAGTGAGTTTCTGGCTAAGGTGAGACTTAAACCAAGGTCCTCCCCTACCTCCTTGTCCAAACACTGAGCACTTAGCCATGTATCACATCTGGTAGGTTCTCTTTTATGGCAATGTACAGGTATTGTCTAAGTGAGTTTTAAGTAGTTGATTAAAACAAAACCTGTCATGTAATTAACATAAATAAGATTAAATGAAATAATAAAATATAACTATTAAATATGGTGGGGTGGGGTCAGACACCTTCATCTTACTGTGCACTTGGAAGGACTGGGCATGGTTGACAGTGGCGGGAGATCAGGGAGGCCAGGCATGCCCTACACCCTGGAAGCCTCTATTGTGTCGCAGAGCCATCCCATGTTCTGCAAGGAAACCCTGGTAGGCTTCCCATATCATCTTCTGGCCCTGGAAGAGGGAACAGTAGCTGAGCTGGTAGCATACTGTTTTGTGACAGGTCTTGCCACTCTTTGATAAGCCTGTCATATTTCACTTGCAGCCCATCAATTGCCACCTACGCAACACGAATTCCCTCCTGCATCTGCATTAGGGCATGGGGCATGGATGGTAACCCACCTGGACCAGGCTATGAAGGAATGGGTGGTGGCTGCTGGGGCTCAACAGATGAATATGGAGGGGTTTCATATCCTCTGCTAGCAGTCCGTGCAGATGATTGTTCCCACCTCTGGTCCTGGCAATGCCTTGCCAAAAGTGCTTCCTGTTCTGGGTTGCACATGGCCTTCAAGTACTCTGCCTTGTGCTGCCCAGCTGCATGCCATGAATGTGCACTAGATGGTAGTGCAGGCCAGAAGTGTCGTGATCAGTCCCAACCCCCGTGCACCACTGCAGCGCAGCAGGAGCACCACACCTCTTCTGAGATCATTCCAGGGAGCTTAATGCAGTAATCCCAGACTTGAGATGAGTGCGCTCCCTCTGCCCTCCCTGCTGACTACAGTCACAGCCATAAACCCGCCCTCCAAGATCTCCTCCCCCCAATTCCCCACACCCCAGTTCCTGAAGACCCCACTAAATCTGTCACTGCCCTAATTTCAAGTGTGTTTGTCAATTTCCAGGACTTTTTGACAATTTCTGGGATTTTCCAGGACTTTCTACTTTATGGAATGACATCTTGACCATTGCCATCAACACGATTGCACCCAGACATCCGCTTCCACTGCTGTGGCAACACAGGTCCCCCTGTTATATGGAGGACCTGAGGCGGCAGAAGCAGGAAGGTAGGCAGTTAGAGCGCAGGTGGCACTCGACTCACACTGAAGCTGACCAATTGCGGCATAGACTGTTTTGAAATGACTATGCTGTGGCTGTGATGGTGGTGAAGAAAGCTTTCTTCTCCGCTATCATGCATAGTCTGCAAAGTCTTGTCCAGCGGAGCTGTTCCGGGTGGTGAGGGGCCTGGTTAATCTGGTCTGCCTCCACCTGGAAATGGAGTAATCTAATGCTTACTGTGACATTTTTATTAATTACTTTGCAGACAAAATCATTCATATTCAGTACGACTTGGGTGCTGCCATTTTACCTGCGAAGTTTGAGGTTATGGAAGCTCATTCCTGTGCTGTTTACTTGGATTAGTTTCAATTGGTATTACCCACCAATGCTGGGGAGGTGTTTGGGGCAGTGAGAACAACCAGTTGTGAACCAGACCCTTGCCTGTCTTGGCTGGTGAAAGTCAGCTGGGAGACACTGTGGCCATTCCTGGCTGGGGCTGTAAACACCTCCCTTCAGGAGGGTAAGGTGTTGGATGTTCTTAAAACTGCGGTTGTTTGGCTCCTGCTTAAGAAGCCATCTTTGGATGCTTACTCCCCAGTCAGCTATAGGCCTCCCTCTAACCTTCCCTTTTTAGTTTATTGAACGGGTGGTTGCCTGACAGCTCCAGGCTCATCTTGTTGCCATCGGATTCCTGGACTCGTTTCAGTTGGGCTTCTGTCCTGGGTATGGTATGGAGGCTGTGCTTGTGGCCTTGGTCAATGACCTATGCCTGGAGATTGACAAGGGAAATTCTACCCTGTTGATCTTGTTAGATTCTTGGCAGCCTTTGATACAATTGACCATGAAGCGTTGTTGACACAACTGCAGGACCTAGCGGGGTAGTGGAGTGGGTGGTGGTGCGGGGCTGCCCTTGCATGATTCCACTCCTTCCTGCCGGGGAGGTCCCAGAGAGTGGTGATGGATAATTGCTCATCGTCCTCTCGGGACCTCCCCTGTGGGGTCCTGCAGGGTTCTATTCTGTCCCCCCTCTTGTTCAACGTGTATATGAGACCGTTGGGCGAGGTCATTTGGAGGTTTGGGGTGCGGTGCCATCAGTATGCTGATGACACTCAGCTCTACCTGATGCCTGGCTGCTGTTGGGGACTGGATGAGAATGAGCTGGGGGTGGGGCACCAGGAGCAAATTACACTGGTGGTCTGAAGTCTGCACTGGCTCCCTATAACTTTCTAGGCACAATTCAAGGTGCTGGCTTTGACCTTTAAAGCCTTAAATTGTCTGGGTCCCACATATTTGAGAGACCACCTGTCCTTCCATGTCCCACTGTGGCCCTTGAAATCGGCTGGGAGCACCTCTCTGAGGGTACCACCCATTAGTTGTGTTCGTACAGTGGGGGCTCGCAGGGAGGCATTCTTGGTTGCTTCCCCAATGCTATGGAATTTCCTTCCCCCTGAGGTTCGTTTGAGCCTTAGCCTGGGTGTCTTCTGGAGGTGGTGCAAGACCTTTCTATTTGTTAGGGCATTTGACAGGCAGGGATAGGGAATTGTGGGGGTTGGTGAGTGTTTGGGGTAGGGGTGTGATAAGGGAGTAGGGGTGAGGGTGTGGAAAGGTTGGGGGTTTGGGCTTTTTTAATGCTTTTTAATGTATTTTTCTTTGCTTTGTGAGCTGCTCTGAGCTATTTGGGGTGGGGTAAAAACTGAACTAACTAACTAAATAAAATAAATAAATAAAATGCATGTCCAAGATGGTGGTTCTTCCCTCCCACCCCAATCAAGTTGCTCCTAAGCTTCATGGGGAGAACTGGCAACTTCCTCAGGCCTCCTAGAGCAGTAATTAGAGAGACCAGGTTGCCTGCTGAACCTGCACTAGCATTCTGTGCATGCATGACATAACTTTGCAAGTTCACCCTCTCCATTGGATAACATGGGAACTGAAAGAAGTCTTAACTTTAAAACTATACAATACATTCTCAAAATCTAAATTCAGGCAATCACTAGGATGCATACTTTAATTTTCTGACACCTCTACACATCCACATGAATAACGTAAAACAAAATTTTATATGTCAACAGAAAAGTTGCAAAAGACAGAAAAAACCGTTCTTCCTCCAAACATCAAAGTCTTATAACTCAGCCATCTCTCAACTGATCTGTCTGAACTTTGGACAGAATCTACCCCTCACCCAAGTACTTCTCCCTACAAAGTATTGCAGATATAGGATAAATCATCCTAATTTTATAATGAGTAGAATTCTTGTGATTTTAATGGAGTGCAAGCCACATTAACTATAGAGCCACTCTTGCAGTTCTATAATTCTGTGTGTGTCCAAAAGGAGGGTGCTACCCTTCCCGTGCCCCGGTCTAATGTAAGAGGGTCTGCAGCATTTATATCAGAGGTTCTCAAACTGAGTTACTCATGATCCTGAGCAGAGCCAGACTATCAGGAGGTGGGGCCACAATTCTCCTTAATAGTAGATAGATGTTGCATATCCTTTTTGCTGTCTTTCACAATGGGATCCTCACATGGGGAAAAGTCTGGGAAATGTTGCTCTGAAGGAGTGGGGCAAATCCCCAGCTGGTGTTAAGCAGTTAGGCCAAACTGCATCTGCCAAGGATGGTCTGTCTCTGTACCCAAGGAAACACTAGGCATTAAAGCCTCATGCTAATGTGCACCCAGCTTGCTTTGCTTACACAACCCCTTCACTGCACCATGGTATCCTGCCCCCTTGTGGATTGTTCTCCAGGTTTCTCTTCATCCACACTGGCTTTCCATCTACTTGCTCAGTTGAAGAGCCTGCCTAGCCCTTTGCCATGAAATAATTCATCATCTCTGAATCCTTTCCTTTTTGACCCTTCTCTCCATTATTCCTGACAAGGCTAAGGTTTGAACTTCCAGCTCTGGGTCTGCTGTGCATTGGATTTTTTCCTTGCACCACCCCTCCTTGGTTATCCTACTCTGAGTTTCACACTGTAGATTTTCCTCATTACTTCTAGGCCATGCCCTTCAGTTTCCTGATTGGTTACCAGCTGGCTTAGTAGGGTTGCATCTTTCTGTGTTGCTGTTTATGTGAACCTTAGTTTAGTTTCCCTTAGGTATTGGTGGTGTCCTGAATGGGACCCTTGGAATAGGTCCTTGTCCCCCCATTGTCTCCCTTGCTTGGTTCCTCTCTTTTGTGTGGTTAAGCCTTTTATTTCCCTTCAGCCTTTCTCCAATCCTCATGCAACCTTGAGCCTTGTTGAACCCTGTTTCTCCCTAAGTGTGCAGTGTTATAGCCTTGTATCTCCCTCCAGCCTTCCTCCAATCTTCCTGCAACCTTGAGCCTTGCTGAACCTTGTTTTCCCCCTCCTTAGCTATAGTGCCTCATTAAGTCTTGTGTGTTACCTCAATCTTCTTGCTGTGTTGTGTGGTTAGACTTGTATTTCCTTAGTCCTCTTCCTGTTTCCCTGGGGTTTTATGCAGTTAGCCTCTTATATTCCTCCCTTTCTAGTTATAAATTCCCCGATATTTCCTTTCCGAGTGGTATCTCTAGTTACCCTGATGGCCTGCCCTAGTGTCCTTTGCTAGGAAGGAGGCTTGTATGACCTTGTTCCCTTCAAGTATCTAATCTGTCTTTTCTTATAGTATTCCACTTCTCTGGAATCTTGTTTCCTTATAGCTTTTACTTTATTTGTTTATCTGAGTGGTGGCTTGTGTCCTTCCTTCCTTCCTTCCTTGTAGGTTGCTCTCAGTGTCCCTGTTTTGGTTCATGTCCTATGCAGGGCCGGCCCCAGGGGACATGTGCGAAGTCTTGGTGCGGGGCCTAATTTGCATAATTAGGCACCACCTAATTATGCAAATGTATACATTTACATAAAACTTACTTCCTCTGGACAGGAAGGATTCCCATTCTCCACCTCTCTGAGCAACCATGGAGAAGCATGGCCTCCTAATGCTTCCCCCCCTCCCCAGCCGAGTGTCTACCACCACTCCCCAGGAGTGGTTCCACTGCAGGGGCAGCCAAGCGGGCAGTGACACAGGCACAGAGAGACTGACTGCGTCCACTGCCTTACTGGAGGAGGGGCCAGGGGGTGAGCTTAGCCAGTCTGGCCTCCAGGGCCTGTTGCTTCTTGCTGCCAGTGCCGCCTGTGCCTTGTGCACGCATGCGGTGTGACCAGTCCAGAGGTGCTGCTATCACACACACAAGACACCCAAAATGCAGCTAGCTTATTAAGCGCATTATGCCATGAAAAGAGACATATAACCAGTTCAGTTGTGCCCCCATAATCAGTTCATGCTGCCCCCACCCCATAACCAGTTCATTTCTGCCCCCGCCCCCATATAATCTATTCACGCTGCCCCCACCCATAACCATTTAATTTGTGCCCACGGGGCAGCGTGAATTGATTATATGGGGGTGCAAATGAACTGGTTATGGGGTGCGGGTTTAAAGACAGTATTCCTGTTAGCAATAACTTCATTAAGAAGAGTTAGTGAAATAGCAGCCATAATAATCTCAGAACCATATTTGCAGATTTATTTTCCAAGACAGAATAGATATTGCTTTACATCCTAAATTCCTACCTAAGATAGTATAAGTAAGACAGTTGTGAGAATGTGGCCCTTTTTACACGGGTCTCTCCTCCCAGCCGTAAACACGCAGATTTCTGTGTGTTCATGGGTGGGGGAACCCCATGTGAATGACGTGGTGCACGCGCCCATGGTGAGTGGGGGTGCGTGCGCGCTCGCCTAACACGCATCCCCACTCACCCCCCCACTCATCCCCACGCACGGAGCAACCGGGGGAAATGGTGGTTACTATGTGGGTGTGGATGAGTGGTGGGTGAGTGGGGATGTGTGTGCAGCTGTGTGCATGCCCCATCCATGCACTGGCGCGCCCACGGACTCCCCACCCGGCGGAGCCATGTAAAAATATCATGTGAGGAGCCACTCGAAGAAGAACAGAAGGTTGCTACCTTGCAAACAAGGTTTTTTGAGATGGCTCCAAACATTCTCACAACACCCACCCTTCCAGCGCTGCATGGAATTCTTTTCTTATATTTCTAGAAAGGGTTGAAAGGAACTGTCATTCAGAGGGGGAGGGTTCTTTTTATACCAGAGGAGCTCAAGACCATCATGTGGTCTATTATTTGATCAGGGTGAGCGCATACAACCCAGTTGTGAGAATGTTGGGAGCCATCTTAAAGAACCTTCTTTACAAGGTAGCAACCTTCGGATCAGCAGTGGGGAGGAGCTGTTTGTAAACAGCCTTATCTCCCAGCCCGATCCAGTGTCCCCGCTGCTGCTGCTGTCGCTGCAGCACTACTAGAAGGCAGAGGCAAGTGAGGGATGAGTTCTGGAGCCAGGGAGGGGAGGAAGAATCACTTTCTGGGGGAGAAGCTGGCTTCAGCCTGCTGCCCAGCCAGGCAAGTGCGGGGTCACAGCTGGTGGCGGGGCCATGTGCGGCCGCACATGTGGCACATGCCTGGGGCCAGCCCTGGTCCTATGTACACTTTGACCTTGTGTTGTGCTGCTAGTGGTATCCTGGTTTTCCCTTTCTTGATATTCTATCAATCTTAACCGACCTGTCTGTCTGGGGGTGTTGCCTGGTTCCGTCAGTTCCTCTCAGGCCTGCATAGCCTTGTTCCAGCCTCCTCTTTTGTTCCTTGAACTTAGGAGGTTCCCTATGTTGATCCTGGCCTAGAGCTTATAGTACAGTCAATATATGATATACCCAAGAAGTAATTGCAATCGTTTTAAAGCAAAGTTTTTCTGAGTCATTGGATTCCCCTGAATGTATCTGTAAGTTTCCCCTTAAATCCCAGCACTGGAACACCCCCTTCCAAGATGGCATCGGCTGTTATTTCACTGGCAATCACCAAAATGATGTTTTTAAAGTGAAAACTCATATTATAAGCAAAGAAAAGTTTTTAAAGTGTTCATTCTTGTAGATTTACATACTCAACATTTATTAATAGATATTATAACATGAAATGTACATATTGTAACACATTACATAAACATACTAGATGATATCAGTTAATCTAATCATCATCATCATCATCATCAGCTTCTATTTTAGGTGAATTAGTGCCGGCAACTCCACGACAGTTGCCACAGGCTGAGGAACATTCTAGGCCTTGTTGTCTGCAGCTGCACATGGAACTGCAACTACATCTTCAGTCACACCTGATTCTCTTGATGAGTTTTTCTGGTGCTGCTGACTTGGTCAACATTATGGGGGGACTAGAATGCCTTTATCCTCCTTCCAATCCCAGTCCTGAGGCTTAAGTGTGTGTTCAGTTCCCATCCATGTTTGCACCTGGAGGTACACATGATAGCTGTGAAGGCTTGCTACATCCTGAGTTTTAGTCTCTACAAATGATGTGACTACTGCTGTTTTTCTGCAGAAAAGCGAGTATCGTAGATTGTCCAGCTTCTGCTCTTTACTGCCATTGTACAAGCAGACAATAGCTCTCTCCCCTGATTCAGCAATGTCATCTTTTGACATTCCCCCTTGTGCAAATACTGTGGCATGTTTCATGAAAACTGGATCACGCATGAAATTTTTAAGGGCAGTGGGCTTTCCTATGCCAAATATATGAGAAATGGTGTCACAACCTAGTATGACATGGATGAACAGGATGTTCTTGCAGACATCATCTCCCAGTGCCTGAGTCAGTTTCTGAATATTCTATACTCTTCCTCCCTTAAATGCAGCATGAGGTTGTTGTCTCCGAAAAACCTCATGGATGTCACAGCTCATATGAAATATCAACAAGACCAATGTGTCATCACCAACAATGACAGTGTCCATGCTTTTGGCTTACTCTACAGCAGTTCGCACTATCAACACATCTGCATCAGAAGTTGCATGCAGTTCTACAGCCTGCTTTCTGGAGGTACTGGCTCAACATGGTAATGAAGTTCTGCTTGTTTTATGAGTTGTAAATGAATTCCTCCTTCCTCATTATGTTGTTTGTAGAGGCAAGGAAACAAACTGTTGGTCCCGCTTTTCTTTGTCTTCGTTTGGAATGAGTCATATCCTTTGTTGTAGGACTACTGCCATAATGATCAAACACAATAATGGCATATAATGCTGGTTCTAGCATTATAGATTTTATTTGTGTCCCTCGGCATCAGTTGGATAGGTATGTCAATTTTGAGGTTCAACCATTTGGGAGTAGTGACCATCAACCCATTGCAGTGGAATTTTTGATTCATTCTGATTTATCTCTCCATTTTGATATGGATCCAGGTCTTTCCTCTTATGTGGCAGTCTCTGATCATTTGTTAAAATGGGGTCCCACTCTGATTGCTAGGAGCAACGTTTTTTTTAGCTCTAAGGAGATGACATCATATAGAGACAATATTTAGGCTTTGGACCAGTTTATGGAAGACTGCCCTAAAGTCTTTACTGAAATTATGCACCATTTGTTATCTAGTAGAATACCAGCTAAGCCTCCGTATGTGCCAACTTGGTTTGACCTGGAATGTAAATCAATTAAAACTCAAGTAAACAGAAAGGTTAGGCATATTAAAACAGACAATTCCCCACAGGCAATAACAAGGTATCTTGCTATTAAGAATAATTATAGGAACGTTGTTAAAGAAAGAAAATGACCTATCAGCGTTTTCTTTGGTCATGTTTGGAAGAAGCAATATCAAGCAAGGATCATATGAAATTTTGGTCCCTGGTAAATAAAGGGTGTAATTCAAGGCGAGACATATTAGATTCAGGGATAATGGGTCCATTATGGCAGGTACATTTTCAAAAAATATTTAATAACAACCAAGAAATCCATTCCCCCCCCCCCCAGGAGGATGAGTAATTGATATCTCTTCCTCAGGGAAGTTACGACTGATATGGGCAATATATATGTTACATATGTCACCAAAAGTTGTGTGACGCTTCCATGGCACTCAATGCAGGAGGGACCCCCCCCCCCATCCAAGACAAATCTCATCCCTTCAAGACTGTCGGTGGCATCCGCACCATACTGGTTCCAAAGAAAATCAGCTAAGGAAGCTTTGTTTGGTTGCCTTGGTAACCCTTGACCATCAAACAATGATGCTGGAACCATGCATAGCTTGTATTCAAAAACACTGCTGATGTCCTCTGTACTCTTCCTTGCTACCATGATGAGACACTGGAAAAGAAATTTGGGGTCTATGTTGATTGTGTTGCCATCTACTGTCACCTTCGTCTTCCAACCCAGAGTGATGACCTGTGCTTTTTTCTTGAATGAGTACGCAGTAACACTTGCTCCTGCCATATTGCTCAGGATTTGAAGACCCACCTGTTCCTGTCTCTTATACACATCTAGATGTGTATAAGAGACAGGTACTGAACATAGACATAGACGCGGTCCCTGCCTGTGGCTTACAATCTAAAAGACAAGGAGGGGGAGACAGGGAGAGGGGACAGTGGGAGAGACAGGGGAGAAGACAAACAAACATTCAAGCAGATGCGAAGTCTCAGGTGCGTGTGCTTGGCTTGGTTACAATCAGGTTGGTTGCAGCAGTCTGCAGAGCAGGGCAGACAGTAAGTATATGGGGAACGACTAGCAGGCATTGGGAAAGGCGGCAAGGAAAAAATGGGACTTGAGGAGGGATTTGAAGGAGTGGAGGGAGGGGGCAAGGCGGATGTGGACAGGGAGGGAGTTCCAGGCATGAGGGGCAGCGAGGGAGAAGGGTCGAAGGCAGTTAGGTGAACAGGAGAAACGAGGGAGAGTGAGGGAGGGGACAGAGGAAGAGCGGAGAGCGTGTGCAGGAGTGCATAGGGAGATTAGGTCCGAGAGGTAAGGGGGAGCTTGGTCGTGGAGCGATTTGAATGTGAATACCAGGAGTTTAAAGAGGATACGTTCAGGAAGGGGGAGCCAGTGAAGAGAGAAGAGTAGAGGCTGCACATGGTCAAAGCGATGGGCAGAGTGAATGACCTTGGCAGCGGAGTTTTGGATTGTGATAAGGGGGGACAGGTGAGAGTGAGGGAGGCCAGCAAGGAGGAGGTTGCAGTAATCGAGGTGAGAGATAATCATGGCATGAACAAGGGTTTTGGCCGAGGAGGTAGAGAGAGAGGGGTGGATCCGAGCAATGTTATGGGGGGTGTGAATCAGCAGGATTTGGCAACAGAGTCAATGTAAGGTTTAAAAGAGAGGTGTGTGTCAAAGTCGTGTCTTTTAGCTCCCCCACCTATCTACTATTTATTATCTTACCGTTTTTTTAGCCCTGTTTTAATATTATTATATTGGATAATTTAAACTGTTTTTATTATGTTTTTATTGTTGTAAGCTGCCCCGGGCTACTTTGCAGGAGGGGCGGGGTATAAATCCTTGAAATAATAAATATAAATAAATAAAGTCACTACTCCAGTGGTGATGGAACGAAGTGCTTTGCAGTTATCAAAAATGCAAGTGTCTTCAAAGAAAGCTACTAATTTCCTAACATCAGCATCATCTTGCTCTTTATGTGTGTGAGAGCTCTCCTTATGCTGTTTGCTGGTCTGGAAAGATAGCTGCGTGAACTCCTGCATTGCAGCATTGATTTCTGTACACGCAGATCGTGCTAGCAGCCACACAGCATGTTGCTTCCCAGAGAATCCCTTTCCCCTTGTTAGCCCACCAGTTGACTTCATGCTTCTCATCAGTACCTGTTAAATTGCAAGGTCTGTGGAACTGCCTGCCCAAAACCTTTCACTTTGGCACACTACGTGCTTCCCCTGAATAAAATGGCTGTAGATGTGTGGGTGGTCAATCTCAAGGGCTACCATTTTCTGTAGTTACAACTTGGCTGATCTAGTGTAGTTGTTGTGACCACAAGCTGCAAAGATAGGCAACATTTCACTGACACACTGTAGATGGAGCTTCCATTTCCCTGTTCATTCTGCCTTGATGAACTTGCATGGCATGTCACACATATCCATGTACTGGACCCAAAGTTTTGATGTTCCAGAGGCTGCCTTGAGTTTCTCTTTTGTCACAGTGAGTTGGTGTGAGACTCGTTCCAATAACTCATTACAACAAAATTCATTAAGGTCAATGTCACCTTTCAATAACTGTCCATAAAGGGCAGATATGACAGGTACATCTCCATTTGAATCGTCCAAATCCTTGTGTGCCTCCCCATTGTTCTCACTAGAAGATGAGTTGTTTGGTTTAGATGGCAATCCATCAATGGCATCTTCTGGAGCTTGGGTGTGGTCCTTACATCCTTCACTACTTTTCAGGACAGAAGATGTGATTCCTTGATCCACTGGTGTTCCATTGCTAATAGCTTCTGCAGGTTGGCTGTGGTCCACAGTGTTTGACATAGTTATTTGTTGGAGGACATTTACAGGAGTTTGTGACATACTTTTATCCAGTCAAGTGTTCAAACTCTTATCAACTAGCATGTGTCCTCTCATGGCATGGGTCACAGCCTTTCCTGAAAGCATCTGCATCACAGCGCCTGGGGCATACACGACAGACAACACATCTTGTAATCCAGACCCCTCCATAACATGACCTGTGTATCCAAGGTAACTCATCTGGACACGAAAAGCTCCTAATCTTAGTACAAATGACCTTGAAAACTCACTGCTGGGCTCATCTAGAAGAATCATCTTGGCCTTCCTCCACAATGGCTGATCAAAGGTGAGGATGGGTGTCACCTCATATTTCTGTGCCTGCGTACAGACAAAGTCCATCGTTGAGAAAATGCAAGACGGGTCACTCGCGTTCATATCTGTCATTGGCATGAACATGATTGATGACTTTCCAGGTGAGTTCCTTTCTGAACAAGCTGCATCATGCCTGACCACAACACTGGAGGGAAGTTTAAAGGGCGTGTGATTTTCCATGTCACATTGAGTACAGCTGTAGTCTGTTGCATAAATACATGGTATTTTACCAAACTGCATTGAATACTGATCCTTCGTTGTCTGAGGCTTGAAAATCTTGACATTGATGCATACAATGACAGCAACATCTTCCAGTGTGCTCTTCATTCTCAACATTATCCTGGCCACATTTGTAGCAGGATTGATAGCTGCAATAATCCCCATACCATGAAATGTACTATTTGCACCATCTAACGTTCGAAGTTCGTGATCTGCGTTGTTTGCAATGTACTGGCAGAAGTGTAAGTAGGTAAATAAGTATTCAATTCAATTCAATTTGTTTATTTGGGCACTAACTTTCACTCTGACCCATCAAGCAATATAATAATAATAATTAATAATACAAACTGTAGGAACAGCAAAAATCATACTAATACAAATGACATAGAAATACAGAAACCATACACCATCACAGAGTATAACAAATAAAACAATGGGGAGGCAGTTCAGGTTCTGTCCAGAAGTAATAAACAAGCATACAACCCCAATGCTGCCTGAAAAGTGACGGAGTCACTCAAATCAGGGTCGAATAGCCCGCCAGTACAGTAACCCCAGAGGTGCAGCAATTTTGGCAGTTGCGCCATCTAGCAAGCAAGTCCACTGCGCCTTTTAGAGGCAAGCCAGATAAATGAAGCCACCTGAATAAGCTCTTCCTGTTTATATAGAGAGAGTAGATTTTGATATACTTCATGAGTATACAAACCCTTGTGGGTATCCACAATGGAACAGAGTCAAACATCCCTGAGGTCATCATAATGGGTGCACTTACATAGGAAGTGTTCAACTGACTCCACTTCATCTAATGGACAGGTACAGCAGCGTAGATCGTATTTGAGTCCCGTATACCTGCCCTCCGTCACCGCTGTCTGGAGCAACTGGAAACGGGCCAGAGTATAGGATCTGCGCAGATGGTTATTAATAAGTAAGTTCATATATGGTTCAAATAGTAGCCTTTAGGGATCCCAAACGGGGCTACTTTCCATGCTTTCAGGGTTGCTAGATCCTCCTGCATGGCAATGTCCTTAAGACGGGCCCACACTTCCCTTTTGATTCCTGGCACTGGTTTTCCCTCAACATATTCAAAGGAGAAGCCACTATCTTTGAGTACTCCTGCGAGATAGCGCAACCAGGGGTAAACCCTGGGGCCGACACGTGAAAGTTCCTCCCTAAAACATTGGCTCAGGAGTGTGGATTCAGGCTGGGAAGGCAATCTGAGCCAAAATATGACTACTGCCATGCCAGCTAAGGTGCTAATTGGGATCAAACCTAATTCCACCCTTAGTACTACGCCTGGGACCTGTTTCCCTACCTGGAGGATCTGGCGCAGGAAAGTATTTTGGACCTTTTCAAGTATTAATAAACTAGGATAGGGTATGATTTCAAACCCAAAGATCAAAGAGGCTGGCACTTTTAATTGTTATATTTGAAGGAAAGTGGACAACTTCACTCCCTGTGACACCCTCACTGCCTTACTCAGTGCTTTAACAGACCTTAGTCCTTTGGCCACCCTATTCTGGGTATGCTGGATCCATGTCCCTCTGGCAGAGGAGGTAATGCCTAAGTAGGTGAAGGCATTAACCCTCTCCAGGTCCTGGCCATTTACCCGCCAGCTAGCTGAAATTCTGCATCTTCCAATCACCATGACTTTGGATTTGGATGGGTTGGGTTCAAGCCCATTGCACCCACAATATACGCTAAATTTCTCCAATAGCTATCTAAGCCCCACCTCTGATTGGGACATTAGGACTAGATCATCAGCAAACTGGATCATAGGGATCAGGCAATTACCAATTCTAGGGGCATGAGCTGCTTCAAATCTTAGGCCAGAGGGGAGGTCGGCAAGATAGAGATTGAAGAGCAAGGGGGCAATCACCCACCCCTGCCGCACTCATCTCCTAATTGGGACTGGGTTATTCGATAGTCTCTCAGATGATAGCTTGATATTAGCTGATTGCTGGAATGAAGCTGTAATATGAGCGCCAAAAGATTTTAGTCAATCCCCATCCCTCTGAGTTTTTCCCAAATCTTTGCTCGTGGAACCAAATCAAAAGCTTTGGAGAGGTCCATAAAGGCCAAAAACAATTTGTCCCTCCTGATCTTATTGTATTTGTATATAACATGCTCCAGAATGAAGCAGCAATCTGTTGTAGACCTGCCCTTCCTAAAGCTGCTGTTCCCTCAGGATAATCGCCTGTTCCTTGGCCCAGTTTTCTAGATGTTCAAGGAGAAATTTGGCAAAGATTTTCCCTACGATGGACAACAAGCTTATTGGCCTATAACAGGCCGGGTCCTCCAATGAGCCCTTCTTAAAGATTGGAACGGTCCAACTTTGCACCCAACTGGTTGGTACTCTACATCCTTCCTCAATCTTGGTGAATAACTTTACAAGGATCACAGACCACCACTTTGGGGCTACCTGTAGGATTTCTGCTGTAATCTGCTCTGGCCCAGGGGATTTGTTCTTTTTCAGTTGGAAGATGAATTTCTTATCTTAGTCTGAGAAAATTCAATCCGTTGTCCTACTTGCATAATACTCCTGGTTCCTCCACTATCCAAGAGATCCGGTAAGACCTTACTTTCCCCTGGTGGGACCTCCTTGTCCGCATACAATTGACGAAAGAAAGACTCCCAGTGCTGGCTTGATATCCTCGACTGAGGATTTTTCCCTCTTGGGCTTATTAATCTGTTCAGGATCTGCCAGAACTCCCCAACATTCCTTAGTCGCTGGGCTACGGCCATCTCTGCCCACATTTTATTAAAATATGCTCCTCTTTTCCTTTTCAGATAAGCGGCATAGGATGATCTGAAGGTGGAAAATTGGATCCAATGATCCAAGCACCTGTCCTTGGACATCTAACCTTGAGTAATTTGAGCTGCCTCTTCATGGATCTACAGGCAGCATCATGCCAGGGATACTTAGGGGAATGCTCCCACCTTCTCTTATGCACTTTCAAGGCCTGATGCACCATTTGAACTATAGCTTCATATAACCGGGCTAGGGTTTCGTTATCCTGAATCTCCAAAAATACAGCCTGTTGCCTCATAAGGTCCTCTGAAAAACAGAGGACCTGGAGATGACTTATTGCCGATACCGGGGTGAGCTTGGCAAGTTTCAAAATAGGCTTTCCCAACTCTCTTCCTATCTCCGAACTAAATTGGGACCTCTGGATCTCTAACTGGACAGTAAGAGCCACATGCTTGCTCTCTGGTCTGGCCACCAGTGAGAAGTTCTTGAACTGGTCCATCACTGGGGCACTCACCAGGATCGCATCGATGGCACTGCATCCGCAGGGTCCAAAAAAGGTATAACCCCTGGCTTCCCTAACACCGAGCGGGGGCTCTAGTGTCACAAGATCAAATTTCCTCATCAGGTTGGAGAAAAGATCTCTACGACCCAGTTTGGCCCCTGTTTCCTAGCCATCCACTCCCTTTACAACCCTCTCCAGCTGGGTATCCAGATCACCGACCAGAAGAATGTAGGTTTGGGGAAATTGGTTTTCTAGAGCCAATAGCTGCTCTTCCAGTGTTTCCCATACATCCTCTTGGTAGTAAGGGGAGGAAGTAGGTGGTATATAAACATTAACCAAGAGAAAACAACAGGACCCTACTTGGTCAAATTTAAGGAGGGCAACCTGAACTTCAGGACAAAAGGATTGAAGTGGAGTGAGAATATTAGGCCTAGATTTTTTTGAGAGAAGAGCCAGCCCTCTCTCCCCGATGCACGTCCCCTCTGAGTTTGTTCTTGGGCATTATGGAACAAAGAATAGAAATGCTCTGGATGGTAGGCTGCCCCTTCTCGCAACAAAGTTTCCTGGAGGCTGTGAGGGTTGCGGAGAAGACGGGGGAAGGCAGGGGCTCTCGTGCTCCCAGACACACAAGACGACCTGGCTAGGCTTGGAAAACTAACCCTCAGGATCTTATATGGCCTTTGGGCATATGCAGATGCATATAGTCCCCAGCCTAGATCATCACGGGGTATCTGCAGAAACACCTACCAGGCGTCGTACGGGAAGGGCTACACACACCCGGGGCTAGGATAGGGTGGAAACGTGGAAGCGATGTGGGAAGGTCTTTGATGATACTCCCAGGAGGAGAGGGGAAAGGATAGGGAGCAAACACACAATGTATGGGGGCCCAGGAGTGAGGTACACAATAAGGGGAAGTCACACTTACCGTTGGGAAGGACAAGCACTCAGGACACGCACTCACCAGACACTCGCATTCACGTTCACACACTCGCTCTCGACACACACACGATCCAGGAAGAGTTCTAGCAACAACCAAACTGCAACAGGAGGGGCCGGTCTCACGGTGTTTCTCTGATCACCAGCAAGGCTCTTGTGTTTGTTAGCCACTTTTATAGTCTGCCTGCAGGTGGTGCTGCAGGTGTGAACGCCGCAGGCCCAGGGGCGGGGCCGGGGATGTGCTCGCCGGCTCCGCTGTCTGTTTCCCTGAGGCCATGCCCCCCTGAGCCGCACGCTGGCATGTGGGTGTGGCCTGCCCTGCTGCTGCGTTGATTCCCATGGCCCGTTGTGGCGCTGCCTCAGCTGTCGGCGCTGGGGATTCCCCTTGTGCTGGGGCAGCAGGGAGGCTCAAGCGCATGGGTGCGGGGGCAGAATTAGCTCTTCGGGGGTGCGGGTGAACCCTGACAGTACCCCCCCTCCAAGGTCTCTGGAATGCCCGAGGTTGTGGCTTCAGGGGGTAATGTGCGTGAAAAAAGTGCACCAAGCGAGGAGCGTGGACATCGACGACCTTTTCCCAGGAAAGTTCCTCTGGGTCAAACCCCTTCCAGTCAATGAGATAATATAGCCGACCATGTCTATAACGAGCATCCAGAATACGATGTACTTCATACTCATCGGTGCCAGCAAGAGATTCTTGTTCTGTGTCCATAGCAGGGGCAGGGGCTTGGACAGGTTTAAGGAGCGAGACATGGAAAGATGGATGAATATGGTATCGTCGGGGTAATTGAACAGTATAGGTGACCTTGTTAAGTTTTCTTCAGATGGGGAAGGGATCTAGAAATCTATAATCTAGCTTGACAGATGGGCGATCTGATGGATAATGGTGACGGTCTACCCATACCCAGTCCCCAGGTAGGAAGACCGGGCTGGATTTACATTGTTGGTCCGCGTGCTTCTTATACTGTTGCTGGGAGCGTTCAAGAATGGCCTTTGCTGTTGCGTGTGCTTTTTGGATTTTCCTGACCAATGCGCCGGCCGCCAGGAGTTGGAGGGGTGAAATTTTGGGAACACAGATACGGGGGTGGTACCCGTAGTTCACAAAAAAAGGTGATGTCCCTATGGATGCATTCAAGGTATTGTTATAAACAAACTCTGCTAGGGGTAGGAGCTCCCACCAATCATCTTGTAAATAGACGGTGTAGCACCAAATATATTGTTCCAAGGTTTGATTAACGTGCTCCACTTGGCCATTAGCTTGTGGATGGTATGCCATTGTTAGGCGAACCTTAATGTGGAGCCTAGTAAGGAGGGCTTTCCAGAGACGGGAGGTGAACTGTGTTCCTCTGTCCGAACGAACCTCCAGGGGGACCCCGTGGAGTTTTATCACGTGGTGTAGAAGTAGTATAGAAGCTTGTGCTGCTGTTGGCAGGTCTGCACAAGTGATAAAATGTGCCATCTTGGTGAAGTGGTCTACTACCACCAAGATAGTATTACAAACTTGTGAAGTGGGGAGTTCGACAATGAAATTCACCCCTATTCGTTGCCAGGGGCCTTGGGGTAAGGTTGGGGGCGTCGCTGAGGAACTTTGGTACAGGCGCAGAGCGTACATTTAAGAACATGTTGCCATACGTCTTTTGGAAGTGTTGGCCACCAGACACGTCATTGCAATAAGTCAATGGTCCATGCTACTCTGGAGTGCCCTGCCAGGGGCGCATCATGATGGCCCTCTAGTACTTGTTGTCGAGCTTGCGGATGAAGCATGGTTTTCCCATCCTTATAACATAGCCCATCCTTAGGGTTGTATATGGCAGGGGGGCCCGGGCTTGGGGCATCCCGGGTGTATTTTTGTAACTGTGCAGCCATGAGAAGGGCCACAGCAAACATCTTAGGTTGTAGAAGCAGATCCCCTGGCGGGTTTATGGTTTCCTTGACTTCCATGCTTCTGGAGAGGGCATCCACTAAGACGTTCTGGCATTCGGGTCGATACTGAATGTGGAAGTTAAATCGGGTGAAGAAAAGTGGCCATCGCCCATGTTGGGCATTTACAATGCGTGGCGTTTGCAAGTACGTGAGGTTTCGATGGTCAGTCACAACTGTAATGGGGTGCGTGGCCCCTTCTAGATAGTGTCGCCACATAGTGAAGGCTGCCTCTTGTTGCATTGCAGTCCAATTATACGCGGTTCCTTTACTCAGCAGCCGTGTAAGTGGTTCAGTTAGCTGGGCAAAGTTCAGAATATATTGTCGATAATAGTTGGCTGTTCCTAGAAAGCGCTGAAGACTTTTTACTGAAGAAGGTGGGACCCATGCCACAATAGCCCTAGTCTTTTTTTGATCCATATCCACTCCCTGTGATAAAATAACAAATCCTAGGAACTCAATAGTAGTCTTGTGGAAGGCACATTTTTCCATTTTGCAGAACAGGCGATGGTGTTGAAGGCGTTGTAGCACATTGCGCACATGTTGTACATGCTCGGCCATGGTCGTGCAGAAAATAAGAATGTTGTCCAGATAGACAATCACATAGGTGTCGAGCATGTCTCGCAATACATCATTGATGAGGTGCTGGAATGTAGTGGGTGCACTGGCCAATCCAAACGGCATTACTCAATACTCGTAGTGTCCATATCGAGTGCGAAAGGAGGTTTTCCATTCATTTCCGGCACGGATCCGCAGAAAATTGTAAGCCCCTTGGAGGTCTACTTTAGTTTGGCCCCTTTAAGCTGGTCGAGCAATTCGGGGATCAGTGGAAGCGGGTAGCGATTCTTGAGAGTAACTGCATTTAGCCCTCAATAGTTGATACAGGGGAGGAGCCCTCCATCTTTTGGGGGGACAAAGAAAATTGGTACTCCAGCGGGCGAAGTGGAGTGCCGAATAAACCCCCGCTGCAGGCTCTCATTGATGTAGTCCTTCAGGGCTGCGAGTTCCGGCCCTGAAAGGGCATATATCTGCCCATAGGGCGGCTCGGTGCCAGGAAGTAGTTTGATGGGGCAATCATATGGCTGGTGAGGTGGGAGGACGGCCACTTCTTTTTCATCAAACATGTCCATGAGGTTGTGGTATGGTTGCGGGAGGTCAAGACATTGTCCTGGCCCTATTGTTGTCAACCCATGTTGCAGCCGGGTTTGAAGACAGGCACCGTGACAGAAAGCTGATCCGAAGGTCACTCACCGTTGTATCTAATCAATCATGGGGTTTTGCCGACATAACCACGGAAGCCCTAATACTAGGGTGAACATGGGAGTTGCCACGGTGTCTAGCTGTAGTTGTTCTACATGTCGGTCTATGGTTAGCTGCAGGGTTTCCATCTGGGATGTAATAGGTCCTGACACCAGGGGGGAACCATCAATGGAATGTACTGGTTCCAAGGGCACTCAGGGGATGAGGTGGGACTGTGAGAAACCCTGGTCCATAAAGTTCCCGGATGTGCCAGAGTCAATCAGCACCCACACCACGAGGCTGTGTCTGGGGCTTACCTCTAGAGTAGCAGGTACGTGAAGGTGAAGGTACTGCGTAGGAAGGGTGGCGAGGACGGGTCCTCGCTGGGTTAGGGGCATCTCTGGATCACCCAGGAACCCCCCCTTTAGTTCCCGGGGTTTGGTGTTTCCCGCCTCTCTGCTTGCGGGGGGAAGCACCAGGCAATTGTGTGCAAAATGGTTTGGATCACCACAATAGAAACACAGGCGCTGGGCACGTTCCGCCACCGTAAGCGGCCCTCGTGAGGCTCCAATTTGCATGGGCTTGCTCTCATCCGCTCTCGCAGGTTCCCCTCTTGGGGCCATTGGCGGAAGGGTTCTACTCGGCGGGAGCCACGGGGTTTCTTGCCGTCGTTTGACCCGCACTCCATCAGGCGTTCATCAATCTGCAGGGCCAATGTTACAAGCTCTCCCCATGTAGCCGGGAGAGCAGTAAAAAACAGCTGGTCTTTAAGCTCATCAGACAATCCCCTGCAGAACATAACGCGCAGGACATTGTCGGGCCAATTTAAGTCCACGGCTAGTTGTTGAAAGCTAGTGACATACTCTAATAAGGGACCTCGGCCTTGTTTAATCCCCATGATAGCAGTTTCTGCGTCCTTGGCCCGATGTGGGTAATCAAACAGAAATGAAAATTCTCGAATAAATTTTTTGTAATTCCCCAAAAGGGGGCTCTTCTGGGTTAACAAAGGGGTAGCCCACACCAGAGCCACCCCCTCCAGCAACCCTATCACAAAGGCCACCTTGCGAGTGTCCGTGCTATAAGTTTTGGGTTGCACAGAGAAGGTCAATTCACATAGAGCTATGAAGCCCTGGAAGGCCCTGAGGTCCCCTCAGAACTTGGCTATAATAGGCCCTTTTGGTTTTTGGGGAACATAGACTGTTGTCCCCTCCGGCTCCTCTGGAGAGGCCGCAGGGCCGAGGGTGGGGAGCTTGGCTGTGCTGCTCCCTGTTGTTCTTTAATTACTTGGATCTCCATGGCCAATGCCTGGCTGATCCATGAAAGTTCCTTTACTTCTGCTACCAATGACTCCATTATAATTTCTCCCCTGGTAACCAAAATAAGGGAGGGGAGGGGGAACAGGAGTGTTTTGATGCTGGTGATACTGTGAGGGTTGCGGGGAAGACGGGGGAAGGCAGGGGCTCTCGCGCTCCCAGACACACAAGACGACACGGCTAGGCTCGGAAAACTAACCCTCAGGATCTTATATGGCCTTTGGGCATATGCAGATGCATATAGTCCCCAGCCTAGATCATCACGGGGTATCTGGAGGGAACACCCACCGGGCGTCGTACGGGAAGGGCTACACACACCCGGGGCTAGGATAGGGTGGAAACGTGGAAGCGATGTGGGAAGGTCTTTGATGATACCCCCAGGAGGAGAGGGGAAAGGATAGGGAGCAAACACACAATGTATGGGGGCCCAGGAGTGCAGTACACCTGTCTCTTATACACATCTAGATGTGTATAAGAGACAGTCCTGACCGTTGGGAAGGACAAGCACTCAGGACACACACTCACCAGACACTCGCATTCACGTTCACACACTCGCTTTCGACACACACACGATCCAGGAAGAGTTCTAGCAACAACCAAACTGCAGCAGGAGGGGCCGGTCTCACGGTGTTTCTCCGATCACCAGCCAGGTTCTTGTGTTTGTTAGCCGCCTTTATAGTCTGCCTGCGGGCGGTGCTGCAGGCGTTGTGAATGCTACAGGCCCGGGGGCGGGGCCGGGATGTGCTTGCCGGCTCCGCTGTCTGTTTCCCTGAGGCCATGCCCCCCTGCGCCGCACGCTGGTGTGGGGGCGTGGCCTGCCCTGCTTCTGCGTCGATTCCCATGGCCCATTGCGGCGCTGCCTGAGCCGTTGGTGCTGGGGATTTCCCTTGCACTGAGGCAGCCGGGAGCCTCGAGCGCATGGCTGCAGGCGCGGGGGCAGAATTAGTTCTTCGGGGTGTGGGCGAACCCTGAAAGAGGCAGACTACATCATACCCAGCCAAAAAGTCATAGCAATCCTCATCATAGATTTTATAGCCAAAACCTGATATATTCCAAGATAGGAGGGAAAAGGCCTCTCCAGGGACCAGCTCTGGAGGTTTATCATTGCCCCCCATTTTGTCATTAAAGTTAGCCAAATTAGGGGAGTCCAGTCAAGTCTGGGAAACTGGCTGAACTACCAACGAACCTACAGTATCCACAGCTGCATTGCTGGTGGATTGACCCCCCGGAGAGGCATTGCTGCATTGACCCCCCGGAGAGGCATCCCCTGGGGACTAGAGGCTTGCTCCATATCGGCCAAGACAGGGCCCTGCACAGGAGCAATATCCTGCTCTGAAGGCTCCAGGAACCTTGCAGCCGTCCAACTCCCAGGGTTTTGATCAGGTTTGTATGTATACTCTGGGCAGTTGAACCACTGCACCTGATAACAAAATTCTGGGCATTGGATACTCTCTCTTAGAGTTCCCAGTCTGGTCCAAAATCTGTCCTTCTCCATGGCGGACAGCTTAAGGAATAGGTCACATCACAGACTCTCATGACCCCAGTTGATTCCGCTTCCCCAAATAAAAATAATTCCAGCCCAGAGGAAAGCTGGTTTCTTATTACACCACTGGGTTCACCGAGCCCCACTGCCTGTCCAGGGGTCTGGGCATCCACAGGCCCCGGAACCAGCCCAGCAGGCACGGGTCCTCCAGAAGGGCAATGGGCCGATCCTTCTGGCTTGCCCCACAAGGATTCTCTGATATTTCAAAGTCCATTAATTCTAGCAGTTGAGTGCAATACTGCTTATCCACAAAAACCACTTGGGGCTTGCCTTTGGGGACCATTTCCCCAGATTGCGGCAACAGCCTCGTTGTATGAGTAGAAATCTGGGATTCGGATTGACTCTTGAAATCTTCAAAAGGGACCACTCTAGATCCCTCTAGAGGGCCCGTAGGTATCTCGCTGGCATCGGTTCCCACCCACCCACCCCTTTATAACTCTTGAGTTCGGCAGGGTTCTAACTCTTGGTAAAGGGACCAAATTGGGGGAAGAGATCAAGCAATTATGCCTGCCATGACTATCGACAGCCTGGCCCTCCTGTTCATACTGGCAAACCCTATCCAGGGAAATACCCCATCTTAGCAAATGCTTCCTGGCCAGGAACAATTCCCTAACCCAGGACGAATTGTCAAAGCTTACCCTTACCCTTGTCAGAGAAGACCGACGAGGTGAAAACTCAATATCTACAATATTCCCTAAACTAACAGACTTTCTTAGTAAGCAGCCTAAGTGCGAATGAATATCTCCTTTGTTTACCCATGAATGGCAAGTGCCATTAAAGTCAGGTCTTATAAACATATAGACCTCTCTTTCTTTTACAGTCATTCTTTGTCTTGGGGGGCTTAGTAAAGAGTGGCCATGAAACCGGCAGCTTGGAAGAGTTGGTGATAACGGGGCCGAACGCTCCTCATCCTTCAAATTGGCCCCCAAAATTTCTAAATGGGAAAAAACTTCCTTGAGCTGACCTTTCACCTTACCCATTGATCTGTCCAGGTCAGCAATGCTGAGGAACAGTGCCTGAACTGTATGGGCAATAAGTTTGGTCTGCTGTGCCAGAGTCTCTTTAGGGGAGACTACACTTTGGTTGCCCATTGGCCCCTTGGGGTCCACCTTGGGGTCTCCTGAGGCTTGGCCTTCCTGCCACCCCAAGCTCCACCGACCAGCGGGCCAAGAACTGGTGAGGTTGCAGCTCATCTGCATATGCTCCCAGCATCCTCGGCTGTCAT
>QEPC01013677.1:1481498-1493343 GCA_003113815.1 Sphenodon punctatus
CCCTTCCACGCCTTCCCTGCTCCCCTAAGCGCCTTCGTCCCTTCTCACTTGCTGCCCCCCATGCCTGGAACTCCCTCCCTGTCCACATCCGCCTTGCCCCCTCCCTTCATACCTTCAAATCTCTCCTTAAAACTCACCTCTTTCGCTCTGCTCTGTCTGACTCTTTGTCCTGCTGAGCCACTATTCCTATACCTACGATCGGTTTACCCTTATCCTTGCAACATGGACCTGCCTGCTGTCATTCTCATCATAACCAAGCCAAGTACGTGCTCTTGAGACCTCGCATCTTCATGAATGTTAGACCCCTTGTTTATCCCTCTGTTCCCCTTCCTAAGTCTCTCCCCAAGCTCCTGTCTCTCAGATTGTAAGCCCTAGGGGCAGGGACTGTGTCTATTTTATTACTTTGTAAAATGCCAGGTACACTACTGGCGCTATATAAATGTTTGTTAATAATAATAATAATAATCATAATAACTTGGAATGGTTGCTCGCTTCCTCTTTCGAGGTTAGATCGGGCTCCTCCAAGACTCTGTCCTTCTCTGCCAAGCATGAGAAGTGATTGGAAGGTGGCAGGGGCAACATACCTAATGCTCGAGCAGAGTCATGGCGCCGCCACTTGCTGGAAATTGCTTCCTCTAGCGGGTCCGCAGGGGACTGGCGGCTGTGTTTCCTAGCCATCTCAACAGCAAGATATGCTGGTAATAGGTCACTGATCAGGCAGTGAGGCTCCTGCTCCCAAGCACGCTGAAGGGCGCACAAAAGCATGCGCCCTTTTGCGCACGGCCCTTTGGTGCATGACCCAGGTGCGCGCCTACGGTATGGCCGTAGGCAGCCTGGCCGCTTTTCTCCTGCCCCAGTCACAGGCTCCTCCCCAGCTCTGCACCCAGCAGCAGGTGTTGGGTAAACAGGTGATTGCCCCGCTCTCAGCTCCCTGCGTCTCATCAGCGCGGCCGTAGGCAGGCTGGCCGCTTTTCTCCTGCCCCAGTCACAGGCTCCTCCCCAGCTCTGCACCCAGCAGCAGGTGTTGGGTAAACAGGTGATTGCCCCGCTCTCAGCTCCCTGCGTCTTACCAGCACGGCCGTAGGCAGGCTGGCCGCTTTTCTCCTACCCCAGTCACAGGCTCCTCCCTGGCTCCACACCCAGCAGCAGGTGTTGGGTAAACAGGTGATTGCCCCGATCTCAGCTCCCCGCGTCTCACCAGCCACCTTCTGGAGGGGTCCCATGCTGATGGTAAGTTTGAAAATAAAAAATCCACCACTGAGTATGCTCAGAAGGGTTAGATGCCAGTACCATCTTTTAAAAGAGCCAAGCATGCTCAGAAAGGACCATTCAGGCCTTTCTCTAAGTAAGTAAATTTATTAAGGCTTTAAGCCACATGACCAGCACAACTTAAACCAGAAAATAACCAAACATAACATAAACAATAAAAGAGCAATAACAAACATATGATAATGGGATGATCCAAAAAGCACATTGTCCAAATCCCAAGTACCAGATTCTGGATTCCAAATGGTTCAGAGATGATTGTAAATGTTAACAGAACCATAAAGACAGCACAATCGATAGCATCATAGCAACCGGTAATGCTGCCACCCAATCGTGGGATAATCAAGAAGAATCAACTATAATGTTTATCGTATTATTCCTATTTCGGGCCTTCTCAATTCTATGCCCAAAAATAGCCAACAGCTTTGAACTAACCGAGTCATGATCGCCTAACAAATATACAATATGATGGATTTTAGAACATGCCAGGTCCCACCTAAGAGCATCCCAAAGTTTTTTGCGATATATATTATAGAAAGGGCAATCCAGGAGATAATGGGCCAGATTCTCAAGCCCACCCCCACAAGGACACAACCGTTCTGCATATGGGGTACCCTGGTATCTCCCTAGCAGCACCACCGTACGCATCAATTGCAGTCTCACTCTAGTGAAGGCTTGTCTCAACCTA
This sequence comes from Sphenodon punctatus, assembly GCA_003113815.1. Classification (NCBI taxonomy): domain Eukaryota; kingdom Metazoa; phylum Chordata; class Lepidosauria; order Sphenodontia; family Sphenodontidae; genus Sphenodon; species Sphenodon punctatus. The sequence continues at coordinate 1,483,453 of QEPC01013677.1, forward strand.
AAATCAGTGAGAGAATGCATATATGTGGCCCCTCCCTGTTCTGGCATCAGATATTTATACAGTGGAGAAGACCCAGACCCAGCAGTTAAAGCTCTCAGTGTTTGTGTGTCAGTATCCTTAATGCGTTGCTTTAGCATCCTAATAATGTGAGTGCCAGAATATCCCTGCAAAAAGGAAACAGAGAGTCCCAATGAAGCAAGACGCGCCTTGACTGCCACCCACCAGGGATCTGACCCGCATTCTGGGTCAAGCTGTTTTTCCCTCAAAGTTACAGAAAGTAAAGAATCTACTGGGGTGTCCCTGATCTGCACCCAGAATTTCAAAAGGCAGGTCTCAGCGATGGCATTCAGGGACTGGTGCCCTAGTTCCAGTAGTATGATGGCAGAATGAGCTGATGGAGGGAGTCCCAATATCCTCTTCCGAAATTGATTAACCACTGGAAGTAATCTTTTTAGGGCCTGGGCATCATAGCCCCAAATTTGGACCCCATACAAGAGCCTTGCAACCACTTTAGCCTCAAAAATCCTCTGAACCGCCCTAATACAATGCTGCCCAAAATGATAAAAAAAACCATTGGATAGCTCGGGCTTCTATTTGGGCGTTAATCCTAATAGATAACATATGGGTCTGTCATGCTCCATTATCTGCCAGGGTAACCCCAAGGTATTTATATGTCCTCACCTGCTTGAGACTATGACCCTGTATTGTCCACCTATATCTCTTAAAACGCTTTGCTATTACCAGAGTTTTTGTTTTACTGTAGTTGATAACAAGGTTCTTGTCCAGACATCTGGACACGAACTCGTTCAGAGATCTCTTCAGGCCCTGTTTGGTAAGCGACACTAACACAGTGTCATCTGCATACATCAGCAGATAGATTGCCTTGGAGGATGGAATCTCTCTACATCTTTATGATCAATTATGAAAGAATTAACATATATGTTAAACGGAATAGGAGCAAGCAGACACCCCTGTCGAACGCCTCTAAAGGTCTGTACTGGGGCCGACAGTCTGCCGCTCGGTGGCATTCTAACCCTCAGTGATGTCCCAGAATATAACGATTTTATCAGGGCTAATAGCCTCTGATCTATCTGCAAACGAGCAAGTTCAGACCATAATTTAGATCTGCTAATGGTGTCAAAAGCAGATGACAAATAAATGAATGCCAAGAACAACTTACTTTTCACCTGCTGGTATTTTTTGATTAAATGGTGAAGGATAAAGGTCTGTCCCATAGTGGAACGGTTAGGTCTAAATCCAGCTTGTTCTTCAGCCAGAATACCTTAATCCTGACACCATGACTGAAGGCGATTTAAAAGGAGTCTGGCATAGATCTTAGAAATAATGCAAAGAAGAGTGATTGGTCTATAATTAGACGGAACAGCTCTATCCCCCTTCTTATATATAGGGAGCACTATATTAGATTTCCAGGACTCGGGGATAAGTGTTGCACTATTAATTAATGTGAACAAGTGAGCAATGGCACAGACCCACCAATAAGGAAAGATTTTAAATACCTTTCCCGGTATATGATCTGGTTCTGCCCCTTTGCCTCTTTTTAAACCCTTAATAGCCTCACCTACCTCAGTCGGCTCTACCGGTTCCCAATACAGTGGGTTATCCTCCACATGAGCCAGAAGCCTACATTCTATGTTGAGTTCCTCAAATATTCTAGTGAAATATTCTACCCAACATGTAGCAGAGATCTTCACTTCCTTCAGCACATGTCTCTGTCGCCCAGAGTTATTTACCAGGCTCCAAAAGGTACAAGTATCTTTCCTATCCATTGCATCCTGCATCCTCATCCATTGGAGCCTGGGATATTCCTCTCTCTTAAATGACAACATGGTTTTATATTGCTTCCTCAAGACCCTATACCTATCGAGGTAGGCCACATCATTCCTTAATTTTAGGTTTCAAACTGCAGCCCTCAGTCCCGATCTGACTGCTCTGCATTCCTGATCCCACCATGGGTATTTTCCCCTCCATTTAGAAACCCGCTCAGTAAGGGGCCGAATAAATATCTTACCCAGAAGGGCCTCCAATTGTTGCCATATTTCCAAGGCCTCTTTGAACCTATTAGCTGCCCTCAATTGCTGACCTAGGAGCTCAACCTCCGGTGATTCCTGTCTAACTCGAGCTTAAGACTCTAACTGGTCCGACCATTTCAGGGTACGGACTGACAACGCAACAATCTTGTCTGCTCGTTGGGTTATCAAATCCAGACCCGGGAAATGGAGACAAATCTGAATAGGGAAATGGTCACTTAAGACCAGCTCTCCCACGTGAAACTGCCCCAAATACTTAGGCAAATCTGGTGAGAGGAGTGCGTAATCCACCACACTCCCTCCTAAAGGGCCCACATATGTCAGGTTCCCTCTCTCATCTCCCTCTGTATTACCATTTAGGATTATCAATGATAGTTCAAGTATCAGATTGTATAGATCACAGCCTGCCTGATTGATTTTAGAATCCTGCACAATTCTATTCATATTATAATCAAAAAGAGAATGTCCTGTACTATCGAAACCCACCTTATCCTGAATCTGTAATGCATTAGCCCCAATGCGAGCATTTAGATCTCCCACCAACAACTATCTGTCTTCCGGGAATTCAATCTAGTAGTTAGAGATTATGCCCCCAAGAATTAGCCAAAAATCTGGTATTTGATTGGCGGGAGGGTTATACATATTAATCAATAGAAAAGCCATATGCAAAGCTGGCATGACCAATCATAAAGCTAGGAAGTTTTTATTGGGGGAATCTACTAGCTGGGCCTGAATATTACTATTTGAGGAAAGCAAAATCATTAAAATGACCTTTGGGCGGCCCCTTTCAGCAGTTTTCTGAGCTGCCGAAGCCCAGATAGTAAATCCCTCCATACTGATTTGGTCCAAGGTGCACCAAGTCTCCTGTAGACAAATCACCTCAAACTGGGATAAGTACCGTCTAAACTCTAAATCCCAGCGTTTGGCTGCCCATCCCACAATATTCCATGACACCAGTTTCCATGACCCAACCTCCTGGTTTTGTCAATCAATCTTCACCAAGGTATTGTGTGCCGACCTGCTATCTGTTTGGATCGCATGATGAGGGGGTGGAGACTGTCTTTCCGTACCTTCTGGACTTTCCAGGGCAGGCACACTTGTGTGGCAAGGACCCTCTATAAGTGTCTCAGAGGAAAAGGATCCTAACATCAAATCTCCCCCCCCCCGTCTTACAGGCGTGGAGGCCTCTTGCACCCCCCTAAAAATCTGGGGGCTCTACGGGCATATCCTCCATCATAACATAGCATGTTCCCCCTACCTTTGTTTTTGTATCCTGGCCAAAGCCATCCTTCTCCCCCTTCTGACAATTAGCAGGTTAGCTCTCTTCTGGGTATAACTTAGAGATTTGTTTATATAGCAGATATAGTTTATTTAACATGGTGGTGGGGCTGATAGTCAACACCCCATTGGTCTTCTTGTCCTTAAGGTCAGGACACGATCCCTGACCTCTAGCACTTTTCCCATTTACTGACAGGAGCTGCTTTCCTTCCTGAACTTCCATCTCCTCCACTAACTCTGTATTGCAATCTAAATCCAGCAAAGGTGCTATATGTGGGTAAGTATTTCCCTTGGGAGCACTCTTCTCCAAAGGCCTTACTAAACCAGGTTTAGTAGATAATGGGTTGGATTCTTGTCCCTGCAGCGATCTAGAATATATACTAGAGAGATGGACACCATACCGTACTAACGCCCCTATTTTCTGTTTAATATCTAGCACTGTTTGATGGTGCATAAACTGTACTAGAACACACCTTTGGGAATTATCCCTAGCAAAGAAATCAACAGCTTGTATGTCCTTGCTGGTGACAAGCAACCCAGTTAAGACTCTTAAGTGCTCTGTCACTTCTAACAGAGAACACCAGAAGGGCAGTTTACCACGAGGGGTAGGCGAAATATTGAACACTAGTTGGTTCTGGACCTTTTGATAAGGCACTAAAGAAATATGACCCTTATCATCCCGCCTCTCAATGATCAAGGAATTATCGTCCATCCTATTACCTTGCTGGGAGACCACTCCCTTCCTTTCCTTCCCCATCCCAAAGGATCCTACTGGTGGAAAATGCTTATTGTCTTTTTTAGATCATTAATCATCAGATTCATCAATTTATTAACCTTCAGAATCAGATCATTCAGCTGGGCAAACATAGTCTGAACTGTTTGGGCAGTTAATAGCACATGATCAGCCAATATCTCAGTTATCGTGTTAGGATGTTTGTTCTGGACAGTAACAATAGGTCTAACTAGGATGTCCCCCAAATTAGCAGAAGGGGCAACTTCTATCAAATCTTTAGACCACAATCCATCAATCCTGCCTGTTAATATGACTGGGCTTCTCTTCTCTCTATCCTTAGCCTTTGCCTCTCCGAGAAGTCCCGCCAATTGATCCCTGTTTGGTAAAGCCAATAGATCCACCTCTGGATTTCCTTCACCAAGAATCTCAAATCTATTGGATATGGGAAAGAAACTATCCATTTTCCTCTGCTTTGAGGGAGGCAACGTAGCAACTACTGTCGCACGAGCCTGTTTTGTCTTAGAGATCATATCAGACAGGCTTACCAGACTAGGGCCCAATACAATATATAGCTATAATGAGATAATAAAACTATAATTATAACAATTATTCACCTAGTTCCCAAGGTATACTAATCATAAGCTGAGCCCCCCACCCCACCCCAAATAGAGTCCCAGTAAACCAAACAATCACCAGTCTGAGCTAAAGGTGTCTATTGCATACCCACACACCTGGGTCCTAGGTCCCCCAAAGGGCTGTAGAAGGCTCTATCAAACAAAGCAAACAACACTTTGTGCCCCGTCGTCCCACCGTCGCCTAAGGCCGTGCGCACAAGGGCGCACCCTTGCACGTGCAGCCCTTAGGCGCGCCGCCCCTGGCACGCACCTCCGGCATTGCCTCTGGCATTTCTCTGGTCTAATAGGCTTGGGCCAGATGTGACGCAAGCGGGATTCCCACTGGTAACAGTGCAGCTGTAACAAACAGCACTGTATGAAGTGCCGAGTCTCTTGGGCTAACAGTTCACAGACTAGTCCCAGGCTGTATGATCAGTCTCTTTATCCCCTTGCTGGTAGCTCGTGAAGCCGCTATTGGCAGTGTCTCCCACCATGGTCCCGCCACTCAGCCACACTCTCCACTGCCACTCTCCATGAAACGCCCTGCCGTAGGTGTTGCTCTGGTCTAATAAGCTCAGGCCAGACGTGATGCAAGCGGGATCCCCACTGGTAACAGTGCAGCTGTAACAAGCAGCACTGTAGGAAGTGCTGAGTCTCTTGGGCTAACAGTTCACTGACTTGTCCCAGTCTGGACGATCAGTACCATGACCCCCTTGCTGGTAGCTCATGAAGTCACTATTGGCAGTGTCTCCCAGCACAGTCCCGCCGCTCAGCCACACTCTCCACTGCCACTCTCCGTGAAACGCCCTGCCATAGGCGTTGCTCTGGTCTAATAGGCTCAGGCCGGATATGACGCAAGCGGGATCCCCGCTGGTAACAGTGCAGCTGTAACAAACAGCGCTGTGGGAAGCGTTGAGTCTCTTGGGCTAATAGTTCACTGACTAGTCCCAGGCTCTACGATCAGTCCCTCGACCCCCTTGCTGGTAGCTTACGAAGCTGCTATTGGCAGTGTCTCCCACCACAGTCCCACCGCTCAGCCACGCTCTCCACTGCCACTCTCCATGAAAACCTACTGGCAGAAGTGACCACACTGAAATCCAGGGATATCAGTGCCTTGTGACAGTGCCACAGTTTCCTCAAACCTTTGCACTTCATAGTATGGACTACAGAAACCACTGTGGTGGAGTGATTGTATCAGGAATTTTGAAGAAAAGTAGTGATGCATTTGCACTGCCAAACCTATCTGCAAAGGAGCCAGAATGACCCTAGTTCTGCAGGCCTGCATTATAGCCTGCCCAGTGGATGCTACCTTTGTAACTGCATGCTGGCCAACTATGATAGTTTCAAGGAACAATCTCAGAGCTTCTGGCAAGTAAATCAAACTTTCCTCTACAGACATGGTAAGTACTGATGGATAAGAATCTTTGGATGTCTGAACAGATCTTATGTCTGACCAGGGCTGGCCCTACTACGGGGTGGCTGCCCCGGGCCCTACTCCTGGGGGTTCCCCCGCACTCAGGGTCCCTAGCTCCCAGCCTGACAGTGGTCGGGAACCAGGGACCCCAAACGCGGGGCCCTCGGCCAACTCTGACTGACAGGTAGCGGAGGGGGCCAGCAGGAATGAGGGAGAAGCAGAGGCCCCGCCTCTCCCACACTCCGTGCCCCCCCCGCTACCTGTCACAGTCTCGGCCAAGGGAAATGAGGGAGAGAGAGGCAGAGGCCCCGCCTCTCCCTCATTTCCCCTGGCCGAGAGACTGAAAGGCAAGGGGGCACCCATGGAGTGAGAGAGAGGTGGGGCATCTGCTTCTTCCCTCACTTCCACTGGAGGGAGAAGCAGGCAGAGGCCCCGCCTCTCCCTCATGCTGCTGGCTCCCTCTGCTGCCTGGCTGTTTCGGCCAGGGGAAATGAGGGAGAGGCAGGGCCTCTGTCTCTCTCTCCTTCATTTCCCCTGGCTGAGACTGTGACAGGCAGCGGGTGGGGTGGGGGGTGTAAGCCGAACTTCTTGTGGCAGCGGGCAGCATGGCAGCAGGAGGTGGTGGTGGCAATGGAGGTGGCGATGGCGGCAGTGGTGACAGTGGATCAGGTAAGTGATCCAAATGGTCGCTCAGGCTTGGGGATGGGTGGAGGGAAGTGCCCCTCTGCCCATCCCCAAGCCCAGGCCTGGGTAGTGCGCTGCCCCCGGGCCGGGGCACACCCCCTGAGCCGGGGAGTGCCCCTAGGCCCACTGGCCACTGGCGGCTTTGCTGCTGGCGGAAGATAGGGCCCCCGCATTTGTTACCCGCTCTGGGCCCCGCTTACGCTAAGGCCGGCCCTGTGTCTGACATAATAAGCTGAGCTGCCGCAGACACAATTCATTGTTTGTCAGAGGTAGTGTACCCAGTCCTTTCCTCCTTGTAAAAATCGTGCTGTTGGCAGCATGCCTGAAGATTTTGATGTTAGACTTTCCACACAAATCTGTTGTTATTATTTTGTCCCCCAAATGCTCCTGCAATCTTTGCCTCATACGTTTCACTGTGTAAGCTTCGGCATGGGAATCACGTAACTGATATTCCATATGGTTCACGAGATCAGTCAAAGATATTTGTTCATCATCGGTAGCTTCAAGGTATTTGTAACTGTATAAAAAGCAAAACGTATGAAATACGTGTGTATAATAAACAAGCATCCTACAAGATTGGTAGAATAAGAAAAAGTTAGGGGTCATTCATACACACAGCTTTTAAACATTTTTACTCTCTTTTTTGTGTGCCTGTGTGAAGGCACTGAAACGTTTTATGGGGTAAAAAAATAATTTTAAAACCTATGTTTTACAGGGTTCCTTGATGAGACTTTGCACAAATCGTAGATTTTAAATACGTTGAATAAAGATGTCTGAATACTCACTTTTACGTCTGTTTCTAAGTCATTTCATTTTTCAAAGAGTGAATGCTCCCTTAGACAGGAAGCACCACAGAGATGTGGCTAGAGAGTCCAGGTGCTCCAGGAAGTGCTTGTCTAGGAGCCTTGGAAAGAGGAAGAGGGCTCTTACTGTCAGAGCACTGTTCCTTTTTCAAACAAATGTAGAAAAGAAATGGTGTGAAAGGTAAGGCCCTTTTAAAAACATTTTAAAATCTTTTCTTAAACTTAGAAATTAGGTAAAAAAAAGTTAGAAAGTCGGTGTGTGAATGAGCCCTTAGTTTGCACAATATTAACATTTTTTGTTCTATTCAGATTTAGGCTAAAATGAATCCACATCATGATAAAAGGAGTTTTCTGTTGAAAGCATCACTTTGGCTGATGTCCTGGATTGGGGGTGTTCCAGTGCTGGGATTCAAGGGGAAACTTGTACGCATTTAGGAGTGCCCAATGACACACACCCCCCATTAGCCGCAATAAGTTCCTGATGAAACACTTAGGTAGCTCTAATAATTGGAGGCTTAGTTTTTCCTGCTCAGGTTCCCTTGTCCTCCTTATCCCTTTGGGTAGTGTCTAGCTACATTCCTGACAATTCCCCACATTCTTATGGAGCCCTTACACATCCTTCTTGGGTCAAATGCAGCCCTTGGGTTTTGTGAGAAAAGCTGCGGATTAGTGTCTTCACCCATATGGAGTGGTAGGAGAAAAAAAATGGTGTTTTGGCATTAAATTGTGATTTGAAATCTGAATACTGTGTGCAGTTCTGGTTGGTCCATCTCAACAAATATATAATAGAACTAGAAAAGGTGTGGAGAAAGGCAACAAAAATGATCAAGGGTATGGAACGGTTTCCGTATGTGGAAAGGCTCGGATTCTTCTGCATGGAGAAGAGTTAACTGAGAGGGGATATGATAGAAGTTTTTTAAATCATGAGTGGCATGGAACAAGTAAATGAGCTGTTATTTACTCACTCAAATAATACTAGAACTAGGAGATACTCCATGGAACTAACTGGCAGCAGATTTAAAACAAACAATAGAAATTACTTTTTCACTCAGTGCATTATTAAGTAAAACTCATTGCCAGAGGATATTACATAGCATAGCTGGGTTTAAACAAAGATTGGATAAGTTCTTGGAGGACATGTCCATTAATGGCTATTAGCTAAGTAGACTGGGGGATGCAACCTCTGACTGTTAGGAGCTGGCAGTGAACATCAGGGAATGGATCATCACTCCATTATGACCTGTTTGATGTTTCTCCAAAGTGACCAAGAGTAGCCACTGTCAGATGCAGGATGCTGGACTTGAAGGAACATTGGTCTGACTAATGTTGGCACTTCTTATGTTCTTATGACTCTGTCAAGGAGCATCTGGCCACTAGAGGTATCCCTGGGGTTTCTGGGTTGCAGTTGTGGGGTGGGAAACAATGAAACTCCTAGTTGGGAGGCAGGATATCACACCACAGTGAAGATGCCAGGGATGGACCCTTACCAAACAAGAGACTAATCCATCAGGGACTGTAGAAACCCAGGATACCAAGGAGGCAACAGAATAACACACTCCAGAAGAAGGGGAGAATGCCATAAGGCCTGTCCCCTAACTACCACCCTATTGCAGCTCCAGCTAGCCACCTTTTGCAATCCTCCATGCATCCCCAACCTGCCAGAGCACCTCCAATCACCCAGAAGCCAACGCACTCAGCAACAATCCCCAAACTCCCACAGTCCCTGAAAGTTCCCGGTGTCACTCATAGCCACTAGCAGTTAGTGTTTGCACTGGCAGAAGGGGGATCCTCAGCTTCGATTGCACCTGCCAGCAGTTAGCACCTGTGGAAATGGTAGAGGGAGCCTCAGCTCAGACTTGCACCCATCAGCAGTTGGCACCTGCGGAAATAGAAGAAGGATCCTCAGATGAAGCCCTGGCAGAACAAGACCCACAAAGCCAGGTCATTAACAGGGTAGCTATAGCCCACCGTCGGAACTCTGAGGCATAGTCCACAACTGACCTTCAACTCCACTTAATGCTGAGGAGCATGGCCTCATCAATGCCTTGCCAGTGGGGATCACCAAATGCCCTGTCCATTTCCTTGATGAATGCCTCAGACTGTGAGGTTGGGGGAATACCTCACAAGGGAAAGGGAGGAAGGTAGGGGGGTAGGCACACAGCGCCGCCCGTTTGCGGGATCCGGAACACAAGGCAGTGCCTGGAAAACTACCCTCAGGGTCTTATAGGGCCTTATGGATCGAAAAGATACCAGGCCTAGCTCATCATCGGGTATCTGGGTATAGCGCAAGCCTTGGTCCGTTCCTCGGGCCACAGTC
>QEPC01013677.1:1500306-1560877 GCA_003113815.1 Sphenodon punctatus
CCCACCCTCTGGGAAGACGGGCGGGCGCCGCGGTCAATGTGGCCACAGCGCCCGCCCAAAATGACCACGGGCTGGAATTCTGGCAGGGATTCTGGGCCATGATCACCGTCCAGACATGATGGCCCCTTCATCCCCGCTGGGAATCTCATTGACCATGAGATCGGCGCCGGCCCTGCCGATCTAGCTGATCGCGTGGTGAATGAGATTCCTGGCAGGGATTGAGCGTGGTTAACATCTGGGGGGGAACTTCCGGTTCCCCAACAGACGTTACGAGGGCATTCCCCACCACAGGGAATTGACTGTGGTTGAGCGTGATCTCATAACGTCTGAAAATACCCTTTCTTTTCCCCCAGCAGATTTCAGGTGCACAATCCTCCTGTAGTAAGTGAGTTGCTTCCTATCTGGAGGCTTAAAAGCCCCTCACTTCCATCCATTTGTTGTTGGGTTGCTGCCCCCTTACCTGCTTATTCCATTTATACAGATGTCTGGGTGATACCCCATGTCGTGTGCTCACTACCTGTTATCTCAACTGCTAATGTGTAGCTACTGCACCACCCCACCCCACCCCACCATCTAGCTGTGGGGCTAGGCTGCTGCCACATGCAGAAGTTACGAGTGCTCCGGACAGACACTGCTGTTCCACTCTCAGTTCTATTTCTTCTCAAGCTGCTCACAGTATGTCCATACTGCCTGCCCAAGGTCTCCTGTTTTATTTATCTGAAGCTTCTTGCACCATCTCCAGGTTGGCTTGAATATGCCGTGTGTCTCTGGCACTGGAGCAGCCGTTTGCTGGCGCGGGGCAGAAGCCTGGAGCTCCTTGTTAAGTTCTTAATGGACATGCACCCACAGCTCAAAGGTATACTCTCAACAGCTCTCACTGATCCCTCTTTGGCTGCAATTCTCCAGTCGCTTACTCTGGAGTTGTCCCACTGAACAGGTGTGTGAGGATAGATGGGTGAGGATAGGCTGAGGAGCCTGCGCTCCAACCAGCCATGTCCTCCAGTGCTCAAGAGCACACTTTCCCTGTCTCGCCTCATGCCCCCTTCCAAGCCTGGAGGGGGTTTGTGCCATATGAGAAGGGACACAGATCATGTGCTAGGGGGGCAGAGGTATGACCAAGGGGGTCAGGGCTGCTCTCTTCTGCATCTACTCTGGTTGTGCCCTTGCCCCTGACACCAGAGTAAACGGTTTGAAGATTACAGCCTTTGACTCCAAATGTAAATGTGATTGTGCTGGAGCAGTCCCTCTGTATTCCCAAACACGCACACAAGAGTGTCTTTTGGGAAATACAGCCTTTGTTGGCAATGTCAGGCAAGAGACTCTGGGCTTGATGGATCAAGCAATGCAGATACATCTGCCCGACACTTGGGACTGGGGGCACAGTGGTAGGGGCTGGCAGTGCCATTTTTGGGAATGGACAGAGCTTTCCTTTCTTTAGGCATGACTTTTGCACCAGTCGTAACTTCCAAATGAAAAGAAAAGTGTCTTTATATAGAACTGATGTTCAAACCCAGTGACGCTCCTCCTGTCTCATTCTCCCACCCCACAACCTCTCATTTGTGCAGATAATGTTAAACTTCTGTTGTGCTCCTCTGGTCTTTGAAGCGCCCCACACCTTTGAGTGTGTCTGCATCCCCTAAAAGACCAGGGCTATGTGGGCAGAGGAAAAGATATGCCTCAAGTACTTTCATTTCTATATTTATTATGTGGACAGATCTCTACAGTCAGCCCAACTCCATGTTTTGGAGACAGGGCTGTTTAGAGAAGAGCACACCATGGAGCCACCTAAGCCCTTCGCTTTCCAGCCTAACATATAATGTTGCCTTTGTCAGAGTGGGCTGAGAGGTCATGTCAAAGGAAAAGTGCTCTGTGCCTTTTGATTCCCCCCCCGCCCCCCGCAAATCTTGTATGTTTTCTGTTTAAATAGCACACAGTTGTGAAGTGTCCGACTCTCTCCACACACACACTGCAGCCTCAGCAACTGCAGCAATAAATCAATAGGAAAACAGAGGCTGCCAGTTAGACTAAACAAGTGCATTTGCAAGGATTGCTAACCCTCATTAATCACTCTGACAGTCCTAAAAACACATTTCCCCTTTAATGACTGTATTTGGATAATCAGTGCTTTTTCCTCCTCAGTCAGAGTTTGAGTAACAGACAGCTGGTGTTATTATAGCCATTCATGGGGGAGCGCTGGGATCAGGGTCAACTGAGAGTCAACCACTGGAGGTCTCTTGCAATCCTGGGCTAGCTAGAAAAGTTGTTCTGCAATAATGAGGAGAGCTGCTTGTTGCCAATAAGGGCTGGAACACACATTACACAGTGTCTCTGCACCCACCTGTGTCGTCTCAATGAGCCCCCTGCCACTCCTCGCCCCCGGGACACAAAAGCCACACTCAGCTGGGATTGAAAGGCTCATTTTGAACCTACGCTGTGGGATAGATTGGCAACCTAGCCCATTTCTCTGTATAAATGATGTAACACATTAATGCACAGCACATTATGAAAATGGTAATTGAAACCCATAGAACTCTAAATTAAGCCATACATTATCTGACGCGCTCAGCCATATATTTTACAGAAAGACAGGATGGAATCAAATCAAACTGAAAAGTGTGGAGTGTAGATTGTTAGCATGATTAATAAAGTGCATCTCAGTGCTCTTATTCTGAGATGAATTCCGCAGTAACCAGGGTGTATGCTAGTCAGGGAGTTATTTAATATGTTGGTGACACAATCATTTCCCAGCAGATAAAGTTGCAGGCTGTTGACTGGTATCAGATGATGCTTGGCAGCAGCACTCACACATCCTAGGGCTTGATAATGCAAGGGGGGGGGGATGTCAGCGAGGAGTTTTATTGAATAAACACTTGCAGCCATTGTGATTGGCCATATTTAAGCAGTGCCCAAAGTATGTGGAGGAGGTCAGGTTATCTTCCAGTCCAACCACATTTTAAACTGGGGGCTGAATAGCCACAAAGGGTGGAATGACAGGGGAAGCCACAAAAATTGAACCTTTTATAGAAGAGGGCCAGCCCATCTAGAAGCTCCCCTTTCCCCACCCACAGCAGCCCGGGCAGATGAAGACTGTTGAGGAGGGCTTAAGTGACAGGATATTTCCCTTTGTATTCATTCCCCCATATTCATCTGAAAGTCAGGCATCCCTCCTTGGCTGGTCAACTCCCATGGCTCAAAAGGTGCTTACTGTTACTGAATCAGGGCCATCGCCGGTTCAGCTCATTTTTCTTGCTCAGTTCTCTTGACGTAGTGCATGAGCCCTGGAAAATACTGGTGCTGAAGCGAATGCTTTGCTGCTCTGAACTCATTGTCATGCTGGCTCCTGCTCCATGACCTTGGCTTTGAAATTCATAAGATGTTGGCAATTAAAGCACCAAAACTATCACCCGCACAAGGGTAGGATAACTCTTGTAGAGCTCAGGGCTTTAGGCCAAGACCCTTCATGGAGAGACTCTGTACAAACAATGACCTAGTGAGGATTCTTCAGTTGTACTGTATGCATTCCAGCAGGAGAGGACTCCACTCGAGCACCTCTTTTTGCACCAAAGACTGAAGAGGTGAGGCAATGTGAGCCAAGAGTGTTTGTATCCCTGCTGCTCCATTCCTTACCAGAACTTTCTCCTATGTAAAAGGGACACTTTTCCCAAAGGGGAGGCATTTCCTCTTCCCAGTAAGAGCATCCCAGCCCACAAGGCACAGCAACAACAGCCACCCTTTCTGAAGCACTGTAACATCTTTCAGAAGCAGCCCAAGGTCAAACAAACACCATGCTGAAATGCTGAGCCTTGACATCCGTAGGCACACAAAGGGACTACTCTTGTGTGAAAATTACAGAATGTGCAACCCCAGAGCCTCAGGCTTCAGCAGGTAGGAAGAAGGACACTTTCAGTGCAACTTTATCCTTCAAGAGTGTGGAAGCCCAGGAAGCTCAGGCATGCCATTTTGTATCTCAGGACAGAGCCAGGCTAGGCCTAAATAGAGAATTCAATACCTTCCAGGAATGTGTAGCTTCCTTCTGGCACCTTGAAGAGACTGTTGTGGTGTGGGCTGCATATTAACTTGAAAAACCAAGCTAAGCTAGACTGTCCTGCCTTTCTTGGTCCCCTTACAACACTCATACCACTTTGTATCGACTTTGGCAAGGGAGGACTGGAACGAACAGCCAGATGGAGCATCCAAGCAGCTTTGGTGCACATGACACATCAGTGCAGCATCAGGGCCAAAACACTGCCCGCTCTTACACAGGCTCTCTGTACCCACACTTGCTGGCTCCCTGCTGAATTCCCTTTCAAGGGGCCTGTTCATCCCTGGTGACTTGTGGCTTCCTCCATTACTGAGGAAGGGAAGGAACTGCAGAGGGAGGGAAGGAACTGCCTGAGGCAACACATTCATCTGAAAGCCAGGCTCAAGGTGAAGGGAGCTGGGTCAGAACGAAGATAGGAAAATGGCTGAAGGAGTGGGGGAAGAATGGTCCCCCTGGTAAATAGTCACCAATCTGGCCCTGCCTGCGAACACAGTTCCAGCACAAATCTCTTTGAGAAGGCCAGGCTAGAAAGATTCCATTATAGATATGCAAGGCCCAGCACTGCAGCTAGAGTGTGCACCTAGCTCCTGGGGAATATGCATGGACCAGTCCATGGAGGGGACAGGCAGGGTTCCTTCTCATTCCTTTATGACAAAACCATAGGACGAGAATCCAGCTCTAAGCAGAGGCCGAGCTGGGCCAGGAGCTCAGAATTTTGAAGCTGGGAAGCCCCCCAAGTTTCAGACCCCTGACTGACTCTATATCTTTCCACTCAGTTCCTGCAAGCAATGCTCTGCACTGCAGTGGCAGCCTATACTGGACACTAGCTCTGGCTCATGCCTCAGTCTCAGTCCCTTCCCCTACAGCAAATGGAACCTGGAAGGGTGGGAAGGGGAAAGCGTGCTCCCTGGAATTAGAGAACATGGATAAAGAAGTGGTGAGGTGTGGGCCCCTGAGCCTCCTTCCAGATGTGCTTTGTTCCCTGCTGGGCAGATAGTAAGAGTCTGCCTGGCTGAGGGGAAAACTTGGCCACACTCCACCAAGCCTCAGAATCTCACTTAGCATACGGCCCGCCTGCAGCAATAGCTAGATGAATAGAGCACAGAGATGCAAAGCAGCAGCCCCTTTAAACCCACTCTACTTAGGTGGAGATGGATCCTGAAATTGAAATACAAGGCACAAGATAAATTTAACAAGATAGTTAGACAAGCGTTAGATGCAGTGAGCTCCCTGAACTGCCTGCTGCTGGTGGAAACTCTAACAGAATAGCTAAAAAACATGCACCGCTGCTCCGCAGAGAAACCACCCAGCACAAGAGGAAGAATGGTGCAAGGATTTTGCTGCCCTAGCTCCCACTACCTCTCTTGCCCCCAATCCAGTTGCAGAGCTTACCGGCAGCAGGGGTGGCTGCAGTTTTTGCCACCCCCTTCAACTTGCCACTCTATGCAGTCACCTGTGCTGCCTCCATGGTAATGCTGGCCCTGTACAAGAGTACTGGCTTGGGGAAGGAGGCCCTTGGTGCTGCAGTCACTACAAAAGAGCTTAGTTAGGGGCTCAGCATTTCCCCTTTCATTCAGAAATAGGACAGGTTCATTTCTCAAGCTGTTCTAATTGGAGCTGGCTACTGCAAGCTGAGCGTGCTGTGGAGAAAGATGCCTGCATTCTTCCCTGTAGCAGCACTACCCCCTCCCAGACACCATGCAGAACACAAAGTAAAACATCCATCACACACAACCAAGAATGCAGTAGGTTAGGTGGCATCACACAGATGAGCAGCGACGCTCAGACTGCTAGATCTTCTCTGATGCAGGTGCAAAATTGCTCTGCAGGTGCATAGGTATAAGGAAAACAAGGTGTACAGCAACAATGTCACTAAGAGGCTTCTTTCTACCACTAGGTGGTGCTGTAACCCTTGCATTGTTGCTCAACCTTCCCTGAACTCTACCTGCTGCAGTAGCTCTCTCCCCTTTCTTCTTCAAGTTACTCTTGCCCTTTGGGTTTTTGCATTGCCTCTATACTACAGAAATTGCTTACCCATCCCCTGAATTTAGCAAGTACAGAAGCACTACTTGGAAGCAACATCAAAAGTATAATTAAGCCCTGCCTTGCCCAAAATATCCCTTGCAACTGGATTTATTGCAACACTTAGGCTGCATTCAGATGTGCGCTTAATTCGCACAGCAGCAGCGGCGGTATCGTGCGATTTAAAGCAACGCACACTTCTGGGTTGGTGTGAATGCACCTACTGCGCACAATTCAGCGTAATGCGAACTGTCGGAGTGCAGTTTTAAAAGCTGCTCCGAGCAGCTTTTAAAACCGCACTCCGACAGTTTGCATTACGCTGAATTGGTGCATTAACACCAACCCGGAAGTGTGTGTTGCTTTAAATCGCACGATGCCGATGCCGCTGCCGCTGCTGTGCGAATTAAGTGCACATCTGAATGCGCCCATAGCAACTCTAAGAATATTTTGGCTCCTGCAAAGGGAGCAGCCTGGTTCTTGGTGGCTATTTGTATAAATCAGAGCAGACAAAGAGGAAATTAAAATGGGGGTGGGGACAGGAGAATGCAAGACAGCACACACCACAGAGTGAATATAACCAAGTATTCATTTATTAACAAAATAAGACTTACCAAGATGGAGCTCTATTCACCCAAAAATGATCCACAGCCTTCCACGCTGTGCTAGGCTGGGAACGGGGGGCTCCATAACCTAGTCATTGTTCATTCTTTTAAGTCAAGAAAAGCTGGGGGAGCAGGGAGGGTTTTTTTGGTATGTAGATTTGGGCCTGCAAAAAGCAGAGCAGGATAAGGTTTGGCCCCTGGAACTGACTGGATTAAAGGATCCAATCTGCACTGGGCTGGGCAGAGTTCTCCTAGCTTTTTCATCTGAAGAACATGGACTCCTGGCGTGGATAAGTTCTTTTTCATCCCAGCCACTCAAGGACACCATCACTGTTATACTTAATCCAGGTCTTTTAAAATCTGAACAGGGCTGGTTAACGTCATTTTCAGTGGCACAGCCATTTCCTCTTCCTGGGATGTCACTGGACTCCTGGAATATTAGTAATGGAGTCCTGGTACCATGGATGACTGGTGCATCAGCACTGTGTCTATGGAGGTGCCCTTTGACATTGGAAGACACGGCATATCCCAAGCATGGAGACTGGGATAGAGGGACCATTGGTCTGATCCAGGCTGGCAATTCCTATGTTCTTTTCCAAACTACAGAAAGAAGCAAGGAGCGTCCACATGCTGCTACAGAACCAGTAGGGAATCTCCTCGGCTTCCAACAGATGGGAGTTCCATTTTGGAATGAAGAGAGCTCCTGGGTAGGACTGCCATAGATGGTTTCCCAGCTGCCCACCCACCACCCCTTCCCCAAAATACATTACAAAAAATATTACATCTCTGTTAACTGTACAAATGAAGAGAAACACATTTTTTTAAAAAATTGATAAAACAAAGGGGAGGATCAGAAGGAGGGAAATGTATTTGTCAAGAATCATGCAATAAGTTTCCCAGTACGGGAAAAAAAATGAAAAAAGGGTAAAAAGGAAACAAAATAAGAGCCCCCAAACCTGCAAAGGAAAGGAATTTTTTTTTTCTTTTTGGACACAGACTTTTTGCATACCATTGATTCATTGGTGTATTAATGCACTTATATTCCCAGCTTTAAGCTAACATACAGTAAATAAATACACAGTCCGGGAAGGGAGAGGTGACTCAGGGGACTGCTTTAGTTACTGATATCCAAGTGCAGAAGCTGAAGTTAGTCTTTGGCCATACAGCGCGTATGGGGAGTAGTAGGGTCCAGCTGCTGGCAAGGAGGGCACTGGAAGGGCACAAGCAGTGGGCAAGTGGCTCTTGCCATAGGGGTGATACCTGTTTAGTCCCAAAGTGTGTGGACTCCTCAAAGACAGAGATCCCGGTAATGTGTTGGGGCTCCCTGGGGCAGCGGGTGGTAGGTGGAGGTGGCAAGAAGCTGCAGAGCCCAGGCTAGAGGTAGGATAGCCAGCCAAGAGTTTCTCTGCCCCAGGCAAAGCTGTGTGAGTCCGTAGGTGAGCAAGCAGCTCCTCCGAGGTGGCAAACCTCTTGTCACAGGGTCCACTGGCTGATACCCAATTGCATATGTGGGGCAGGGTGTCATTCTGGAGCATGAAGCCATAGGTGTAGAGGGGGTGACCGGGCAGGCTGGGGGTGGCACTGGAGGAGAGGGTGGTGTGCACCGAGTGCAGTGGGTGGGTGGGGTAAACCAGGGGGTATCCACTTTTCAGGCTGCCGGGATCGTGCACACAGCTGGAGCAGTTGCTGCTGCCCAGGTGTGAGGCGCTGTGGTAGCTCAGGCAATATGGGTCCCTGCATAATCCCTGCATGAAGGAGGGGGGAGAAGCCCCAGTCAGCGGGCTGGAGCTGGGCGGCTTGCCCGGTAAGCCCAAGGTCCCCGGCAGTTGGCTGCCCACTAGGCTGGGCTTGGTAGGATCCAGACCTGGCACAAACTGGGATGGATACCCAGCGTAGGCCCCAACGATGGACCCGTGGTAGCCGATGCTGGAAGGGGGCAGGGGGAAGACAGAATGCCCAGGCTTGTAGGGGGACACAGGGGCCACGTGGCCGGAAGACGTCAGGGTTGGAGGCTCCGATTTGCGCCCGGAGGGAGCCTCACTGTGTGCCACTGGCTCCGCGCTCCCGCCACCCCGGCTGCCCCCGGACCCTGCAGCCGCTTCGGAGCTGGGTTTGGCCGCTGCCTCAGGCTCCTTCTTTTCCTCCTGGCCCTTGCAGTCTGCGTGCTGCGGAGAGTTGCCCCGGGAACCTCCCGGGGAGGAGGCAGCATTTGGAGGAAAAGGCGGGCAGGTGGCACTCGGCACCCGGAACCCTGTCTTCTCCGCGCCGGGGCCAGAGCCTGAGGAGCCGGCGTCTTTGCGGGTATCTCCGCAGCCTTTGGAGTAGGGTTTGAAACTGGACTTGTCCTCGACCGGGGAGTCTCCGCCAAGCTGCTTGAGAGCAGAGGAGCGGGCCCCGGGCTCCTTATCCGCGCCGGGCAGCCCGTTGGAAGCGACCGAGTTCAGCTTGGAGGAAGGCGGCGGATCCGGCTTGCCGATCTGCGAGCAGGTCTGTGCCAGGAGTGCCAGAGGGCTCTTCTTGGCGTCCAGCTGCGGGGAGAGAGGAGCGGAAAATGAGCCAGGTCACCGCGGGAACGGGGCGCGTCACCCGCCCGCCCCCAATCCCGTACGGATCGAGCCTCACTAGGCTAAGGGACATCCAGCGCCGGGGCACCCATCCCCGCACCCCGGGACGGATCAGGACTCAGCCCGACGCGAGTTTGCCCTCTCCTCAGACAACATAGTTCACCCGTGCAGTGACCGAGCCCTTCCAGCCAGGGAGATTCCGCGGCTGCCCGTGGGGGTAGTATCGGGGTTCCAGCCCTAACTGAACCGCAGACAGCCCCGGGACTGGCCCTTTCCCCTTCTGATGCCCAACTCTTCCTCTCCTTGGAGCCCGGCCAAGGCAGGACGCAGGAGCTCACCTTCCTCCTGCGCCCCGGAGCGGTGGGGAAGGTGCCGGGGCGCTGCCTCCGTCTTGCCTCGGGGAGACCCCAGTCAGATGGGAAATGCGCTCGGAAGCCGCCCCGCCTCTGAGAGGCGGAGAGTCCGGAAGATATGGATCTCCGCGCTCCCCTCATTCCCAGCCCCGGACTCCCAGGCGGAACCGGGGAGACAGGCTCCTGGCCGAAGGAACCAGGGGCGGCATTAGGCAAACTAAGGGCGCGGAGCGGGACACTGGGCTAGCCAGCTGGACGCAGAGCGCGGCAGCGTGAACGGAAAACGAAGTGCTCCGGGGAGACTAGAGGGGCGCTCCATGCAACCTGCCCGGCAGACCAGACGCCCCCCGGAGCTCCAGTAAGTGGGGGCGGGACTGGAAAGCGTGGAGCGGCCGCCCGGACGGCTGCAGTTCCAACCCTAGACCGGGCCGGCTCTGGCATTGCACCCGGGCACGGAGACTGGGTGTCCTGGTGGGGACTGACCTCGATGGGGCTGACGGGCGTGGAGGAGAGCGGCTGCAGGTATTCCGGATGCAGGAGGTGGCCGGTGTGCGCGCTGAGCATCTTCAGGATCCTGATGGGGAGCCGGTTAGCCTGGCGCAGAGGGTCCGCCGGGGGCAGGTGCGAGAACGCTGAGCACGAGGCTGCTGGGGTTGAAGCGCTCTTCCCTCCGCTGCTCTGCGATGTCCTTGGGTTAGATCCAGCGGGCGAACCGCTCATTTGGAGGAGGCAGCGACTGGGAGAGAGAGCCGGGTGGGGTGGGGTAGGGGGGAAGGGGAGGGAGGCGAGCTCCGCGGCGCGAGCCGAGAGGGGAGCAGCAACAACGGCAGGAGCAGCAGCACCAGCCCCGGCGAGACAAAACCTTCCTCTATCAACACGTCAACTAGCCCCGATCAGCAACCACACTTCAAAGGCACTGTCCGTGCCCACCAATCCGGTGCCTGCTAGGGACCCCGAGGCGGGCAGAGCTGCCGGTGGGGGGAGCTTAGCTTGGTGGGAGGAGAAACGCTTAAAGGGCCCTTTCCGTCTCCTGCCCCACTCTTCTAGCAGAGAACCTAACGCCTGGGCGAAAGCCAGGGGGAGTACGGAGCTCAGCAGAGACAGAGTTTCAGTCTCTGCCTTTCTCCAAATCCCAGAGTGAAGCAACCTCGCCTCCCGCCTTAATTTCCCAGAAAAGTGGGGGAACTTCTTCCCCACAACTTGCTCCCCCCCAAAAAAACCTCTTGTCTCCACCGGGACAAACTAAGGTATGTGTGAGCCCCATAACAGGAACCCCACCCCCATGAAACAAGGAGGAGGGAAGGGTGTGCGCAGTACACCCACCCATGTCGCAAGTGTTGGGTGTGGGAGTCATCTCCATAATTTTGGCACTGCTCCTACTGAGATGCGCCATGATCTCGTCCAGCTCGCCTGGGGTATCGAGAACGGGTGGGACTGTCTCCGGTTTTTAAAAGTTTGCTTTTTAAAACTTTTTAAAAACAGGGGAGAGAAGGTGGCTGTCAAGGTAGGGGCTCTTCTCCCCCCACCCCCATTGCCCAGTGTTACTGTTTAGCTTGCAGGGACAACTATATACCTACTTTATACTCTTCCACACAAACCTGGGTGCTTAATGTATGTGGCTTGCTAAACTACTGATGCCTTTAACTGCCTTGTGCAGTTGACAATAACAAATGCTATGATTTCTAACACAATTTAGGCTAGACTGTGCACACATTAACCCCAAGTGTGCCCCCACCCAGCTGCAATGATGTAAGCATAATGGTTAATTTGACCCTGGTCACTTGAATGGGCTGTAGACTATTCTGTGGTGTGATATCCCATCCTCTCCCCATGCACTTTAATCCCATTTAAAAATAAATAAATAAAAATGTTTTTAGCCATTTTGAAAAAATGTGTCAATTGTAAAGGGGCTTGCAGTAATTACTTTTAAAGTATATATACAGCCTGTTATTGGGCAAGCTGGTACCAGAGCATACATTTTATGATATGCATAAAATACAAATATATGTGCATAATCATTGGTGTTTAAATTATACTTAATAATTATTGGCCTTTAAGGCTTTACATTTTCAAGGTGCTGAACAAACAATCAAATTACTTTTATATAATAATTAAATGCACAGTGATCACAGCAAAGGTCCAAATTTTGCCAGTGCTTAGGCCCATGGATTATTTATTTACATGATAGAGTAAGTCCTATTGAAGTCAAGAGAGCTACTCACATAAGTGAATCCCTAATTTTACACAATTACCCATGTGCATAACTTTAGTGGGATTGCTCATATGCTTAAAGTTAAGCATGTGCCCAAGGATACAATCCTCCAATCCAGTAGTGCCAGTGCTTGCACTGGGCAAGTACAAGACCCAGTGAAGGGAATGGATCCGGGTGCAGCTGCACCTTCTGTCCCTATTATGGTGAAGTGGTATGTGCTGGCACTGGTGCTGTCTGCTCTGAGCTGTAAATCTTTGGGTAAAAACAAACATGTAGGAAGCACAGCAACTCCCTGTCCTGACCTGAGAAACAACAGTTACCCCTCTCCAGGTCAGGGAAGGGCACCAAACTAACGTGACTGACTGGCGAACCGTCCCACACTCCACACTCTCTGGGTAGGGCGAAGAGTACAGCAAATGTGTGGCCAGCTGGGCCTGCCCCCCATCCCCACGATGACAGACAATCATGATGCTTGGCCATGGTGGCCTGAGGCGGGGCTGAACATACATGGCGGCTCTTGGCCCAGGTTGAGTTCTCAGAGATTTTCCAAAGACGCAGCCTGGGCTAGTTGCCTACCTGCCCCGGGGCAATCCTGGACCAACATCTGGACAGTGGGTCCTGGGCCACAGTGGATGACTGTCCTGTCTGCTTTTACATTTTGAACAGCTGGGTCCCGAAGAACACAGGAATGCATTTGCAAAGGACTCTTGCATCATGTGAGCAGACCAGTGAGTTGTTTGAGGGTTGTGAATGTGCAAATGTTAAGAACTCTTGACCCAGAGAAAGAAACGTGATTCTTGGAAATTATCTAATAGTTACCATCTAGTTATCTGAGGATAGGGAACCTCCAGTCTGTGGGCCAAATACAGCCCCATTCGCCTTTAAATCTGGATCACCGCAGCTCCCCTATAGAATGACTACTGGTGTGCCCCAGTGGAAGAGGTGTGCTGGTGCAGTGGTGCTGTGCTCTACTACTTCTTGGCAGAGGCTGGGGCATGCTTGCATAATGTGCAGACAGGGTGGGGGACTGCTGCTTCCTGTTGAATAGCTGATTGGTGGGAAGCAACAAAGCTCCTGATTGATGGGGAGTAAAGTAGCACCCATTTTTATTATCTTTTTATTTATCTTCCACCCCATCCATGTGGCTCTGAGCAGTTTCAACATATTAATAAAATACAATTAAAGCCCCGTTCCACCCCACCTACTCCTGTTTTCATGCCTCTCACATGAGTCCCCACCCCACCTTATATCTCTCACGGGGAGCACCTATACCACCCCATCTTACCAGGATTGGTGAGGTTTTTTACCTGACACTCCCATAGGCCAAAATGAAAGCACTGGGTAAAAAACTACTGAAGGGGGCAACCCTACATCTTACCCACCCAAGCCCATACCCTCCTCCCAAATTGCTGTCTCCAAATTCCGCTCCCCATACCAGTCCCCTAATAAAACTCTCCATTAACACAAAAAATAAAATGCTGTAAAGTCTTCCACCTTTGTGGCTGCTAAAGGCCACCCTTTAGCATTGCTCTTGAGGGGTGCCTGCCCCAGGCATGCCAGCCTGGCTTATAAGGACTGGAAACTGGAAGGGTCCTCTGGGTCTGCAAGCTGTCCAGTCCAGAGTGGATAAGGCCTATGAGCCAAATCCTACAACCACTTATGCCCTTGTACACCTGTAAGTGTTTGCAGAATTGGGGCCACAATGGGGACTACTCCAAGGGCAAAGTGTTTGCTGGACTGAGCCCCATGCACAGGGGGAGCCATATATCATGCTGCACACACTGAACCAATCTGCCAGGCCATGTACTGAAAATCAAAATGACAATGATTTAGTATATTTGGGGTGATGTCATTGCTGTGATGTTAAAAATCAAGGCTTATCTGGAACAAATTACCCACTAAAGCTAACAAACCTGCCTCTCGGATTGGCGTGGCTTACTGCTAACACTACGTGCCTTAGGAAGGACCCTGTGTAGCCCGCAAGCTTGCACATTTTCATCAACAGAAGTTAGTCCAATAAAAGATATCATGTGAACTACTTTGTCTCCAGTGTTGGACATTTTTGTGTTTTCTTTCACATACCTCTTGCGGAAGGCATATAATTTGCCGCTGGTGCATTGCATGGCAATTGCTCATTGCGTTCTTGGAGAGAATAGAGAGGAACAATCTTTCAGCAGTGAGTTTCCTAACCTTCACAGGCCAGAATATTAATTCCTGGATTCTGCAGGGCCAGTTTTACTCTTACATTTGCAGATTCTAGCTACTTGGAAGGGAGGGAGAGAGAGAGAGAGAGAGAGAGACAGACATGTATTAGATCCTGGCAGATGCTTTATGTTACAACAGTGTTGCTGTTATTAAGTTTATATGGCCACCGATTTCATAACCTACATGCTCCGTGTTCTTGGAAGAAAAGCGTTGCTGGTTTTCCCAGTGGAGGAAAGCCATGGCTGCATCACATGGCTCATTTCAAGTACCCACTTTCTCAAGCACAATCAATCACTCCCTTAGTCAGACCTGTCAATTCCACCTCATTGTGAGACCTTTTTCCAAAACTGACCACAAGTCTGATTCAATCTGAACAACAAAAA
Organism: Sphenodon punctatus; assembly: GCA_003113815.1. Taxonomy (NCBI): domain Eukaryota; kingdom Metazoa; phylum Chordata; class Lepidosauria; order Sphenodontia; family Sphenodontidae; genus Sphenodon; species Sphenodon punctatus. The sequence goes on from QEPC01013677.1 coordinate 1,514,690, forward strand.
TGTAAAAGGAGAAGGCTGCCCTTCAAAAGGAGCTATTCAAGTAGGGGGGGTGGGGAGAGATCTTGCCTTCAAGTAATTCAAGTTGTATGCCAACAACAACTAAACAAAATCAAATCAAATAAGGTGTGACAGGAGCGTGATGGGGGTTGGTAGTGCAAAACTTCTCTCTTCCTTTTCTTTGCAAACAAACAAGCAAACAAAAGCCAGGGAACACAGAGCTGGCAGATCTGGAGAACTTGCTGGGCCCTAGAAGGAAATAATCCAGGGCCTGAGATACCTTCCATATTTATACTGGAGTTTTTTCTGCTGTTGTAAAGCAGCAGTGGATCCGGCCTCTGGAGTCAAGTCCAAGCCCTGATCCTGCATACACTTACACAGTGGTGCCTACCCCAGATCTTTAGAAATGATAGGGCACCCAGAATTCTAAGGTTCTGTTGGAGGGTGGGGACAATTATAAGACAGAATACACTATTTGGCGTTCTTTGTCTTATGATTTTGGAACTTTTAGGGCACACACTGCACTCATGTTTTCAAGCTTTTCCCTAAATCTACAAGAATTGTACAGTGCCAGGCACACTACCAGCAATAAATAATAATAATAATTAATAAATATAATATTTAGCGGTTGGGGTTTTAAGACAATACTCCAAATCAACAACAAAATCACAAGAATCAGCAGCCCATTCTGTGTACACGAATCAGGACAATCCTCCACCCTTAAAGTCAAAGGGAGCTTTGCTATTGACTTCAATGGGTGGAGGTTGGCACCTTTAGCTTATTATATAGCACCAAAAATGTGCCTGGCACTCAACAGTCACGAGTAGAGACAAGTCCCTGCCCCATGGGGCTTACAGTCTAATTGACATGGGGAGTAGCACAAGGATACATTCATTACTGCTGAGTAATTCTGTCCCATTGAAGACTGTTCTCTGTAGCACTGTGTAAGTGTTTGAAGGACTGGGGCTCAGGCTTGTTTTAAATCCCAATTATTTAAGCTGTTAGAATAAACCTTCCTCTCCTTGAGAACTTATTATTCTGCCTACATCCAAATTTCTAATAATAATTAAGGTGCAACACACTGCCACTTGAGTTGTACTGACAGCTTTTGGGCTGAAGCAGGGGCTATTTTTCTTTCTAAATGAAAGTGTTCTAAACCAGAGAACAAGTGCAGAAGCAGTGAAGCATTAGCAGGAATGAGTGCATGGCAGTTATCGGTACACTGGCAACAAAATTGCTGGATCAAACTTGTGTCGGCAGGAATAAAACGTCTTCAAAAGATCATCACAGATAATGATGATCCTTGTTTAGCGCTTGAGTATCAGAGGGACTTATTGTCTCTGATTATTCCTTTCTATCCTGGTGGTGGTGGTAGTTTTTTTTTCTTTTCCCTGAGCACAACATTAACCAGGAAGAAGAGTCAAACACCTTCCTGCACTCATTTGAACTCTGGGAATAAGTCACCTTGTACTGAGAAAGTGCCTTTCAGGAAGGATAGCTTTAGAAATGAAGATAGGAAAGATGAAAGCGGGGGAGGGAGGGGAAGAACAATGCATTTTAATTTTTATTAAATGGGGCTTTCTGGGTAGTAGTTTTCAAACCTTTCCATTTGTGACCCCATCTTGAGACTTAAATATAATTTCATGATCCCAGACAACAACAAAGTATACCACATATCAAGAAGAATCCTGACCCCATCTGCAGTTGGCATGACCCCATACGGGGTCCCAGCCAACACTTTGGGAGTCTCTGGTCTTTAGGCAAATTTTTCATTGGCTTGTGAATCAATATTTGATTGTTCAAATTTGATGTGTGTGTGTGTGTGTGTGAAATCTTTACCCACATGAGTAGTTTTATCAAAGGACTTACTTGGAACGTCTTGTGTGTGCAAGTCAGATAAATGTTTGCAGGATGGAACTAGGCTGTATGTTCTTAAAGTCTGATCCTCAAAGAACTTTACAGGCACATATCCCATTGAAGTGAGTGAGGGTTATGCCAATGGAGTACCTTGAGGACTGGATTCCTGAGTCCACTCTTATATTTGTAGATCAACAGCAACACTCCAGTTCTAACAGGGGCAGCCTATACAGATATCTCTCCATGCAGCTATTTCCATCTTTACAAACCAAGAAGCACGTCTGTCTAACAGGGAACTTTGTTTCCCTCCCATGTTTAAGATCTTTCAGCAACTTGCAATTACGCTTTGGCAAGATTTTCTTGTTAAACACATAGATTAAGGTGTCCATCACGCATCATACATGTTTCCGGTCTTGTCCCAGCCGTTTAAGACACTTCACAAAAAGGTGCTTTCGAAAGGAAAAGAAAACATGATATATCAGATAAAAAAGGAATGAGAAAAAATAAATGCAAACTGGGACATGAGTGATGTTGAGAGAGGACTGTAAAAAAACTCCCTCAATAACAGACCTGTCTGCTGAGTCATTAGCACAGGAAGTGGGTCATTTATGATAGATAAGACAGCTTATTGTCTGCCAAAAGCAATTCTTGAGGTGGCCATTGCCCCCAGCTGTAGCAGAAATTTTTATCAGCATCAAACCCAAGCATTTTTCTTAGGATAGGCCCTCACCAACCTCTGCTTGTTGGGGACCCCGAGGTAACTCTGCACAGGGTTAATTTAGCTACCTAGGTTTGCCATCTATTTCAGGTAAAAAAACTAGACAGTACTAATTTGCATAAATCTGAATGTGTTCAGTTTACATAAATTTAAAATGGAACATTGCTTGATATAGGCCCTTTTCACATGAGCCTGGGAGGAGTCGCAGTGCAGGGAGATGGGTGGAGGCCACGGTGGGTGTGCAGTTTTGTGATGCATTGCACAGATGCACACCCATCTCCACTGATCCCCACACATGGAGACACCTCTGTTTTCTCCAATACCTCCATGCATTGGGGATTGATGGAGATGGGTGGAGTGTGCATGCACCTCAACCCATCCTCACCGGTGGTTACACAGACGCCCCACCCAGTCGTCCACGTGGGCGAGGGGGGCGGCTCATGTGAAAAGAGCCATAGAGGCTGAGCTTAAAAAATCGTGTCTCCAAACATCACAGCCCCATAGCACCCCATAGACAAGATTCCCTACAAAACTGAGTTGGAGAAATTTGGTATCTGGAACTCATACAACAACTCAGAGACAGGACAAGAATTCCAATTCCTGGACTGTCCAGCTGGCTGTCCATGCCTGATCTCAGGGCAAGAGCCAAAGAAGGCTTCTTGAATGAACTCACTTGACAGCTCCTGGGGTGAGGGGATCAGGGGCAAAATAGCTCAGGCCAGCCCTGCACCACTGACTTTAAGTTAGAGACTGGGAGATCCAACAGTGGTTGCTAGAAAGGTCTTGATTCTAGGAAGTACATAAGTGTGCAATGAGTAAGGCTACTTGCCCAATGTTACTGAAACACGGCAGGAAAACATCCGGGGGACTCCCAGCGGCTAAACTCACTCTGAACGTGGGTGCTGGGGATTATGCATTGTCAGGTGTGTCCCATGGTGATTTCTCTCACAGATGACAGGGCTCAAATCCATGCCCTGTGATCCATGAGAGAAATCGACATGGGATGTGCCTGATGATGCTTTTACCCCTGCACTCATGTTCAAAGCTACTCGTGAGTTTAGCCGCCGGGAGTTTCTCTGCCATGTCTCGGTAACGTAGACAACTGGCCTAAGCCATAAGTAACCCTGTTGCATTAATGGAACTGATTAAGTGTGTATATTATCGAACTGGGTCCAGAGTGCCCCAAACCTTGCAGTATCAAGCCCTAAGTAATGTAGGAATTTGTTATGTTCCCACAGAGAGCAAGTGTAGCCTATGGGATAAGATGTTAGACCTGGCATTGGTAGATCAAGGTTCAAATCCCAAGAACTCACTGGGTGGTGTTGGACAAGTCACTATTTCTCAGTTTCATCTTGCTGTTGGTAAAACAGGAATAATAAGGACCTGCCTCACAGGGTTGTTGTGTAGGTGAGCTAGAAAAAGATTGTAAAAAAATACTAAAAGTGCTATAGAAATGATTAATAATAATCCCAGTCCTGACCTGAAACCCATGGGATCAGGCCCCACCCCACAATGCTTTACCAAAATAAAGACTGAAGGATGCAAAGCACTTCATTTCCACTCTCACTGAGATGGTAGCTACTAAGTGACCATGCCACTTTTGAAAATCTGTCCCTAGATCATTGGTAACCTCGCAGAACGGGGCGGTTTAGCTTCAGAGCTGAAGCAGCTACCATGGGGCTCTGTGTGTGGTCTGATTGCACTCCCAAGTGGGAACACAGGCTCCTGATGGGGAAAGCCTGAAGCCGAAGGTGAAAAGTGCATCACTCCCGTACACTACCTTCTTATTTGGGAGATTAAATGGTGCCTTTGAGACTCTAACAAGAAGTTCAGAGATGAGGCAGGGTACATACTACACACTAAATTCATGGGCAGCAAGGGTGACAGTTAGGAGACTCAGATACATGGGAAAAGAAGGATCCATCTCCTCCCCCTAGAAATGAAGACCTTATTTGCGTCTCACATGGAGTAGTGTAAATCAGGACTAAATTCCATGAAGTCAGTGGAGTTACACTGGTGTAAGTAAGCTCCAGATCTGGTCTGCCAGAGGAGAAAGTAAGCAAGCAATGGAAGAAGTACCAGAGCCAAAACAAACCGATCCATCACAGCTCTTTGCCATAATGGAATGCAGAAAATCCAGGTGCTTCTTAAAAGCCGAGGTTTCATTTGTACTTGGATGCTTGCTACACTACATGCCTGTTATTCTATAAGTAAATCATCTCCTGTTAGCCTCTTTTAAGCAAGAACACAGGAGCCTAGACTAAAATCCTAACAGTTCCTTTCAGCTGACTCCATGGAAGAAACTTTGTGTCAGCTCTTTTCCCCAAAACTCTTCCAAGTTCTACCTTCTACAGTCTAATGGCCTTGTTTTTAAACTGCAAAACAAGTGCATAAAGATGACCTTATTTATTATGAGACATGTTTTAAAACAACTGACAAAATTGCAAGATGAGGAATGACAAGCAAGTGCTCTTTTAAAAAAGCACACCTAGACTTTGGCTGATGCTAAAACAAGTGTTTTCTCTTTTTAAAGTTGGGATTAATTGCTAATTCTAAAGCAATTGTGTAGCAGGAAAGGCAGCCTGACACTTAGCTCACATAGACTGGAGCAGGGGTTATTTTTCCAAAAGCCTGGTTGCTCACTTCCCTAGCAAGTGATTAACATTAAAGAACTGTGTGAACATTAAAAAAAAAAGAAAAAAAAAGAGGGGAGATTTATTTTTTTCTCCTCTGTTCTCTTGATGTGTGACTAACAGCTGTTTTTCTTTGTGGCAAGTCGGTGGGGTCTTCCTGTTGTTGATGTAATGGAGCTGCTTCCTGGTGTGAAATTCTACAGGAGAGATTGCACAAGGGGAGGGGAACTTCACACACTTATCAAAGTGCTTTAGAAAACGAAAACCACTCCTCTGTTCCGCAGGGATGGGCACCAGATCAAAACCCACACAGAGTGGCTGACATCAGGTCACAGAGACATTAGATCATGCTTTTTTTCCCTTTGCTTTTTTTTTTTTTAAAAAAAGTCTTTCATGACTAAACTTGTACCCTTTGTAGAAAATAGTCAGCTGGCCATAATTTCAGAGTTCTCCGGATCCAGATGCCATCTTTGTATTAATTGCATATTTTATTTAAGCATCGAAAGGACCCAATTGGGGTACCAATGAGTGGGGTGTTGTGCTAATTGAGAAGACAGCCCCTGCCCCAAAGAGCTGAGAATGTCAGGGCCTGGCCATATTATGGGAGAAGGAAGGTTTATAAATCAGGTCAAGTAATCCTAGTGCTGATGGGCTGTCTTGGCTCTAACCGTGAGTTACCCACTGGTAAGCACTATACCAGTGGTTTCCAAATGATGGAGAACTGGTGATCCAGGAGTCTATGTGGGGTAATCTGCTGCTAGTATGCAGAACCAGCACAACTCTGGAAACAAAGGCCTTAATCCTCACCAGCACTACACCCATCTTAGGGTGAAAATAAACAATATGATAGCCCAAATTAACCCACACCAGGTGTATGTACATCCACTCATTTATTAGGTGTTGGCCAGTTGTTAGCTCCCACCTGTCACGTGGCCACCACACACCTGTCATAAACAGCAGAGTCCAGGAACATCACGGACTAACATGTACAGGCAAATCTGGGCTAATACGTGCCCACGTGGCTGCATCCCCTTAATTAGGTTACACACAGCCTCCTTGTGTACGTGTTTGTCTGCACCATAGAGCTGCGGGTGAAAAGCCTAGAGCACCCCAAGGAGCTGCCATTTCTGGTCCCTCTCTCCACTCTTGCTCTCGCTGGTACCTTAAAAACCATCTTCGCCTTTTCTTTCTACAACCACTCCTGGTTCCAGCTTAGAAGCTGCAACTGCCGGCACACATCTCTCTATGCCCGTTCCTGCTCCAGAGCCAGCATGGATCAATGTGGACACAGAAACCCTGATTTTCATGGCTCCAGCTCAAGAGTCAACTCAAGAACCTGCCTTTATTTGGTGGAGTTGTTTTCACTGGAAGAGAATGGTAAGTGAATGCACCTGTGTGGGGAGAGGGTCATGTTTGCACAGCTGCATGATAAAGGTTTCCATTTACTGTTATCTAACTATGCTCTTTACTGTGTTGCCAGGAGAACATGGGGTAGGAGCAGGAAAATCACTGGGAAACAGAATGGGAAAGGAGTGCATGGGGGTAGGGGGAAGGCACCATGACGGGTCCGTGGGCTGGTGTGGCAGAGGAAGCGGAAATGGTGCCTGACTCCCCCTTCCACTGGATCACGTCTGATAGCCCACTTTAGTTCAGGTCTGGCAGCTGGCTTCTGACCATGGTGGAGCTTAGTCCGGGCTGTGACCTGATGGTTTTCCTGAATCACAATCCAGGCTAGCCCCCACCATGGTCTGGAGCCAGACTGTGCTAACATCTGGCGGTGTGACGGTGGCACCTGCGCTAAAGCGGATGAAAGCATGCCACCATCACATCTGAAAACACCCATGCAGTACTCCACAGTTTGGCACCATGGTGAGGTCATGGGCCTGTGGTGTTGGGAGGAGGGGAATTATCCTATGTCAAGGTTACTGGCTTTTTTATTTAATTTTTTATTGTTTTAATTTAATTTATTTTTTATTGTATTTTATTAAACTGTAAAATACTTTAAAAGGTCAGTGTGCACCAAATTCAAACATGCATTGTCTCTGCTCATTCTGGTTTGCAGCACAGCTTGTTGAGGCTTCGATATCCAGTCTCACTGCAGCAATTGAACTCCAGGTCCACCAGGCCTTCAGTGTTAGTTCGTGTACTGTAGCAGGGTCCCACTTGACCATGGACAAATGTTGTCTGGATTGGCCCCAAGAAGACTGTTATGCAAGGGTAAAATCCTTAAACAGTTTATTTCTAGCCCAAAGTCCAAGGCCAGGCACCAACCTCTGGCTTGGGACTCACGTCCCAAGCCTCCTCTCCAGGCAGCCTCTCAGAAGATATGCCTTCTTTGCTGGTCGGGAGCAGGCTGCCTGGAGAGGAGTAGGGATGTGCGAACAGAACCGAGTTCGGAAATTCGGTTCGGTTTGAAAATTGAGTTCGGTTCGAATGTTTGGTTCGGTCTACCGAACTATTCGATTTCGGTCGAATTCCAAACTTCAGAACCGAGTTCATACATTCAAAACTGGGTTTTTTGGCCTTCCAAACTGGTTTGGATTTGATCAAACAGTTTGGTTGAATTCGAGTTCAGTTCGGTTGACTGAACTATTCGAGTTCAGTCCAAACTCTGAACTTCCAAACTGTGCTTGCACATCCCTAGAGAGGAGGCTTGGGATGTGAGTGAGACTTGAAAATCCTTGAAAGTGAGTTGCTGTTAGCTAGCCTGGGACTTTGGTTGTGGCTAGGCTAACTTTTATCTCAGTAACTAGCGTGCTTGTGAAGGGACTGGCCAGAGGTTGGTGCCTGGCCTTGGACTTTGGGCTGGAAATAAACTGTTTAAGGATTTTACCCTTGCGTAACCCCACAGAGTGCACCCCTCTACTTGGGGATCACACCCAACTTTGAAGGCTGAATGGGCATAGCAGCGGAGTTAGCTAATTCCCTTAGTGACACCCAGCGCCCCTGTGTGGCCCTGGGCAGACTGCCTCCTACATGTATGTTGTTTGGGAAAAGCTTTAAGTCTCTGCTGGGCACTTGCAAGTGTTGTCTGGGCACCAACCCTTGCAGGTTGTTGCCTAGGTGATGGAAAAATATCACCTAGGCAGTCTCTTACATACACAGCAACAATTAGCACAATGTTTTGTAGCTGTGCTGAGTACCTTTTGCTGTGTCGGTGGCTTGGCGGGTTGTGTCCTGGGTTGGAGGTCCACCCCCCCATTTTACGAGCTTTGAGTGACTCAGTTTCCCTCATGTACAGCCCTCCTGAATCAGTTTTCCTTTCTAGCTGATTCAAGGTTGCAGCAGGGACAACCCCTTTGTCACCTAAGGGCCCAATCCTTCCTGTTTACAGACTCTTTCTCTCTGGGGTCCCAAGAGCTCTTAAGCCCTTGTAGCTCGTTGTGTTTCCATTAGACACAGACACTTCTTCATAAAGATAAGACAGTTTATTGATTACATAAGCAAAATAGTTGATACAGAGTGGTAACTAGAAATCAAAGGTAAATATAACACATTCCTAATCTATACTGGTTGAGTTCCTAGATAAGCATCTTACCCTATGAAAGTCCATTAGTTCTGGTTCCTCCTCAGTCACAGATGTAGGTGACTGGGTGCTGGTTCTTAGAGTTGCTAGAAAGCAAAGTCCTGGTCTCAGTGCATGTCTTCCAGCCTTGCTAGCTGGCAGGATCCAGGATGCAGATGAGATTGCTCAAGATGGCTAGCCCAAGAGGTAGAGAAGAAGGCTTAATGGCCCTTGCTTAAATACCAATTCTGAGTCCTTTGTTTGAGTTTTCCCACCTTGGAGCCTGTGTGTTTCCTCACGTAGGCAACCCAGGCAAACAGAAAGGTCTATTTGCATCTCCACAGGTCTGTCTAGCTGTGGGGGTGAATCCACAATCTTTTATCTCTTTGCATTTCCTGGAGTTTTGTCAGTGTCACAGTACCTGATTCGAGTTCTACAGATCTCAATTGTAACATTACATACATGTTTAACCTTTTGCTTTACATTTTTACTAGACTTGTAGCCTACATGTAGACCAGTATCACCTGTGTGTGCCCCTATGTTCCTTCGTGACAGCCCCCCCCCCTGTAAGAACGCATGTGGAGTGAACACGACAGAGTCCCATAACATGCTTAGACTGGTGTGTCCTACCGATGTGTATAGGGATATGCAACCTCACCACCTTATTTCCATGTGCTGGAATCCTATTAAAGTTATACCTTTGGTTTTCCGAACCCTCTGTTAGCCCTGTGGGGCTATCATGTTCACGTGTTTTCCACCATGTCGTAGTGGAGTGATCCTCAGGACTCAGTGTTTCTGGGTTCAATATCGTGTAGGGGTATACCCTGAGGTGACTATGTCCCTTTGCCCCGTGTTGCATGTGGGGTTCCCGCGGCCCATACCCTTCATGGTACATCAGTAGGTGTTTGCATAAGACTGTGACAAATGGGTGGGATTGCCATGTTAACAACCTTTGTTCCTCAGTTACAAACTTTGGCGATGTTTCCAGATTATCTGGCAGCCTGTTTCTTATTGGCTGTATTTCTGTTCCCTATGTCATAACGTCTTTGTCTGATCTGGCTAGGGTGTCCAGACTGCAGATCATAAGCGTTAGTATGACCCAAAGGAGGGAGTATGGAGTGCGTGTGAGTGCTTTCACATTGCTGAATACCCCCATCATAATGCTTATGTTACTTTGCATTTGAACACCCTTTTCACCTGGAGGATTGTCGTAATTCCCCAGTGAGAATACTTGTGTTCATTGTCTTTTGCCTTTCCCTCCTGGCTGTACTGGTGTGCTTGAACGTTTTTGCATCCACATGAATCACCCAGCCAAAAACTGCTTCTGTGAAGGGGCTAGTGTCAGCAATCTTTCTTGTGTCCTGCCCTCAAGTTCTGTTTGTACCTCCAGGATCCCCTGGGTCTGTATAATAGTGTATTTCTCCTACTTGGGAGTCTGACTTTGTGATATGGGTGTAAGAATCCCCAAATGTCCCCTAAGACCCCCCCCCCCAAAACTCTTGAGGATTCAGTTTACCAAGTGCAGCGGCTTGACCCTGGACACTCTTAACCGTTTCCTCCCCTCCAGTATCTACTTCAGCAGTGTTTCCCTGTTCCTTGTCTGGTAAGGCAGAGGTGCAGAGTTCGCCCTTAGACCCATGCTCCTGCCCCTTTAGGACTACAGGGTGCTGCATTTCTATCCCTGGGGAAGAGACACCCATCGTTCCCCCCTCCATCCCGGGAAAGGTTTCTTGCACCTTTCCGCCTTCTCTTAAGGTAGAATCCTCTACCTCCCAGCTTTCCTGTAACCCCTTGGGTTCAGGTAGCCTCTTCCCACCTTCTCGTAAGGTAGGCCAACCAACCTCTAGGCCATCCTTCAACCCCCTGTGTTGAGTAGGGGCTCCTCCGGCCTCTAACTCTCCCCCCGCGGTGGTTACCCGGTTTGATTCTGCAGAATTTGGTCCCTCCTGTGGGGTGGGGTGCCAAGTTCTGGGCTTCAGAATCAGGTGGGCCCTGTGGCTTCACTCCCTTCAGTTCCCCATGTGAAACAGGGACATGCAGTTCACTCCCCAAGTCTTGTCCTCCCCAGCCTTCTAGCTGGTTTGGGGATTCCTCTTTGGGGTTTTCCTGCCCCTGAGTGGAGTTCACAGGTTCAGGTGCAGGATCTGTAGGGCTGCTACAGCCTTCCTGTAACCCTTCCCCTCCACTAGGGTTGCTCTCTGTCTCCCCATGTTCCTGGGATTGGGCTCTTTCCAACCTCCTGTCCAAGACCCATTTGTTTATGGCATTCCTCACCAAACATTTCATTTTCTGCCTTTCTGGGGAGTACAGCCACCTGGATGGGCCCCTTTGAGCCGTCCCATTATAAATCTACAGTTGCTGTGAGCAGAATATCCTTGATTCCTGTTGCCAGGGATACCACAACCTTTTTATGAGTGTTTATGTTGTCTGTTGGGATCAAGTCTGCCCATATCATAACCAGGTGTGACCCATTGTCCAACCTCCACACGTAGTTTACCCCGTTCACTTTAGCAGGTTTTTGTAGCAACTGAGCCCCTGTGGGTGGGCTAGGAATAATACAGCAATCATAACCACCTCTAGGGATGGGTTGGACTACAGACACAAAATTCGCACTGACAGTCCCAATAATCTCCTTAGACTCTCCTTTAGGGCCATGAAACTCCCTTTTGGGGGGGGGGGCAGTCCCATACCATATGGCCTGTTTGATTACACTTAAGGCAAGTTCTTGAATCATTATTATAGGATTGGAAGGTGTGTGCTCTTTGGGGTCTGGGTGATCCCTGTTTACCCCCACCTCCATTCTCATTTGGGTTGTTCTGGGTCAGGTTTCCCTGCTCAGATTGTGGGTTTTTATACCCATTCTGCTTATGGTAAGACCCCTGTTTAGGTTTCCCCCCATTATTTGGCTTCCTTTTCCCATAAGCTGAGATAGCATTTGCAATGTATTCATCTACTCTCCTCCCAGTCTGTTTGACATTCGTGATCCCCTGATTAAGCAAGTGTGATTTGAGCCTAGACGTACAATTGTTAAGGAATTGCTCGAGGATTACAAGGTCCATTACTTGTTCCTTCGTAGCCTTACCTTGTGCATCTAACCATTTCACCCCATACTGATTTAACATTTCCCCCATATCTGAATAAGACATATCGTCTCCCTTCTTAGAGTTGCGTAATTTAAGGCGAAAAGTTTCTGGCGTGATTCTGCTTTTTTGAAATTCCTCAAAAGTCAGTGCTTGATTTTCCTCCAGCTTTGCATTGTACACATCTCTTGCTTTCTTGGGGATCTTGCCTATCACTTGATTGATCCACAAGTCATCTGGAATCTTTTCTCATTGAAAGACGTGCTGGGCAGTTTTGAAAAATTTATCAGTGCATTCACTTTCTTGGTATAGGGCCAAAAGTGCTGAACAGTCTCTGATCAGCTGTCTTCTGTCTTTTTCTTGGTTGTTTCCAGAGGGTATTGTGGGCTGGATTCCTGTGTCTTTCTGCACTTTCAGGCGTGCAAGTTGGTGCTCTCTCCCCCCCCCCCCGCTTGCACTTGGCTTTCTCTCTCTTTTTTTTTGGCTCTCATCATCTCGAGGTCAAGCTGCACTTTAAGTTTCTTTTCATTTTCTCTCTTCCTTTTTCATTTTTAACTGCTCCAGTTTGAATTTGGCAAGTTCACCTTCTGCGGATGGGCCCTGTCCCTGGCCATCTCCAGGTCTGCCATCTCTTGGTTGCGAGTCAGGTGGAGGGGAGCCTGGAGGGGGGTTTTGCTCCCCTGCTCCATTCCCATCTGTTCCATTCATGCTCATCTCAAATTCTCATATCAGCTGCAGTTGCTGTTTAGTTTTTCCTTGTGCTTAGAGACCTTTCTTTTGGGCTTCCCTGCTCAGCTCTGACCTTCTCAGGTGGTGAAAGTGCTTTGGGAGCCCTATTTTGTTCGCTGTCCCTGACCCGAAATAAAAACTAAGATAACTGTCACTCTGTTACAAGATTTGCTTATTTTCTCTCAGAGCTGAGTTCCAGAGGGCACTGGCAATCTCAGTCTCTGAAGATATGGGATTTACTCCCCTCAGAGGATTCCCCTCTACTTTCTACACATTGGTTCACAAACTGAGCTTAACTCTTCTCATTGGGGCGCCACTGTCACGGGTTGGAGGTCCACACCCCCACTTTACCAGGTTTGAGTGTCTCAGTTTCCCTCACGTACAGCCCTCTTGAATCAGTTTTCCTTTCTAGCTGATTCAAGGTTGCAGCAGGGACAACCCCTTTGTCACCCAAGGGCTCAATCCTTACCGTTTACAGACTCTTTCTCTCTGGGGCCCCAAGAGCTTGTAAGCCCTTGTAGCTCATTGTGTTTCCAATGTTAGACACAGACACTTCTTCATAAAGATAAGATGACAGTTTATTTATTACATAAGCAAGATAGTTGATACAGAGTGGTAACTAGAAATCAAAGGTAAATATAACACATTCCTAATCTATACTGGTTGAGTTCCTAGATAAGCATCTTACCCTATGAAAGTCCATTAGTTCTGGTTCCTCCTCAGTCACAGATGTAGGTGACTGGGTGCTGGTTCTTAGAGTTGCTAGAAAGCAAAGTCCTGGTCTCAGTGCATGTCTTCTAGCCTTGCTAGCTGGCAGGATCCAGGATGCAGATGAGATTGCTCAAGATGGCTAGCCCAAGAGGTAGCAAAGAATGCTTAATGGCCCTCGCTTAAATCCCAATTCTGAGTCCTTGGCTTGAGTTTTCCCACCTTGGAGCCTGTGTGTTTCCTCATGTAGGCAACCCAGGAAAACAGAAAGGTCCATTTGCATCTCCATAGGTCTGTCTAGCTGTGGGGGTAAATCCACAATCTTTTATCTCTTTGCATTTCCTGGAGTTTTGTCAGTGTCACAGTACCTGATTCGAGTACTACAGGTCTCAATTGTAACATTACATACAAGTTGAACCTTTTGTTTTACATATTTACTAGACTTGTAGCCTACATGTAGACCAGTATCACCTGTGTGTGCCCCTATGTTCCTTCGTGACAGGGTGTCTTCCCATAAAGTATATCATTTGCCATTTTTTCCTTGCCTCGGGGCGGGGGGGGGGGGGGCTTACATTCTAAGATGGGCAAGAACAAAGAGACAAGGGCAAGGGGAACAGTAGGAGAGACGGATACATTTACGAAGTTGGGAAGTCGCATGTACTTACTTAGTTTAGTCAGCAAGGAAAAGGCAGGGACCCTAAATAACAGGACAAGGAACATCAGTGAGCAGCCTGTGGAGACAAGGAGCTAGGGAAAACCTGATGGAAGAGGTAAATTACTAAGATGGATCTGAAAAGAGTAAGGAAGCAGAGCATATATGTTCAGGGAGGGGGTTCTGGGCATATGGGATAGCATGGGAGAGGAGGTAAAGATGGTTTAGGGAGCAGGAGACTCTGAGGTGGTGAAGAGTGGTGGTAGAGGAAATTGAAGGAGGTCATCTGGAAGAGCAGAAATGTAGACAACTTGTTCCAGGAGCTTGGAAGCAAAGGGGAGGAGTCTTAATTTTCAAACCTACAGATATAATTGAAAATTAGTAACAAGGAATTTTGATACTTTCCAAAACCACCCATCTTCTATTTGTCCTCTTTTTTCATTTTCCATCATTCTCTTCCCTTGGTGAACTCATGTGCTCTTCCACTGATATAAGTGGACTGTCGGGGTCATTCTGTTTTTTTGGCATTTCTATTCCTTTTAAGTCCAGCTCTCTTCAGGCAACCATTTCACATGGTCAGCATTTACTCCTAGAGCAGTTATTGCCATTAAGTCACACTGTCTAACAGCAGCAACTCTCGGATTTTACGTTTTTTAAAACCTGAACTACCATTCATTTTCATTGAACTATGGAGTTTACAGTTTTTGTAAAACTTGAAAAGGATGCATGATTAATGTTGCAGGTTTTACCATAAGTGTCAGACCAATCACTAACTGCCTCCTCCAGAACGCTGCTTTCCTGGACAAGGTGACCACCTTGACCAGTGGATGGACTGGTCCCGTTGCCAAGACCATCTCCTTAGAGGATGGGGGAGGTCACCATGGCAGCCAGCATATGCACATTATTCAGCGACTCCTATCTTCCTCCCCTCTAAGCAGGTTTTCAAATGAGAAGATAGCCCTCTGGGGTCTGTTTTCAGTCTGTACAGCTCCCACTCACCCTTCACTCACATGTTTTAGCATGTAGAGATAATAAACAGGCATCCCCCTGTGTGTATTCACATGCGTACTGGCAGCCCCCACTCACAGGTTTGCATGACAAACCTAATATACAGGCAGGCACCGCGCTTTACCCAGTTTCCCAACCCCTCTTCCCAGTATCCCACCCCCTGCCATGACTCTCAGGTGTGGCAAACCATGGAAAGAAGAAGCCGCACCAGCTATTTCTTTCCTCTGAGCTTTTATGACAGTACTTGCTCATATGCTACACACAGCCAGACCTAACTATGCAGCCGCGCAGCGCTTTAAGCTATTCAAAACATTTGACATGCAGTCTGCAGAGTTCATGGACTCTGGAACCACAGCTATAGAGACGCACGAGAACTTCATTGTACCTGTTGTTGTGCTCCAGGCCTTCATGACCACTGCTGGGAAGAACCTGCAAATGATCCAGTAGATCTAAGCAGCCTGCTGCTATTGGATCAAGGAGATCTCTAGGCACAGACAGGCACTCAGTTTAATAGTCTTCTAGAATGTTTAATAGAAAAAAAGTTCAATAAAGCCTTTAGAAATGTTTCCAGTGTGTCACTGTGTTTTATGGCCCATCCGCCCTTTCCAGCCATTTCTTTTCCCTCTGCATTTCCTACTGACATTCGCAGGTGAGCTGGGTCTTCGCATAATAGGAAACGCAGAGGCACAGGTGTGCTGCCTGCTACTATGACACACACACACCTTCAAGTGCAAGTGATTCCAACCTTCACCCCCCTAAGCGGCTTATTGCTGTGCCATACAACCCTTCTCCATGCCTCCCTTCTCTTCCCACCCCCAGCCCCCCAAACAGCTTATTGCTATCCTATACTGCCATTCTCCACCCCCTTCATTGCATGAAAATCCATACAGTAAAGGATTTTATTTACAGTAAAGGATTTACAATTAACCTTACAATTTACAAAATTAAAGGATTGTACTTGCAATGAATTATGTATTTTGAATTCACTCCATACTAAAAGATAGGCTGTACTTGCAAGAAAGTACTTGCCTTTGTTTTATACAATACTTTTATAGGAAACTTATATTTTTATTCTTTTATACAACCTGTCACGAAGGAACATAGAGGCAGACACAGGTGATACTGGTCTACATGTAGGCTACAAGTCTAGTAAAAATGTAAAGCAAAAGGTTAAACATGTATGTAATGTTACAATTGAGATCTGTAGAACTCGAATCAGGTACTGTGACACTGACAAAACTCCAGGAAATGCAAAGAGATAAAAGATTGTGGATTCACCCCCACAGCTAGACAGACCTGTGGAGATGCAAATAGACCTTTCTGTTTGCCTGGGTTGCCTACGTGAGGAAACACACAGGCTCCAAGGTGGGAAAACTCAAACAAAGGACTCAGAATTGGTATTTAAGCAAGGGCCATTAAGCCTTCTTCTCTACCTCTTGGGCTAGCCATCTTGAGCAATCTCATCTGCATTCTGGATTCTGCCAGCTAGCAAGGCTGGAAGACATGCACTGAGACTAGGACTTTGCTTTCTAGCAACTCTAAGAACCAGCACCCAATCACCTACATCTGTGACTGAGGAGGAACCAGAACTAATGGACTTTCATAGGGTAAGATGCTTATCTAGGAACTCAACCAGTATAGATTAGGAATGTGTTAT
Organism: Sphenodon punctatus; assembly: GCA_003113815.1. Lineage (NCBI taxonomy): Eukaryota > Metazoa > Chordata > Lepidosauria > Sphenodontia > Sphenodontidae > Sphenodon > Sphenodon punctatus. The sequence continues at coordinate 1,531,234 of QEPC01013677.1, forward strand.
ATTTACCTTTGATTTCTAGTTACCACTCTGTATCAACTATCTTGCTTATATAATCAATAAACTGTCTTCTTATCTTTATGAATAAGTGTCTGTGTCTAACATTGGAAACACAACGAGCTACAAGGGCTTATGAACTCTTGGGACCCCAGAGAGAAAGAGTCTGTAAACAGGAAGGATTGAGCCCTTGGGTGACAAAGGAGTTGTCCCTGCTGCAACCTTGAATCAGCTAGAAAGGAAAATTGATTCAAGAGGGCTGTACGTGAGGGAAACCGAGTCACTCAAACCCGGTAAAGTGGGGGTGTGGACCTCTAACCCATGACACACACACCCCTGGTCCCTTTTCCTTCTCTCACAGGTTGGGGACCAGGACTCCCATCTACCACTCCAACTCATTCCATGAGCTCTGCTGCCAGTAGTTTACAACTGAAACTGCCTGGGCCTTGCTTTGTCTCCGAAGAGCAGCCTAAGTCACTAGCTCCACCTACTTCTGGTGGCTTTGCTACAGTAGTTAACCCCTTCCTGCTTTGGTCTCTCATGCATAGTGGCAGAGTGTTGGCTGCAGTGGGCTTAATCCTGCAACGACTTACCCACAGCACTCTGCCACACACCCGTTAAGACCAATGAGAGCTGAGCAAGTGAATTTGATCAGGACAGGACTCGTTTTTTGGTTAGAAATAGAAAACTGAAAATTCCAACAGCTGTGGCTTTGAAGAAGCACCTAAAATTGTGAGATTCCCAATGAATTCCTGGCAGCTGACAGACCCACAAATGAAAGGAGGAGGCCTAGTGATTGTAGCTGAATATTTTGGAGAGGCTGGAGATGGGCTATCAGATTCAGGGAATGCTTCTACATATCAGAAGCAAGGAGTCAGCATTACATCTGTTTTTCTTTTCTCCTTGGCAGTATTAGCTAATTAAACTATGCAAATTAAAACAACTTAATTGATATAATATCAATACCACAGCCTTAAACCATTTGGCATGCGTCATCTGGCACGTACATTACATAAAATGTTTGGAGCAGCTCTAATAAAAATGAAAAAGGCTGTAAATCAGGTTTAATTTATTCATTTTCTGTTTGGTATGAAAGCATGCCAAAATCAGATTATTTATGAGACCTTCATAACAATAGGCATTTTTATTGGTTGCAAATGACAAAAAGGAGTTCTCGCTTGTTCTTTCCCTTTACTTTTGAATTTTTTGAATGCCTTTTCAGAAACATTTATTTTTTTGGACTCTATGATCTCAAAGAAAAATATTTAATCATTGATACAGTGAAAATAATTTATATTTAAATACTCAAAACACATCAGACTTCAGAACATAAATATACATAGCTAATCCAACCCCCCAAAACTCTGGCAGACACTGTGCTACAAGTTAGATGAAAGGGCAGTCAGTAATTCATAGTCACTTCCTTAAAGTTCCTGTCAAGGCCACAGTTCTGTAAACACTTAATCACACAAGTCCTTTTGAAGAGAAGGATTGGGGCCTAAGAGTATAACCTCCCTTAAGCCTCTTACTTATCACTAAATACCTGAGGAGGGTTCAAAACACGTACTGTATTTAATATATTGTGAAGGTGGTTGTGTGTGCATGCAGATACATGCATGGTATATTGTATACACATATGCTTGTGATATAGGCACATATATGCACACTATTCTGTGTATGCACGCGTGTGCACACGCAGAGAGCCCTCTCATTTGCAGATACAATATAACTATCTTTGTCTTTGCCTATTTTAGCACACAATATTTAGTTCTCAGAGGAGTGAGAGAATCCCGATTAAGCACCATATATTAGATAAGGTAAGTTATACTAATGTGTACAAAGAAAATCAGCTATAAAACAGCTGCAGATTGGCTATTCCCCTCCACATTTTTAATTTTGCATCTTTTAAACCATCTGTCTCTTAATCTAACTCTGATGGAACCAGGAGCAAAGGGGATTTGCATTTAATATTTACTAGAAATGAAAAAGGGTCAGTGAATGAATGGGTTGCAATTTGGTACTGGATTTGCATTACTGGGCCCTGAAACATGTTGGCTAAATTGCAATGTGCCCATTATTTGTCAGGGCTACTTGGTGTTCCCCAGCAGACTGGCTTTCAGTGCTCAGAGTGATCTCACAGGGCTGGTATTGCTAACCTCAGTTGACCGATGGGCTTGATGCTGTGCACAGCACCATGCTAAACTTTACGCGCAGGAGTAAACCCATTGATCACGTAGAATTGTCCACATTACATATGCTAATATGTTCTGCAGAAGCCAAGGTTAGACTTAGCATCACAATGGATTAGTTCCATGCTATATAGGCCAAATCCTGGTCCCTTTACTGTAGCGAGGTGACTCATTGATTGGGATTAGTCACATTGGCAGTGTTCTTGACTGCCAACGGCCATTAGCAGGTCTCTTGATTCCAAATGTTATAGTTAATTAAGAAAAAGTCCCATGCTTAAACATATTCCCCAGGCTACTACAGCATCCTGTATGGCAGCCTCAGCTGGAATGCATGTTCTAAAACTCTCAGGTGGATCCTAATGCAGACACAAACATGGCTGAGAACAAACAGACTTTGGACATGGTCGCTGTAGTGCCTGCGCTTATCTTGGCTGCATACCTCCAGAGCAGCAGTAAGACTGGCTACAGGGCAACAGGAAATCACCTCTACTCAGAGTCTGCACTGGGCACTTCGTGCTTGAAATGTCTTTTTCTCATTGACTTCAATGGTCTTTGAATCAGGCCCCATGTGGAGTAGGAAAACTGGATAAATAAATCTGACCCTGTCATTCTTACCACAGGCAATGTTTCCTTTGGACAAGGTTGGTCTGCTGGTTACAAGAGATGGACACCTTGCACAGGGCATCGGCCTTCTGGAGATGACACCAAAGGGTCTATGGGATGCTCCAATAGTCCCACGCCTCAGTGCAGCCCCCTAAAGGTCAGGTGCCCTGGGACTCCTCTCTGCAGTCTAATCTGTAGTGAGAAAAAGAGTGCCCCTCAAACCTCAGCAAAAGTACTAAACTGGGACTTAGGCTGGGTGTGATGGTGTCTGGTGGATCCCCACCCCCTAATGTTCAGAAAATAGGACTTGGATTATTTTTTTTTACACACTTGTACAGTGTCTAGCACAATGGGGCCACAGGCCCATGACTGGAACTCGAGACCTGCAGGGGGAAAAAACAGTATATAAGAGCACTAATACATTATTCAAGGGCCTGAACTTGTGTGGTGCTGTGTACTCTGGTCTCCATTGATTTCAGTGTGATATGAGGGTGGAGCGGCCCCTTTCTGAGGAATTATTAAACCTCAGTCCTAACCTTGTAGGACAGTGGGCCAGAGTTAATAATCAAAAGGTATCCCCAAACTCCACCCTGAAATGGCTGTGGCTTGGAGCATACTCTTTCCAGCTATCTCTTAGCCTGCCCTTCCCCTGGCAGATGCAGAGTCCAGTTAGTGGTAATCCCAGTTAGTTGCATGGTCCAGCAGACACCAGAGAGTCTTCTACTTGTGAGTGGAGCTGAAGACAGAGTATCCGCAAAAATGGGTAATGTGGTGCACAGGCTGGCCCCTTAAGGCCATTCTGCCCATCACTGAGGCTCTGCCCCTTTCAGGAGGTTTATAAGGGAAGCCAGTCTAAACAAAAGTCAGTCCAGTGTCCGGTGGGGGTCCTGGGTCTGGTGTCTGGGCCGAGGGCTCTCACTCTATGCTGTCCAGGGTCCTGAACTTAAGGATCCTGATATAAAGGGATGAATAGCTACGCCTGTGTGTTAGAAGGGAGTCCTAGCAGAGAAGCCCAGAAGGAGGACTCTGAAAGGTATGAGCCTGTACCCAAAAGGAAAGGAGGGCTTTGTTGTAGCATGTGGAATGTACATGATTAACATTGGTGTTGGAAATAAAGTGTGCTTTACTGGATCACCGAGTTGGTATCCTGCTGTTTTATGTGTCCAAGCAAGAAGTAGGCGAGCCTGGAGGCCAGTTCACCACAGGTATACTTGTTGAAATTGTGGTACACGAACTGTCTTGGGTGAATCAGACATTGAATTGTACCTTTTTAGTGTCCTATGAGTTACGCAGCGTTTTTTGTTCCCAAGTTACCATTTCCCTATTTTGTACAGTTTACTGAATTACCAATTTACCATTTCTCCATCCATTTCCATTCATCCATTGGTTGTTCCATGGCCTCTCTTGCTATGTGCCCATACAATGATGAAAATGATGAAATATGGAAATTTGGAAAAATGCTAAAATGGTAATGCGGTAAGTTGGGATGGGTTGGTAAAACAGAAGCTTATGTTGTTTTAAAATGGGCACGGCTGGGAGGAGGGTCCATGTGCGCTGTGAGGAGCACTGACAGATATCCAGTGAGTAGGGCCAGGATGCGTGTGCACTGGATGTGCACCCCAGTGCACACACCGCTCACTCCTGCCCCAGCATGGAACATCCTGGTTTTCCCCCGATGCTCCATACATGGGCATGAGTAGGTGATGTGTGGGTCACAGGAGCGCGTACCCACCCACACTGTCTTCAAACAGGTACTTGGGTGGGTGGATCCCATTTAAAAATTGCCTTGGTTACTCAGTAACAGTACTATCCAGCATTTTGGGTAGTAGGTTACCGGTCTTGAAATGTGGATACCAATTGGATAACCAAAAGTTTATGCAAAACTGAGGGTAATATCTATGGGTTCAAAATTTTCTACCTGTTTCAGCTCTGTTTGTGAGTCACTGATTTCAGCCATTTAAGCAAAGAAAATAGTCAGGGCTCACGTGCTGCTAATGTGTCTGTATGTGTGTTCACAATTGGGCTGTGCACACAGAAGGAGTTTCAACATTAGGGCTTATGTGTTTAGTGTCCATCTGAAGTGTAAAGCTTTAGAGCAGTCATTTTCTCCTCCTGCACATATGCTGCTTGGTGCAAGAGTAAGCTGCCACCCACCTGGTCCATGCCAAAATAAACAGCACATCCACACGCCTACAGGGAGGCATTGATTCTATCACATATGTGCCCCTGCCCCATTTCCCCCTCTTTGCTGCTTCCGCGGCAGCAAGAAAGAGACATTGGACTTTCTTCTTAGGCCCCCTAAGAAGGGTACTCTGACTAAAGGTTACTGCTGAATTCCACGTGGAATGTTTTACTTTGCTGGAAGGCAAGGGATGATGTGGGGGATGGACACTCCTTCAGGAAGAAAGGGGCTTTTTCTGAGCATGGTTTGACCAATCCTGAAAAGAAACCCCCCTCCCCTTTATCTCCATCCCCAGAATTAGCATATAGGATCTGTCAGTCACTAGCAGCTTTCTGTAAAAGGGGCCCCTTGTCAGCTTCTCTACCTTTGATGTGACCGGGATGGAGGTGCTCAATTAAAAGCCTATCAGTCTGTAAGTAAATCAACGCCTATCAGGCTTGTCACATCAAACAAACGATTATTACACTAACCCGCCCACCCCATTAATCTGGCTGTTCCTTCTTGACAGCTCAGGGTCAGGACACTGTAAGTCCTGTACTGGATTGCAGCCACCTGGATCAGGATTAAAGCAGCCATCCAACAGACGCCGCTGCTCCCAATTATTTTCCGCTGCTGCCATCAGGGCAAGGGGAAAGCAGTACATTGCATTTCTAGGGAGCTGGGAGGCCAAGCAAAATGCCACATGGGTGGAAGGAAAGGAGGAGAGACAGGAACAAGCAGAGTGACTCTTAAGCGGTCTTTATCATCAATGCCTGTGATTCAGGCACCATTAGAGGTTTATTATTTCAATATCAGGCCTGAGGATTACAGGATGCTTATTCATAAGTGCCAAACACAAGAAGAAAATGTGGGTGCTCAGCATCTCTGAAAGTCTGGCTCATAAAGTCAGAATGATTTTCAAAACCAGCTGGGGTCATTGTTCCTGCTTGCATGCTTGGCCACACAATCCCCTTGGGAAATGTCTTCCACACAGATTCCTGGAAAGTAGAGATGGGAATTTCAGTTTTGACTAGAACTGAAATGGCCCCAAAATGACTTTCACTTTTAATAACGTAAACAAAAATTCCAATTTATTTTCAGTTCCGGCATTTCATTTTTTTGGCATTGATTTTCCCCCCGATTTTTTTTCTCATTGACTTCAATGGGAGAAAATTCCATTGAAGTTACTGAGGGGAAAAAAAGAAAAGGGAAAGGGGGGGGGGGGGGGACAATGCAACACCCCTCCCCCACAATGAGATCTGAAGATCTCAGAGAACTGAAACAAAAAACCAAACAACTGAAACAGAAAATCATCCCAGAGTCCTAGCCCTGCTGGAGAGCATGAGCTTGAATATCACTGACTGGGATTTCTGCACACCTCATCCCTTTCCATTTGGTCAAAGCCTTAGTCCATAATGGTGGTTCTCAAACTTTTAAAAACCATACCTGACACTCCTCTTGTCTGTGGTAGTTGAGCCACCTCCATGTTTACACATACACCTTGCTCCCTCACTCCCTCTCCCGCTTCCCACTCTCTCGTTACAGCCCCCTTCTCTCCTCCTTATTCTCTGACTTACTACCCTCCTTCATAGCTAGGGGTTGCCACCTCTAGTGGTTTTGTCATTAGACTCCCATTGGTCGAAATACGAATCTCAGGGTCAAACCACAAGAAGTGGCAACCCTGGTCATAGTCCATCATTTTGGAAATCCCCCTAGCTCAGTCAAAATGGAGATAGGTGTTTTCCAGCTTTGGTCTTTTTCATCCCCCTGCCCTCTAAATACCTTCCATTATGTCCCTTCTGGGAGGTCACCCCCCAGTCTCAGAAACACTGAAGATGCACTTACAAAGGCGGCAGCAGAGAAGCTACACAAGGCCACAGTGGGTGTAAATAGAGGGACAGCAACTCTGGATTTGCCTTCAGATGCCCCCATTATCCCTGGGTTTACCAGTCGGTGTGAAGGGTGGCCACCAGATGCAAACATGGAGCAGGCTGAGGAAGCTCTGAGGCAGCCCAGCCCAGCATGCTCTACAAGATCTAGGAGCACAGCATGCGGAGCAGGCCAGCCAAACCCGTGGTAGTGACCAAACACGGTGTTGCTGCCCATCTGTTAGGGGGACCCACAGACATCTCTGCGCCCTGCCATCTGTTGATGTGTTCAGCACAATAGAGTCAAAGACCCTTTTCACACGGACATTCTAAAACTGATAAAATGGGTGTTACAGTTTATTATACATGTTGCAGGGCAGCAATAGAGCACACCTATAGCCCTGCAACATGTATAATAAACTGTAACACCCATTTTATCAGTGTTAGAATGTCTGTGTGAAAAGGGCCACAGACAGTTGCCTACAATGTCACTAGCGCAACCTTCAGCTCTATGGTGGGGAGGGGGGCATGCTGCGTGAGTAGACTGCAGCCAGGGGATACCCCCAGTCCATATGATGTGGTCCTGGGCAAAGCCAGTAAATGATGGCTGCGGGGTGGGCACAGAGAGCACCTCCGGGCTCCAGTGAGCTCCTTGTCTGCCTGAAAACACTCAGTCCACAGCAGCAGCTTTAGAGCTTAGCTACCCAACTGTACTGCTAACTCTGCTATTGTTACCCAAGAGCTACTTAACTTATGGGCAGTGTGTAAAGTCCTTCTCTAATGACTGAATTTAAAAAGTCAGTGAAGTGGTAGAGCTTTGAAAAGGCAACCTGAGGGTCCAGGGTTTGTCTAATGTATAGAGGGAATCTTTAGGTGCATGTTATTAATTTCATCTCTAAAGTTTGCCTTTAAAAAGTAACTGGTCCCCCCCCGCCCTTGTTCAGCCTCAGTACTAGGCAAGGAACTATTTTAATTTTGTACATGTTGACAAAAATTAACACATGGAAGTTAATGCAAATTAGAAGGTGGAGGTGCACATGCATACCCTCAAAACCACTCTGAAGTCTTTGAGGGGTGGGGAGAGAAGGAACATTACAAGGCCAGATTTTCAGACACTTGGCATTTGCTATTGGAGCCAGATTTTGAAGAGAGTCTGGTTCGGTTCCCATTTAGACACAAAATCATTGTAGGTGTTGAGCTCTCTCAAATATTCTGGCCCTCAGTGACTTCTGCACAAGTACCACCAAAAGGGGAGGGCTAAGTGGAGTGTCCCATTCAGAAGCTTTAGGGATTAATAGTGACACTTGTTCAGACAGTGACAGTTGCTTTCCATTTGTGCAATGCTGAAAGCTATCCCCTTCTTCATGGGCACTTGTACTGGATTTGGGAGAGAAAAGGAGTGTGCAAGCATATAAAGTGGAAAAAAACAGAGGACAGGGAGTGGGAGAGGAGGTTGAAGAGCAAACACAGCTATTCAAGCAAGAGCCAAATTTTCTCTCAAAACTTGTACACTGACACCAGCCCAGTCTGGAGGCAGCTGGGACATGTCGATTTTCCACAGAAGTGCAAGGTCTGTTAACAACAAAACAGCATGATCCCTGATCACCTGGAGTGAAGAGCAGGAGCTTGCAAAAAAGTGGCTTTAGAACAACTCCGCTCCTGCAAAGGCATTTGGCTTTTAATATCATCATGAGCTACCAGCTTAAATGTAATGCTTCCTGCCCGAGGAAAAGTTCTTTCACACATTCCCCAGCAGAGGTTGGTCCAATAAAAGGCATTGCTTTAACTACAGTGCCTCTTGTACCTCTCTAATATTATATGGCTCTGATCCACAAACTTCTTATTCTGGAGTAGCCCATAGGGGAGCAATGGGGCTACCTTGGAATAAATGGGTTGTGGATCACAGCTAGGGCTGAAACTCACCCTTGCAATTCTCAAAAATCTTGGTGAGAACCAGGTTCTTGCGAAGACTTTCAAGAACAAGAATGGGTTGAGAATCAGACAATTTTTGACCCATTCTTGCAAAATTCTTGCACAGACAAAACCCAGCTCTGCACATGCACAAAACGGCTGCTGTGGTCATTCTATGCTTGTGCAGCCCCTGGCAGCCAGTTTGTGCATGTGTAGATCATTTTCAGGGTTTTGAGAATCTTGTGAGATTCTTGAGAAACCTCCACAAAAGTTCTGTTCATGTGCAAAATGGCCACTGGGTGCAGGGGTGGTTTGTACATTCTTTTGAAAACCGCACTCGTCAAACCTTGATATCAGGATTTGACAAGTCTGATTTTCAACAAAATGCACGAATCACCCAGCACTGCTGTTTTCAGTGATGACCGGGTGACTTCTGGTGTGGGCAGGCACGTATAAACTCCACCTGCGTGGTTGCTGAAAGTGGATTTTTGAAGTCTACGAGATTGGAGGCACATCTAAAAGTGCCCTCCGTCTACTTCTCCCTGAATCGTCTTTGCCCCTTCTCCCATGCTGACATTATGGGCGTTTTCAGACAAGACACTCTCCACCAACTCCCTACCCACCTCCCACCCACTATACATGTTGCAGGGCACCCATAAGGCAACACTGGAGCCCTGCAACATGTATAGTGTGTGGGTGGTGGGTGGGTAGTGGGTGGAGAGTGTCTTGTCTGAAAACTCCCGATGCCTGGAACTCCCTCCCGTAACACATTCATTCTGCTGCCTCCCAACCTTCAAATCCCTCCTGAAAACCTCTTCTAGCGATGTGCACCAGAGTCCCATGACATTTTTCTTTATCATTATCATTATTGTTGTTATCAAACTGTCGTTTTATCATTATTGTTATAACAATGTCATTTTTGTTATTGTTATCGATACCAGTTTCAAATGATGATTTTTTCCCCATTATTATCGATTTTTGGTCTCGTGAGACCAAAAACTGGAAACGGTAGTTCAATCGCGTGTGTTGTCATGTGCAGTGACGTGGTGTCTGTGTGGCTTGGCTTGTGTGAAAAATTGATTGTGTACTTGTGTGTGTGTTGTAGCTGTGTGTGTGACTTGTGCATGTCTATGTGAGGATGGAAGGTGAAGGAAGAAGTGGTGGTGGTAGGAAGAAGATGAAGCTGAGGAGGAAGGTGGAGGTGGAGGAGGAACAAATGGAGGCCCATTCAGGACCATTTCATGAGGTGGCGGAGGTGGGCTCCTCACCAGAGGAGGAAGAGGGCAGAGGAGGTGCCACTGCCAGGTTTGTAAAATTTATTTTTATTTATAGTTCCATATAACTTTGAGAACAAGAAGAATACTATCTTTTAGAGTGAGCTTGCTGGCATGCGGGTGGTGGGCAGTCAGGCACAAGCAGCAGGCATCAGCAGGTGGCAGCAGAGAGCAGGATTTTCACGTGTCTTATTTCTGGGTCTGCCATGGGGGGCGGGGGGGGGGGAGCTCTTTCAGCAGTCAGGCATGAGCCGCAGCAACAGCACCCACCCAGAGACATGCTAGCCAGGGTCTCAACTTGCAAACAGCAGCACCCCAGGAAGGTCAGGATTTGCACCTGTCTTATTTCTGGGTCTGCCAGAGAGAGAAAGAGAGAGAGAGACAGGGGCTCTTGCATCAGCATCAGCATCTGCAGCCGCATCAGCAGCCGCCAGAGTCTCAACTTGCAGATACTACAGCACCCCAGGTGGTGGTGGTGTACGTAGAAGAAAGGGAAAGACGCAAGTAGGCAGCACTGCAGCACCATCCATCCACTTGGTGTGGGAGAATGGGCATTGGTCTGGGAAGGGCAAGAGGCATCACCATGAATGCATGATATTATGTAGGTGTTTGCGTTCCTGTTTCAGAGAGGGTGATGATGAGGACGCCACTGGTCTATGCCCATCAAGGCGGACGTCTCAGGGCCAAACCAGGCCAACAAGGTCTGCGGTATGGAAGTATTTCCATACCCTGAAAGGCGGATTTGCAGAATGCAAGGTAAGGCAGGGGGCTGGAACAACAGGGAATGGATTGCCCTATGACCTGTTAGGAAGTCCCCCGCAGAGAGAGAGAGAGATTGACCAGCCACCCACTTGTGGAGACAGAATGCAGGCAGGGCTTGATAGACCATTGGTCTGACACAGTATAGCACTTACGTTACTATCTTTTTATGTTCTTTAGATCTGCGACAAAAAAATAAAGAGGGGGACACAGGGGACCATGTCAGGGATGAATGTTCCTATCGAGACCATCCACCTCATCGAGGTGACACGGGATGCGTTTCGCGCTGGCAGGAGCAGGGAACAAAATTGGGCAGAGCAAGGGAGAAAGGGCAGAGGAAGGGAGGAAGGAACGCCAGAAGAGGCGCCATCCCAGTCCATCCCCCTCCAGCTCCTCCGAGGATTCATCAGCCTCCGCCCCCGGCAAGAGGAGACCCCCCGAAGTGAGGGCATTTTGAGGTTCACTGAGGAGGCCTGCCAAAAAATATATGTCAGACTTCAAGGCCCACACCCGAAATATGCAGGCTGGTGGAGTGATTCGAGGAGCTCCAGATCAGGGAGTGGCAGGCTGAGGCATACAAAGAATAACTCAGGACTGAAAAGGATGCCCTGGAATCATTCCACCAGTCCCTGGTGGCATGGAAGGCATCCATGGTGGGGGCCCAGGACATTGCCGGGCAACATGGGGCAGAGGTGGATGACATGCCCACACCTCAGTCCCATGCACAGTTGTCCCCTTTTCCCCACGTTCTGGGGGACAGGTCCATAGACCCATACGTTATTTTTCTATGCCTTTTTATAATGTTAGTTTTGTTCAGAGTTAAAATGTTTTTTTCAAAAGTTGGTATAAAAGTTATATTTGTTACCAGTCGAGTTTGACCTGCCCAGTCTTTTATTCCCCTGTGCTTCTTCTGGCAGGTGGCAGAATCTCATTATATATACAGCTTGTTAGCTCCCTACCTGACAGCAGCAGAACATGTAGCGTATTAGTCCCAATATGTGCCAGCAGGGTCTCAGCTTGCAGACAGCCCCCCAGAAGGGGCAGAACCTGTGCTGTGTGGATGTGCCAGAGAGAGAGAGAGGCAGGCTGTTTCAGTCTGGCAGAGGCATCGGCAGGCATTGGCAGGTGCACTGCCTGCTCCCACAGAGAGATTGCCGCATGGGGGGGCAGCCTTGGGAAGCCCCCAAGTGGCAAGGTGTCTTCAGCTTGCTGAAAGATCATGTCCGAGTGGTGGGGTGTCTTCAGCTCGCAGAGAGATCACCCCCGGGTGGCAGCCTTGAGAAGCTGAGTTGTGATATATAATGGTTGGTCCCTTTGAAGCCCTTGAGTGGAGAGGTGTGTTCAGCTCATAGAAAGATCGCCCCATGGGGGGTGGGGGCAAGACCTGCAGACAGCATCCCAGGTAGAGCAGCCAGCCAGGGCTATTTTTTATGAGGAGGTGCCAGAGAGAAAGAGAGAGAGGCTCTTTGGCAGCAGGCAGCAGGTACTGGTGGGCAGAGGGGCACCTTCAGAAACCGCAGCGGGCATCAATGGGTGGCGGTGGAGGAGTAGGCTGGCAGGGGGAGGGGGTAAGGCTGGTGCTGGTGGCCACTGGCCAGTCAGGCATGAACAGCAGCAGCACCCAGATGATGGTTCTTGGGACTGGAGTGACTGCTTCTGGATGCAGTAGAATGGAATGACAGCCCCCCGTGACTCGAATGACGGTCTGAGAATCTTGATGATGGTTCCTGGGACTGGCATGACTGCTTCAGGTACAGTGGAATGACAGCCCATGGGAGTTGAATGATGTCCTTAGCATTAGTGTTTGATTGGGCACACTTCATTCAATCATTGCAATAGGTGGTAGCAGGTACAGGGAGGCACACAGGCAGGCACATAATTATATTGTGTGTTATTTCCATCTCATTCTGGTAGGTTTGCTGCTGAACGTGGGCATTGAGCATGAGCACAGATGAGAACTCTCTGGTTCTGGCAGGTGGCAGCTTGAGCTGGATGCACCTCTCCCCTCCTTCCCCCCCAATCTCTCTCGTTCTAGCAACGGGGAGCCTCTCTCTCCCTCTCTTTCTCTGGTCATGAACTGCAGGTGATGGCATGGGTGGGAGCGTGTCTGTCTCTCTTGTTCTAGCAGCGGGGAGACTTTCTGTCTCCATGAGCAGCAGGTTGTTACCTCATAAAAATGGTTCTTCACGCTGGCTTTCATCATTCTCACCACGTCATCCTGCGTTCCTTTCCCTCATGGACTTCTTTATATCCCTAGAAAGGGTTGGATGGAACGGTCACTCTGAAAGGGAGAGGGCTTTTTAGCTTAGAGAGGAGCTCGAAGTCATCAGGATAGGCATGTCATAGTGGTGGGCAGTTGCTTGGGCACAAGCAGCAGGTTGCTATCTCGTAAAAAAGGTTCTTTGTGCTGACTCCCATCATTCTCACCACTGCACCCTGCATTCCATACCCGAATGGACTTATCTCATATCTCTAGAAAGGGTTGGATGGAACTGTGTGTGGGTGCCAGAGAGAGAGAGAGATATAGAGGCTCTCTGGCAGCGGACATCAGCAGCTGCCTTTTATACTAGAGAAGTTCAAGAAGTTGATGATGGTTCTTGGGACTGGAATGGCTGCTTCTGGCTGCAGTTGAATTACAGCCCCCCATGACTGGAATGGTGGCCCTAGAACCCTGATGGTGGTTCCTGGCACTGGAGTGGCAGCTTCTGGATACAGTGGAACAACAGCCCCCCATGACTGGAATGGCGGCCCCAGAACCCTGATGATGGGTCCTGGGACTGGCGTGGAAGCTGCTGGATGCAGTGGAATGACAGCTCCCCGTGAGCGGAACGATGGCCCCAGAACCCTGATGGTGGGTCCTGGGACTGGAGTGGAAGCTTCTGTATTATTAATTATTATTATTATAAGCATTTGTATAGCACCAGCTGTGTACCTGGCGCTTTACAGAACAATAAGATAGACACAGTCCCTGCCTATGGCTTACAATCTAATAGACATGGAGGGGGAGAAGACAAGGGATAAATAACATTCAAGCAGATGCAAAGTCTCAGGTGCATGTGCTTGGCTTGGTTGCGGTTAGGCAGGAGTCTGTGAGGCGGGCAGACAGTAAATATTGAAAGGAAAGTTCTAACAGGCATTGGGAAAGGTGGCGAGGAAGAGGTGGGTTTTGAGGAGGGATTTGAAGGTGTGGAGAGAGGGGGCAAGGCAGATGTGCACAGGGAGGGAGTTCCAGGCATGAGGGACAGCAAGGGAGAAGGGACGAAGGCGGTTAGGGGATCAGGGGAGATGAAGGAGAGTGAGAGAGGGGGCAGAGGAGTGGAGAGTGGGTGCAGGAGTGTGTAAGGAGACTAGGGTGGAGAGGTAAGGGGGAGCCAGGTTGTGAAGGCATTTGTAAGTTAATACCAGGAGTTTGTGAAGGATGCGTTTGGGAAGGGGGAGCCAGTGAAGTGAGGAGAGGAGCGGCTGCACATGGTCGAAGCGACGGGCTGAGTGGATGACCCTAGCAGCAGAGTTTTGGATGGAGATAAGGGGGGGACAGGTGAGAGCGGGGGAGGCCAGTAAGGAGGAGGTTGCAGTAGTCCAGGCGAGAGATGACCATGGCGTGAACAAGGGTTTTGGCTGAGGAGACGGAGAGAAAGTGGAGAATCCGAGCAATGTTGTGGAGGACAAAGCCACAGGACTTGGCAACAGTGTTGATGTAAGGTTTAAAGGAAAGGTGAGTGTCAAAGATGAAGCCTACGCTACGTGCTCGGGGAACGGGGTGGATGGTGACCCCATCAATAAGGATGGGCAGGGAAGAGGGAGAGAAAGGGTAGGGAAGAAAGATAAGGAGTTCAGTCTTAGCCACGTTGAGCTTGAGCTGACGGTGGGACATCCAGGCAGAGATGTCAGAGAGACAGTTGATGAGGTGAGCTTGGACAGAATGGGACAGAGGGGGGGTGGAGAGATAGAGTTGAGTGTTGTCAGCATAAAGGTGATATTGGAAGCCATGGGAGGCAATGAGTTTGCCAAGGGACAGGGTGTAGATAGAGAAGAGGAGAGGGCCCAGGACAGACCCTTGGGGAACCCTAATTGAGAGGGGGAGGAAGGAGGAGTTGGAATTGGGAAGAGACACATTGAAGGAGCAATCAGAGAGGTAGGAGGAGAACCAGTCAAGGACAGAGCCGCAGAAGCCTAGGGAGTGAAGAGAGTCCAGTAGGAGTGAGTGGTTGACAGTGTCAAGGGCAGCAGAGCGGTCAAGGAGGACAAGAATGGAGTAAAGACGCTTAGATTTAGTGACAAGTAGATCATTGGTGATCTTGGCAAGGGCAGTTTCAGTGGAGTGAAGGGGGCGGAAGCCAGATTGGAGAGGGTCCAGGGAGGAATTGGCAGAGAGGAGTTCCAGAAGCTTAGAGGCGAAGGGTAGGAGGGAGACCGGTAGGTAACTAGAGGGGTCAGATGGGTCAAGGGTGTATGTGGTGGACTGACAGCCCCCTGTGACTGGAATGACGGCCCCAGAACCCTGATGGTGGGTCCTGGGACTGGAGCAGCTTCTTCTTGATACAGTGGAATGACAGCTCCCCGTGAGCAGAATGATGGCCTCAGAACCCTGATGATGGTTCTTGGAACTGGAGTGGTAGCTTATATCTGTTTGCAGACAGCTCCCCATGGGTGGAGCAGCCAGGGGCCGAGCATGTTTGTGTGGGGGTGCCAGAGAGAGAGAGAGAGAGAGAGAGAGACACACACACACACTCTTTGGCAGCACGCAGTGGTGTGGCATTGGAAGAGCAGGCAATTGGGCAGGTGGGAGCTTGACAGTAGCAGCAGCAGGGCATGTTTCTGTGGTGGGGTGTGTGCCAGAGAAAGAGAGGCTCTCTGGCAGTGGGTGGTGGCGAGTGGCATCGGAGGAGCCAGGCAGGTGTGAGTCTGGCATCATCAGCAGCAGCAGCTGCAGGGCATGTTTCTGTGGTGTGTGTGTGTGTGTGTGCCAGAGAGAGAGAGAGAGAGAGACAGAGACAGAGAGGGGCTCTCTGGCAGTCGATGGTGGTGTGTGGCATTGGAGGAGCAGGCAGTCAGGCAGGTGGGAGCTTGAGCAGGATGCACCTCTCTCTCTCTCCCCCAGACCCTCTCTCTCATTCTAGCAGCGGGGAGGTTCTCCATTTCTCTCTCTGGTCATGTAAGGTGGGTGACATCATGGGCAGAAGCATCTCTATCTCTCTTGTTCTATTAGCAGGGAGCCTCTCTCTCTCTCAATTATGCCCCCCTCACTATGGGTCCAAGGCCAGTTCAGGGAAACCCAGCAGCGGCAGGTTGACCTTGAGGAACAGGAGCTGCTACACCAACCTAGCACCCAGCCTCGAACGGTGGGGACTCACAATGTCCCCTGCCGCCAAAAACACCTGTTTGCTGGGCATGCTGGTTGATGGGCAAGACACTAGTTCCTGTGCCACCCTGGTCAGAGCATGCTATATTTTCCTCTTCTCTGCCTAGTACAGAAGGGGATTGCTGCTGAAATCCACCACTGGCTCCTTGAGATATTTTTCCACTGCCCACTTTGCAGTATCAGGCTCCTGCTCCGTCTGCCTACTGCTGCTGCTCTCCTCCCCAATTGCATGTGCCTATGCTGCCTGCCCTGGGGTGGTCCAGTCGGGGTTGCTGATGGCCAAGGAGCTGCTGCTGCTTCTGGGAGTGCTCTGCATCTCTGCCCTCCTGCTGCTGTTGTTGCTGCTGCTGCTTTGCCCCTCCTGGTTGCCCTGCTGCTGCTGCCGCTGTATGACCCTCTCACCTGCCTGCACCCTCTCCACCAGAGCATGCTTTCTCAGGATGAAGTCTGCCATGTGGGCTGCCATGCTTGCCTTAACCTTGGGGTCCAGCATGGTGGAGAGTATGTATACCTCCTTGTGAATGAGAGGGTCAAAACGCTTGCTCAGCCCCTCCTTCAACATTTGTACCAGGGCCATCACCTCTGGTACAAGCTGCTGTTCCTCCCCCCCGCCCCCCGCCTTGGTTCCTCAAGAAGCCTTCCACCCTCCTGATGAGACTTCGGACCAGAGGGGTTACCTGGCTCAGGGTGGCCATTGCCATACTCAGGCTCTCTGTCACGTTCTTAAATGGCTTAAGGACATGCATGGTCTAGGCCATCATTTTCCACTCCTCCTGCCCTAGTGGCCTTTACACCCCAATCTCCCCCTCTGAGACTACTTCATGCAGGACCCGCCTCTGCTCCACCAGATGCTCCATCATGCTATAGGTGGAGTTCCACATGGTGTTGACATCCTGCACGAGGCAGTGCTCTTGAGCCCCTTGTTCCACCTGCTTCTCCTTCAAGAGGCGACCACCCTTCATGCTCTTATTAAAGTACCCTGTAATCTTCCTGCCCTTCTTGATTAACAGGGTAAGGTGTGTGTGTGCTGTTGCGCTCTGCTGCCTTCTCCCCCAGGTCCAGGGCATCCCTTACCACTAGGTGAAGGGTGTGGGCAGTGCAGGGGATGTGCTGGAACCCACCCTCCAGTACTGCCTTCTTCATGTTCACAGCATTATCCGTTACCACAAACCCCCTGGTGAATGGGGCTTCCTCCCTTAGCCACCCCTCCACCGTGGTGTCCAAGGCTTCCCTTATGTTGACAGCAGTGTTGCTCTTGTTAAACACCTGGGCATGAAGCAGGACCTACCTGTACCCTGCCCCCTCACCCCTGCTGCTGCTCCTCCTGCCACCTGCAGCTGCCACCAGTGAGCAGTCAGGATCAGGTAGGCATGTTGTGCATTTCAGCTGCTCAAAATGTCTGTGGTGAAATGCACAACTGCCCCATCTGCCCTGGCCAGTTGCTCCCTCATCTGCACCCTGGATACCTGGTACAGGGAGGGCACCACCTGCCTGCTGAAGGTGGTGCATGAGGGAAGCTGGTACTGGGGTGCCAACCGTGCCAGCAGCTGGTAGAATCCCTGGTCCTCCACAATACTGAATGGCTGGTCATCCAGGGCAATCATCTCCCCCACCCACCTGGTGATCTTGATTGTTGCTGGGTGATGCACTTCGCCACGCTCCAACTGCCCAAACACCAGATCCTCCATTGTGACCTGACGCTGCTACTGCTGCTGATGGGGAGTTCGAGATGGGACCTGTTGCTGCTGTCCCTCCTTCCCCTTGCCATGAGCAGAGGGGGAAGGTCTGCTGCTGCTCGTGCTTGCTGCAGTAGCGAATCCACTCCTGTTCACACTCTCTGATGTCTCTTGCAGCAGCAAAGTCCTATGCCGCGTTCTCATGTGGGAATTCATGCCATTATTACTGAAATTCCCCTTCTTATTCCCATGGCACATTACCTTCCCACAGTGAAGGCAGGCCACCCGACTGCTGTCACCTGGGATCACTTCCTTTAAGCGATCCCACATGGGCCCCCTGGGGCGCCCTGAATCCTTCGTGCCACTGCTGGCGGCTACTTCCTTTGTCCCCACTCTGAAAAATTCCTTCTTGACAGGACTCTTTGCAAGTGGTCTAAGCCTCACAGAAAATTTCAGAATAGGTAGGATTAGTGTTGGTCATATCAGAAAGGAGAGAGAGTTGTCCCTCTTTCTTTTTGGCATGGCCTCATCCTTTCTGGAGCAAAGGATTTGGGAAGGCGGCAACCCTAGTTAGGCTGATCAAATCCTGCACCTGGGTAGGAGGTTGGACTAGACTACCCTTAAGGTCACTTCCAGCTGGGATTCTATTCTTCATTGGTGATAACTAGCTGAACATTAGTTTGACATGACCCATTCAAAAGGCAGAGGGGATTGACCAATAAGTCCGCCCCCTCATACACTCATGTTCTTTCTCTCTCTCTCTCTCTCTCTCTCTCACACACACACACACTCTCACGTACAACCCCTCCAGGTGTGAGAAAGGGGAAGCCAGTTCCTCCAGTGACCACAGTCTGGCCATGTGGTTGAAAGGAAATTAGCTGAAGCATGGCCGTGTCCTGGCTGCATGTGGGAAGCTCATTGGCAGGTGCTCTGCTGGTGCGTGTGTGTGGATGCCCTGGCAGCAATGCACATGTGTGAATGCTATAGTGGGGCTGCCAAGGTGCTCCAGAACTCTGGTGGATGCTGCCTTCAAAGACATTGCCCAGTTTAGTCACTCCCACCTGAAGTGGGGTTGTTGGTAGGTATACCGTACTGGTTTAGAAGAGCAGAGCTGTGGGTTAGCAGTCCCCATGCCTGGATAACCACAGTTTTTCAGAGGGGTAATCTCTTCCCCTTTAACCTCACCTTCACCCCCCTGCTTGTGTGAGGGTATAGCAAGTTAAAGAGTACCTGCCTCTCATCCTCTGCTGTGTGAACAAACCTCAGGATCTGGTGGCATCCAGAGCTCTGCACAGGACCGGCCTTACCTCGCGATGGGTAGGGGTGGCTGCCCAGGTCTCTGTGCTTGGGGGGAGGTGGGAGGAGGGTGTGGGTTTGATTTTTTTTTTTTTTTTTTAAAAAAGAAGTTGGGTCAGGTGGGGGGTCTGGGCCCCGTGCCGGGTTTGCCCCCCCTCCCCCCGCTGCCTGCACAGTCTCGGCCAGGAAATGAGGGAGAGAGAGGCAGAGGCCCCACCTTCCCTCATTTCCTCTGGCCGAGAGATTGACAGGCAGCGGAGGGGGCCAGCATCGTGAGGGAGAAGCGGGGCCTCCGCTTCTTCCATCACTTCTGCCGGAAGTGATGGGAGAAGAAGGCAGAGGCCCCACCTCTCCCTCACAGCACTGGTCCCCTCCGCTGCCTGCCTGGCTGTTTCGGCCAGGGGAAAATTAAATGAGGGAGAGGAAGGGCCTCTGCCTCTCTCTCCCTCAATTCCCCTGGCCGAGACTGTGCAGGCAGCAGAGGGGGTGAGCCCGGTGTGGGGCCTAGACTGGAGGTGGCGGCAGCGGTGATGACAGCAGCGGCGGCAACAGATAAGGTGAGTCTGATTCAGTCAGAATCTGAATGGCCGCTCAGGCTTGGGGATGGGTGGAGGGGAGTGCCCCTCCGCCCATCCCCGAGCCCAGGCCCAGGTAGCGCACCAGCCCCGGGCTGGGGCGCGCCCCCTGAGCAGGGGAGTGCCCCTAGGCCTGCTGGTGGAAGATATGGGGCCACACATTTCTTTCCCGCCCGGGGCCCCGCTTAGGGTAAGGCCGTCCCTGGCTCTGCAGTGCAGAGGGCAGAACAAGATATCTCCCATTTTGAAATAGTAAAGTGAAAAAAAAGGGAGGAGGATTGCTTGTGAATGTAAGTCTAAAATCTCAAACAATAAGAGGAAGGTCCTGACTCTCCCCACCCTGTCAGGAGCAAAGAGAAGCCCCAGTTCAGCTCTTTGCTCCACGAGTGTAATCCCTGCGAACTTCACTGCATCTCTCTGGCCCAGATCCTTCATTGCCTCACACATTGTCCTCCAGCACAAGCAGGGCCAGACTTAGGGGCAAGCTCAAGAGGCACGGGCCTAGGGCGTCAGATTCTGAAGGGCAGTGGGTGTTGGGGAGAGAGGACCGAGCCTGGGGGGCTGTGCTGCGGCTGGAAGGCTTCTTTTCGTGACCACACTGCCACACCTCCTCCTCCCTTCCACTGCTACAGCACTGAGTACCACCTTGACTGACATGCCACCCACAGCCGGGAGGCGACCCAACCCAGAGAAGTCTATCCCCGAGGGCCAGAGCCTCCCCCAAACCCACTCTGTGGAGGCAATCACTCCATTGCATGAACACGCAATAGCGTTATTTGCTGCTATACTATTGTGCATGTGCACATTGTCACCACCATCTTTTCTTTTTGGAGCATGCTGATGCTGAGGAATGTAGACCAGCAACCACAGAGAGCAAAGATGGCGGTGACAGTGTGTGCATGTGCAATAACCCATAGCAGCAAATGGTGTTATGTGTAGGGTGGCCAGAGATTAAAATTTTAGATGACACGTGAGAGATACAGGTTGCAGGGCTACATTGGCTCCAATGCAGCCCTCTAACCTGCATTTTTCATAAGTGGCCTCTACAATTTGCATATCTGACTGCCTTAGCTATGCACATGCATACAATGGCTTGTGGGGGGGCATGGCTTTGGGGTTGTGGCTTTGCGGGGCAGCAGCCAGAGAAGTGCCTAAAGTGGGTAAAAGCATGTCTGGCCCTTGGTGGAAGTGAGAATGGGAGGATCTTGCATATACTGTAACTGGTATCAGTGACTTACACATGCAGGAAGTGAATGGTGAATCTAGCCCATGCTTCAGGAGAAACGTTAAGTGTTAGTGGAGAGGCAGACTCAGGCCAACTCACTTTGGCATAGAAAAGAAGGGGGAAATGAAATCTTTCTGACAGTCCTCCCATCCCCTCCTGGTCATGATTCACTCACACCTTCTACTTTCTTCCAGGTCACAATGCTGCTCTCCCACACACATCAAGCAACTTCCACTCATTCAGCAGGGCTGCCCAGATAAGATGCCACCAGCATTTATCTTGCTGCAAGGCCCTTGTGGCTCGACAGGTTTGTTCTGTGCACACACAGATTGTGCTGTATATATGCCGAACTCCTAAAACCATGTTGTGATAGACGCCAGGTTTTGTTCAGTATTATTGGGGAGGTGAGGGGAATCTGTCTCTTGTCCTTGTCTAATGGCTGCTTGTCCTCATTTCTGCTTATTTACCTTGAGCTCAGTCTTTCAATGTGTAGGGGTAGGAACTGGATCCAGATAAATAAAAACTAGCAAATAAAAACTAGTCACTGGCTGCAGTTGGCCCCTAGGCCTGAGGTGCCCCCTCTATATTCTATAGAGACAGTGAGACAAGGTTCCCAAATGACTATACAGGTTCCCAGGTAAGCTAAAACAAAGAGATAAGCGTGTTTAAAGTGACAAGGCTGGGCTTTCATGCTGATTTGAATCTATATAGATTTCCCTGTCTTGTCAGAGAAAGAACTCGTTTGGCAGGGAACAGACAGCCCAACAAAGAGAAATGGGGCGGGGCAGGGGGGCCGGTACTGAGGTTATCAGATTGGTGTCTAGTTTCTTCTAGCAGAACATTCATCAGTCTCATACATGTGGATAGAGGCTTTTAGGCGTTTAGGTTCATAGGGTTGGGGTATGCAGAAAGTGACAGGAAGGAAAGGAAGCTAATTGGGGCTGCAGGACCCAATAATGGCTGGAATGGGATCTTGAAGTCTTCTCTACTGTGGAGACAGACTGGAAATCCTGCAGGCAGGTTGCCAAGATCTTGGGGAGAAGCCCTGAGCAGGGTTGTGGTATGCGAGTGCTTCTTCAGACAGGAAGTGCATGAATTCCATTGGGTCTAGTCAGTGTCTTCTTGAGGGAGAAACCAAACTGGAGATGCCATGGCTAAGCTGTGAGCTGGTGGTTACCAAGGGTTTCTTGAAAGGGCCTCCCTGGCTTTCAGGCGCACCATTTTCCTCAGACCCTTATGCACCCTCTTCATGGCTTTGCCCGAGTGTCTTCCCAGAGTGCCTTGCAGCATAGCTGGCATCTGTGTCCCAGGTGCCCCCCCTCCTTTCCCCTGCTGCCATCATCATCATTGTCTTAAGAAACACCCCACACTCCTGACTACTTGAGGACCAGCACCTTCAATAAGCACCCAGCACATAGCTAAAATCAGCCTCCGTGCAGCCCCAGGGCAAGTTCTTACCAAGGGGGACAGAAGGGACAATGTCCCCTCAAGTTTGGGATTTAGGGGTCAGTCCTCCCCTTATTTTTCAGCCCATCATGACCACAGCAGGAGAGGATAAATTAGGGTGGGAGCTGTTGTCACAGGGGTTCCCTTCTTTAGAGGTTTTGGGAAACGTAGCTCTGAGTCCCAGAATAAACAAGAGGGCACCCTGTAGTACTCTGTTATTTCTTCAAACTAGGGGTTCCTAAATTTAATACTGGTCTCCGCACTCCCCGCTACAGCCAGACTCTGTACCCACCTTTAAGGGATTCTCCCAACAAAGGTGGGTCCCTTATAACAACATAAACAGTCCATACAGTGTATATGGGTTAATCCCACCTGGGTGTTGGATTCCCAGTGGTGAGGCCTGTCTTCCTTCAGAAGGCCTGGGAATCTTGTAGTTCCTGGAAGGCCCCTTGCCTCTGGTTTGGGCTTCCTAGCTCTGGGAGTTGGGCTTCCTTGGAGATGTACTCCCTTCAGCTCCACTCCAGCAACTGCCTCTCTCTGTCTGCTTCAAGGCCCTTATATAGGCCTATGACCCAGTCTCTTGTATTGGCTTAAAGGGTCAGTACCCTTTCCCCATGGCTATGCCCTTAGGCATCC
Source organism: Sphenodon punctatus (assembly GCA_003113815.1). Lineage (NCBI taxonomy): Eukaryota > Metazoa > Chordata > Lepidosauria > Sphenodontia > Sphenodontidae > Sphenodon > Sphenodon punctatus. Next base: position 1,554,209 of record QEPC01013677.1, read on the forward strand.
ATTTTGAGGGCATACTCAACCACCATTTGATGTCCTCTTTCAGCTTCATCGCCATTTTGTGGTACCACGCTGCCACAACTGTCCACTGTGCCTCTCTGCTTTTTACTGAAATTGGAATTCCCTGAAAGCTGGACAAGTGAACAGAAGCACCACAATTTTGGGTGAAAGGGAGTGGGATATTATAGGATTAAAGAGGGAGAAGAGCTGTTCTCTTCTCACTTTAGACTTTTACTACACCACTGGTTCCCCAAATCCATAGGCCTAGCTAACCCTGCTCTGCTCAACCTTCCCACAACTTAGAACATAAGAACATAAGAAGTGCCATACTGGGTCAGACCAATGGGGAGACAGCATCCTGTCTCACAGTGGCCAATCACGGTGGCTTGGGAGAAGCACCCAATAGGTCACAATGGGGGATCTAGTCCCTGTTGTTTGCCCCAGCTCCCGTCATGTTCCCTGATCCTGTCTGGCTAATAGCTGCTAATGGACCTATCTTCCAGAAACTTGTCCAAACCTCTTTAAAACTCAGCTATAGCACTGGCCCTAACCACAGCCTCTGGCAGTAGATTCCACAACCCAATTAGCTGAGTGAAAAAATATTTTCTTTTATTTGTTTTAAACTTGCCACCCATGAGTTTCATGGAGTGTCCCCTAGTTCTAGTACTAGCTGAGAGGGTAAATAACTGTTCCTTGTTTATTAGTTCCACACCACTCATGATTTTATAGACCTCTATCGTATCTCCTCTCAGTCGTCTATTCTCCAAGTTGAAGAGCACCAACCTACCAAGCCTCTCCTCATACGGGAGCCCTTCCATGCACTTAACAATTTTTGTTGCCTTTCTCTGAACCTTTTCTAGTTCAGCTATGTCTTTTTTGAGATGAGGCGACCAGAACTGCACACAATATTTGAGGTGCGGTCGCACCATTGATTTATATAGAGGCATTATGACATCCTCCGTTTTATTCTCTATCCCCTTCCAAATAATTCCTAACATTCTGTTTGCTTTTTTGACTGCTGCTGCACACTGAGTTGTGGATTTCATTGTATTGTCCACAACCACCCCCAGATCCTTTCCCTCAGTGGTAACTCCTAGATTAGTACTCTGTAGGGGTGGGAATATCGGTATCTGATAAATCCGATCAGATTATATCTGATAATCCATTATTCACTGGTATTGGCATACCGGATTTTTAACATTGGCTGCTTTACCATTTAATGGCCGCAATGTAAAAAAACTGGTAAAGTGACCAATCTTAAAAATCCGGTATGCCGATACTGGTAAATCCGATACCAAGGAGATCCGATACCGGTAAATCCAGTATTCTCCCCGGTGTCCCACCCCTAGTACCCAGCATTGCATACACATAGTTTGGATTATTTTTCCCTACATGCATCACTTTGCACTTGTCCATATTCAGTCTCATTTGCCATTTAGATGCCCAGGCACCCAGCATTGTAAGATCCCATTGCAGTTCCTCACAGTCTGCTCATTTTTTAACTACCTTGAATAACTTGGTGTCATCTGAAAATTTGATCACCTCACTCTTACCACCCTTTTCCAAATCATTAATGAATACATTAAACAGCACCAGTCCCAATACAGATCCCTGAGGCACACCACTTTTTACCTCTCTCCATTGTGAAAACTGACCATTTAGTCCTACCGTTTGCTTTCTATCTTTTAATCAGTTTCTGATCCATAGTAAGACACTACCTCCTATTCCAAGGGTTATTACATCATTGCTATATGCCAATGACATCGTGCTGTTATCCCAGGCTAAGAGGGGCCTCTATAACCAACTGGAGAAATTGCTGGCGTACTGTATGGAGAATGATTTAGTTGTAAACTGTAACAAATCCCAAGTAATGGTTTTGAGGAAGAGACCCCGAAAGTCTGTCTGGTCTGTGAATGGGAACAAATTTCCACAGGTGGACTCGTGTGTGTATTTGGGGATTACCCTCTCCAGTAATGGTTGTTGGGAGCGACATAAAAGACAATTAGCTTTGAAAGCTGCTGCAGCCACCAAAGGTATACTTAGATTAGTGGGTAGATCTGTGGGAGTTTCTACCTCGTGTATCCTTAAAGTTTACAGAACTAAGGTTCAGTCTTTATTAACTTATGGTTCCGAGATTATTCCAGATGACAATATCAATAACCTTGAAGTGGTGCAGAATAAATTTTTATGCAGACTATTGGGAGTGCCCCAAGGTGTTCTGGGAGCGGTTGTTGGTGCCGAAACAGGCACAGTAGCAATTTCCTGCATCGTGAGACAGATGGGCATCCGATATTGGATTAAGCTATGTGCCAGTAGTAACTCCACTCTGTCCTCCCTTTGTCTGAGTGAAGAACTGGAATGTGATTATGCTCCTCATTATCCATGGCTGACCCAAATCTCATGGTATCTGAGGAACGTAGGCTTCTCATTTTCTCATTTGCTTGAGAAAGAAGTACGAGATCAGAAGATTATGATAACACAGATAATAGTAGATATAGGCAAGCAGGAGGATGTGGCAACAGTGACCGCTTGGAAAGCGGCTTCTTGCTACCAATGCCTCAAGCGGGTGCATGAATTTGAAGGGTATCTTGATAAGCTGAAGTGCCTTCGCAGAGTTTTTATGCAATTTAGTTTGCAGCTGTTTAAATCAGCTGTTACCATTGGACAATATGGGGGTAAGCTTGGGGGACAGCAATTGGTGCTGTCCCTGCAACAGTTCAGAGATCGAGGATTTGTATCACATCTTTTTTGTTTGTCCAATGTATGAGATGTTGAGACAAACCAGGTTAGCTCCAATATGGGCTGGAAAGGAATTCCATCCATTATAATCTAAAATAGAACTGGCACTAGCGTCACAAGATGAATCAGTTATATTTGCAGTGGCATCATTTGCCTTATTGGCTGCACGAGTGCGGGAGGAGTTTTTGAATTAAATTCTCTTTATTTATTTTACCCATTGCAGAGAAACGAATTTTATGGAATTGTACATGCTTAAGGGCATGTCCTGCCGCTTCTTATTTTATCTTACTGTATGCTGTTTATATTGTGTATTGTTTGTATATTATATTTTGTTTTTGTTTTTGTCTTTTTCTGTAGGTGATGACGAAAGCTATGCCATAATAAATAAATATAATATATAACCTCCGATTCCATGACATTTTAATTTTTCTCTCATGAGGGACCTTATCAAATGCTTTCTTGAAATCCAGGTATACTATATCTACTGGGTCTCCCTTATCCACATGCTTATTTACACCCTCAAAGAATTCCAACAGGTCAGTGAGGCATGACTTACCTTTATTAAATCCGTATTGACTCTTCCCACATTAAGCCATGTTTGTCAACATGCCCTGTAATTCTGTCCTTAATGATGGTTTCCACCATTTTTCCCGGCACAGACTTCAAGCTTACTGGTCTGTAGTTTCCAGGATAACCTCTGGATCCCTTTTTAAATATCAGGGCTACATTTGCCACCCTCCAGTCCTCAGGTACAGTGGCAGATTTTAGTGACAGGTTATAAATTACTAACAGTAGGTCTGTGATTTCATATTTGAGTTCCTTCAGAACTCTGGGGCGAATGCCATCTGACCCTGGTGACTTGTTAGTATTCAGTTTGTCAATTTGCCGTACAACATCCTCCAACACCACATTGATTTGTAACAGCTCTTCCAATTCCTCACCCACAAAGCAAGGATCTGTCATGGGTACCTCCCCAAAATCCTCCACAGTGAAGACCAACGCAAAGAACTCATTCAGCTTCTCTGCAATGTCCTTATCCTCCCTGAGCGCCCCTTTTACTCCCTTGTCATCTAATGGTCCAACTGACTCCCTAGCAGGCTTCTTGTTTCTGATGTATTTGAAAAAGTTTTTGTTTCTTGTTTTTGCCTCTTTAGCAAGCCTCCCTTTAGGAAAAGCCAGAGAGAAAAGATTTCGTTTGCAGGATCAGATTGTTAACTTAATTAATTAATTAATTAATTCGTTTTATAGGCCGCCTCGTTCTGCTACTGCAGCTCAGGGTGGCTCACAACATATTTAAAAACACATAAAAACACAAAAATAAGCAACATCATAAAAATCAAATCAATAAAATATCCCACAGTACAGAAAATACACCCCTCACCCCCCCGCCATCTCCCTCGCTGAAAGCCTGGCGGAACAGCCAGGTCTTACATTGTCTATGGAAAGAGGGGATGTCTGGGGCCAGGTGGGCCTCTGTTGTGAGGGAGTTCTACAGCCATGGTACGGCCACCAAGAACACTCTCCTCCTCCTCATCACCCAAGATACATGGGGGACTCTGAGAAGCGTGCTCCTGGATGACCGCAGGGTCCATTCCAGGACCTGGGCGGTGAGGCGATACCACAGATATGTGGGGCCCAGGTCATAAAGGGCTTTATAGGTCAAAACCAACACCTTGAATTGGGCTCAGAAGACTATAGGCAACGAATGCAGAGTCCGGGGCACTGGTGCAATGTGCTCATGGTGACCCATCTCTGTTAGGAGATAGGCCGCTGTGTTCTGCACCAACTGCAGCTTCCAAACCATCACCACGGGTAGCCCCATGTAAAACGCATTGCAGTAGTCCAGTCTTGAGGCGATGAAAGCATGAATGATGGTGGCCAGGTTGGAATCTGAGACGTACGTCTGAAGCCATTGCACCAGGTGTAATTGGTGAAATGGTCCCTTCACCACAGCCATCACCTGGGTATCCAGGCAGAGCTGCAGGTCAAGGCACACCCCTAGGCTCTGAACCTGAGGATCCAGCGGGGGGGGGCAGCGGACCCCATCAATGACGGGGGCCACCACCCTATTGTCCCTACCCACCAGCATCACCTCTGTCTTGTCAGGATTCAGTTTCAGATGACTCGCCCTCATCCAGTCCCCTACAGCCATCAAACACCAGGTAAGCACTGAGACTGCCGAACCTGAGGCAACTGAAAAAGGGAGGTAAAGTTGGGTGTCATCAGAATATTGATGACACCGCACACCAAACCCTCTGACGACCTCCCCCAAAGACTGCATATACACGTCAAACAAGAGAGGGGACAAAATAGAGTCTTGCGGGACCCCACACATGAGGTCCTGAGGAGAGGATGAACAATCACGCAGTACCACACATTGAGTTTGCCCAGCCAGGAAGGAACAAAACCATTCAAGAACAGTTCCACACACCCTGGCTTGCTCCCACAAGCGAGCCTCCAACATTTCATGATCAATGGTATCAAATGCAGCCAAGAGATCTAACAGGATCAACAGGATCAATAAACCCTGATCCAACTCACGGTAGAGGTTGTCGACCAAGGCCACAAGTGCAGTCTCAGTGCCAAACCCCAGACGAAAACCAGACTGCAAGGGATCTAGAAAACTGATATGGTCCAGATGCCCCTGAAGCTGCCAAGTCACCACCTGGTCAATAACCTTCCCTAAAAAGGGAAGGTTAGAGACAAGCCGATAGCTGGCCAAGGAGTCAACAACCAAAGATGGTTTCTTGAACAGAGGTCACACAACTACCTCCTTGAGGCAGCTCAGCACTCTGCCCTCTCTCAGGGAGGCACTGATCACCCTCACCAGCAATGGCCCCAACATCTCCCGACTGACTGTAACCAGCCAGGATGGGCATGGGTCAAATTCACAACAGGTGGCCCTAGCCGTCGCAAGGACATGCCCCACATCAGTGGGTGATACCCACTGAAACGGATCCCAAGAAACAGGACAGGACAGGGCTTCTATTACTTCCGGTTCTCCAACTGCAGTAAGAGCGGTATCAAAGTCATGATGAATACGAGTGATTTTGTCCACAAAAAAGTCAACAAAATTGTCACAGCGAGCACTGGAAAATTCCAGTTCCAGGTGGCGGGAGGCTGGATTTACAAGCCCCCACACCACCCAGAAAAGATCATCTGGACACGACCTTGAGGATGCTATGAGAGCAGCAAAGAACCTCTTCTTTTCTCCATGCACAGCCAGAGCATAGGCTCATAAACTAACTCTATGCTGCAATCGGTCAGCTTCAGTGTGAGAATAATGCCACCACCGCTCTAGCTGCTGTCCCTCCCGCTTCATCCGCTGCAGGTCCTCTGTAAACCAGGGGTACCTACAGTGTTGACATTCAGGAAGTGGCTGCCTAGGAGATGTACGGTTGATGGCCTCCATCAGCAAGGTGTTCCAAAAAGCCATGAGGTCATCGAGCGAGCGGTCATCAAGCTTAGATGGTAACTCCCCAAGAGCATCATGGAAACTCTCCAGTTCCATAAGTCTCCAGAGGCAAACCAACCGAACTGATTCCACACCCTTCTGGGGGATGACATGTGCCAGGAGACTGGCCTGAAGGCGGTAATGATCCATCCATGACAAGGGTAATACTGATACTTCCCCCACCAATGGACCCCCCACTTCAAGACCTGTGCAGAATATCTGATCAAGGGTATGCGGCATCATGTATTGGACCAATCATTACCTAAGACAGTCCCATGGTTGCTATGGTGGCCATTATCATTTATTACAATTTTATTACAAATATTTATATCCTGAACCCTCCTGCACACTGGCAGCTCGGGGCGGCGAACAACACAACACATAATCACAATAAACTATAAAATCCATTTAAAATACTACAAATATTTAAAATACTAAAAAATACCAACAATCAGAAAAGCTAAAAGGCAGAAAACCCC
>QEPC01013677.1:1560911-1575753 GCA_003113815.1 Sphenodon punctatus
ACCCCCCCCCCCCGAAGGCCTGGCGGAACAACCAGGTCTTACAATATCTTCAGAAAGAGGGGAGGTCTGGGGATAGGCGGACTTCCATCGGGAGGTAGTTCCACAGCTGAGGTGCGGCCACCAAGAATGCCCTCTCCACCATCGCCACCCGGAATACCCAGGGGACTTTGAGTTGGGCACCCCCCATCGACTGCAAGGGCCGCAAATTGACCCAGGGCCTGAGGCGGTCTTGCAGATAAGCAGGACCCAAGCTGTTTAGGGCTTTATAGGTCATCATCAATACCTTGAATTGGGTGCAGAAGACAATAGGCAGCCAGTGCAGAGCACGGAGCACTGGTGTAATGTGCTCGCGGCGGCCCGTCCCTGTTAGATGGGCCGCTGAATTAGGCACCAGCTTCAGCCTCCAGACCATCCTCAGGGGTAGCCCCATGTAGAGTGAGTTACAGTAGTCCAGTCGAGAGGTAATGAAGGCATGGATGATGGTGGCCAGATCTGAGTCTGAGACATACGGCCGCAGCCGTCGCACCAGATGTAATTGGTGAAATGCTCCCCTTGCCACAACCTGACAATCCAGGCAGAGATGTGGGTCAAGGAGCACCACCAGACTATGAACCTGAGCGGCCAAAGGGGGGCAGACCCCGCCAATGACGGGAGCCACCACCCCCTCAGCCCTACCCACCAACATCACCTCCATCTTGTCAGGATTCAGCCTCAGATGGCTCGCCCTCATCCAGTCCCCCACAGCTGCCAAGGACTGGGTAAGCACCAAGACTGCCAGGCCTGGGTCTCCAGAAAACGAGAGGTAAAGTTGTGTATCATTGGTGTACTGGTGACATCGCATGCTGAACCCTCTCATGACCTCACTCAAGGGTTGCATATACATGTTAAACAGGAGAGGGGACAGAATAGAACCCTGCGGGACTCCACACATGAGGTTCCAGGGAGATGATGTACATTCCCCGAGAACCACCTGCTGAGTTCTCCCAGCCAGGAATGAGTGGAACCATTCAAGAACAATCCCACTCACCCCGGCCCGGTCCCGCAGCCTTGTCACCAACATCTCGTGATCAACAGTATCAAACACCGCTGACAGATCCAATAAGATCAAAATCAATGATCTTCCCTGATCCAATTCATGGCGTAGATCATCAGCCAAGGCCACAAGTGCAGTTTCAGTGCCAAACCCAGGGTGAAAACCAGACTGCGAGAGAGCAAGAAAACCAACTCCATTCAGATGCCCCTTGTAACTGCCAGGCAACCATCCATTCAATAACCTTCCCTAAAAAGGGAAGGTTAGAGACTGGCCGATAGCTGGCCAGGGAGTCAATGTGCAAAGATGGCTTCTTGAGCAGAGGCCGCACCACCGCCTCTTTGAGATGGGTCAGCACTCTGCCCTCCCTAAGGGAGGCATTGACTACCCCCGCCAGCAACAGCCCTAACATCTCCAGGCTGGCGGTGGCCTGAACTGTCCCAAGGACCTCCGCTGCATCAGCGGGCGTTACCCACTGAAACTGATCCCACAACAACAGACATGGCGGGGCTTCCTCTATCTCTGGTTCACCTACTGTTGCAAGTGCTGCATTTAAGTCGTGATGAATCTGAGTGATTTTTATCTGCAAAAAAGTCAGCAAACATGTCACAGCGGACACTGGAAGATTCCAGTTCCAGGTGGAGAGAGGCCAGACTGACCAGCCTCTGCACCACCCGGAAAAGCTCCATTGGACATGACTTTGCAGAGACAATGAGGGCAGCAAAGAACTCTTTCTTTTCTGCCAGCACTGCAACAGTATATGCTCTTAAACCTAGCTTTATGCTGCAATCGGTCAGCTTCAGTACAAGTCTGGCGCCACAATCGCTCCAACCGCCGCCTATCCTGCTTCATCTGGGGCAGGTCCTCCATGAACCACAGCAACCCTCGCCATCAGCATTCTGGGAGTGGATGCCTGGGAGCCGTTTGGTCAGTGGCCTTAGTCAACAAGCTGTTCCAGAAGGCAGTGAGGTGATCAATCATCAAGATCAGGAGGCAATTCCCCTAGAGCATTCCGGAACCTTTCTTGTTCCATAAGTCTCCGGGGGTGGACCCAATGAACTAGTCCTACACTTTTCCGGGGACCGACATGCGCCAGGAGACCGGTCTGGAGGAGGTAATGATCCATCCATGACAGGTAAAACTACTACATCCCCCACCACTGGATCCCCCGCCTCAAGGCCTGTGCAGAACATTAGGTCAAGGCTATGTACCCCCTTCTGTGTTGGGCCCCATACCCTCTAGTCCCATGGTCATGGCATCCATGAACTCATGCTCTGCTCCCCTGTGGCGAACCCCCTAGGTTTGTGCCCCACCGGCTTCCACACTCTGGGCCGGCGGGGAGGGGAATCCCCCTTTCTCTCTGGGAAGACCCCCTGGGACCCCGAGACTGCACCCAGGGCCCCCGTGGAGGTTTCCCCACAGGCCAAGGCCTGATCCTACCCACACTTTCCCTGTCCCTGTCAGGCACAGCAGTCCCCTGTGCTATACAGCAAGATCCCCATGGTTTTTAAGGGAGTGACCCCGTTACGCNTCGCAGAGTTTTTATGCAATTTAGTTTGCAGCTGTTTAAATCAGCTGTTACCATTGGACAATATGGGGGTAAGCTTGGGGGACAGCAATTGGTGCTGTCCCTGCAACAGTTCAGAGATCGAGGATTTGTATCACATCTTTTTTGTTTGTCCAATGTATGAGATGTTGAGACAAACCAGGTTAGCTCCAATATGGGCTGGAAAGGAATTCCATCCATTATAATCTAAAATAGAACTGGCACTAGCGTCACAAGATGAATCAGTTATATTTGCAGTGGCATCATTTGCCTTATTGGCTGCACGAGTGCGGGAGGAGTTTTTGAATTAAATTCTCTTTATTTATTTTACCCATTGCAGAGAAACGAATTTTATGGAATTGTACATGCTTAAGGGCATGTCCTGCCGCTTCTTATTTTATCTTACTGTATGCTGTTTATATTGTGTATTGTTTGTATATTATATTTTGTTTTTGTTTTTGTCTTTTTCTGTAGGTGATGACGAAAGCTATGCCATAATAAATAAATATAATATATAACCTCCGATTCCATGACATTTTAATTTTTCTCTCATGAGGGACCTTATCAAATGCTTTCTTGAAATCCAGGTATACTATATCTACTGGGTCTCCCTTATCCACATGCTTATTTACACCCTCAAAGAATTCCAACAGGTCAGTGAGGCATGACTTACCTTTATTAAATCCGTATTGACTCTTCCCACATTAAGCCATGTTTGTCAACATGCCCTGTAATTCTGTCCTTAATGATGGTTTCCACCATTTTTCCCGGCACAGACCTCAAGCTTACTGGTCTGTAGTTTCCAGGATAACCTCTGGATCCCTTTTTAAATATCAGGGCTACATTTGCCACCCTCCAGTCCTCAGGTACAGTGGCAGATTTTAGTGACAGGTTATAAATTACTAACAGTAGGTCTGTGATTTCATATTTGAGTTCCTTCAGAACTCTGGGGCGAATGCCATCTGACCCTGGTGACTTGTTAGTATTCAGTTTGTCAATTTGCCGTACAACATCCTCCAACACCACATTGATTTGTAACAGCTCTTCCAATTCCTCACCCACAAAGCAAGGATCTGTCATGGGTACCTCCCCAAAATCCTCCACAGTGAAGACCAACGCAAAGAACTCATTCAGCTTCTCTCCAATGTCCTCATCCTCCCTGAGCACCCCTTTTACTCCCTTGTCATCTAATGGTCCAACTGACTCCCTAGCAGGCTTCTTGTTTCTGATGTATTTGAAAAAGTTTTTGTTTCTTGTTTTTGCCTCTTTAGCAAGCCTCCCTTTAGGAAAAGCCAGAGAGAAAAGATTTCGTTTGCAGGATCAGATTGTTAACTTAATTAATTAATTAATTAATTCGTTTTATAGGCCGCCTCGTTCTGCTACTGCAGCTCAGGGTGGCTCACAACATATTTAAAAACACATAAAAACACAAAAATAAGCAACATCATAAAAATCAAATCAATAAAATATCCCACAGTACAGAAAATACACCCCTCACCCCCCCGCCATCTCCCTCGCTGAAAGCCTGGCGGAACAGCCAGGTCTTACATTGTCTATGGAAAGAGGGGATGTCTGGGGCCAGGTGGGCCTCTGTTGTGAGGGAGTTCTACAGCCATGGTACGGCCACCAAGAACACTCTCCTCCTCCTCATCACCCAAGATACATGGGGGACTCTGAGAAGCGTGCTCCTGGATGACCGCAGGGTCCATTCCAGGACCTGGGCGGTGAGGCGATACCACAGATATGTGGGGCCCAGGTCATAAAGGGCTTTATAGGTCAAAACCAACACCTTGAATTGGGCTCAGAAGACTATAGGCAACGAATGCAGAGTCCGGGGCACTGGTGCAATGTGCTCATGGTGACCCATCTCTGTTAGGAGATAGGCCGCTGTGTTCTGCACCAACTGCAGCTTCCAAACCATCACCACGGGTAGCCCCATGTAAAACGCATTGCAGTAGTCCAGTCTTGAGGCGATGAAAGCATGAATGATGGTGGCCAGGTTGGAATCTGAGACGTACGTCTGAAGCCATTGCACCAGGTGTAATTGGTGAAATGGTCCCTTCACCACAGCCATCACCTGGGTATCCAGGCAGAGCTGCAGGTCAAGGCACACCCCTAGGCTCTGAACCTGAGGATCCAGCGGGGGGGGGCAGCGGACCCCATCAATGACGGGGGCCACCACCCTATTGTCCCTACCCACCAGCATCACCTCTGTCTTGTCAGGATTCAGTTTCAGATGACTCGCCCTCATCCAGTCCCCTACAGCCATCAAACACCAGGTAAGCACTGAGACTGCCGAACCTGAGGCAACTGAAAAAGGGAGGTAAAGTTGGGTGTCATCAGAATATTGATGACACCGCACACCAAACCCTCTGACGACCTCCCCCAAAGACTGCATATACACGTCAAACAAGAGAGGGGACAAAATAGAGTCTTGCGGGACCCCACACATGAGGTCCTGAGGAGAGGATGAACAATCACGCAGTACCACACATTGAGTTTGCCCAGCCAGGAAGGAACAAAACCATTCAAGAACAGTTCCACACACCCTGGCTTGCTCCCACAAGCGAGCCTCCAACATTTCATGATCAATGGTATCAAATGCAGCCAAGAGATCTAACAGGATCAACAGGATCAATAAACCCTGATCCAACTCACGGTAGAGGTTGTCGACCAAGGCCACAAGTGCAGTCTCAGTGCCAAACCCCAGACGAAAACCAGACTGCAAGGGATCTAGAAAACTGATATGGTCCAGATGCCCCTGAAGCTGCCAAGTCACCACCTGGTCAATAACCTTCCCTAAAAAGGGAAGGTTAGAGACAAGCCGATAGCTGGCCAAGGAGTCAACAACCAAAGATGGTTTCTTGAGCAGGGACTGGACCACAACCTGTCTCTTATACACATCTAGATGTGTATAAGAGACAGGCATTAAACGAGTATTGTTCTTTTTCATGGATGTCAGCCATTTTAAAGGGGCATGGTCGGTCACTAGGGTGAAGGCAGCGTCGGCCAGATAGTATCGGAGTGCAACGACTGCCCACCGGATGGCCAGGGCTTCTTTCTCTATCGTCGCATAGGCCCATTCGCAGGGCTCCAGCTTCCTGCTGAGGTATACTATAGGATGCTCTTCCCCACATACCTGTTGTGACAGGACCACCCCCAGCCCCACATCTGAAGCGTCTGTTTGCAGGATGAAGGGCTGTGTGAAGTCTGGCATGTATAGGACTGGAGCTTGACATAGATGGGCTTTCAGGGTGTCGAAGGCCTCTGCGACGGCCGGCGTCCACGCCACCCGCATGGGCTGCCCTTTCTTGGTTGTGTCCGAGAGGGGGGCGGCAATAGTGGCGAAATGGGGCACATGTTGCCAATAGTACCCCGCTAGCCCTAGGAACTGTTGTACTTGTTTCTTCGTAGTGGGGGGGCAATCCCTCACTGCCTTGACCTTGTCCCACAGTGGGTGGATCTGCCCCCTCCCCACCTGGTAGCCCAGGTAGGTGACCTCCCTTCACCCCAGATGGCACTTTTTGGGGTTGGCCGTAAGTCCTGCCTCCTCCAGTGCCCGTGCAATCCGGGTAAGATGCTCTATGTGTTCACTCCAGGTGGTGCTGAAGATGATAATGTCATCTATGTAGGCCGCGGCATAGGCCCCATGTTGGTTAAGCACTTTGTCCATTAGCCTCTGGAAGGTGGCAGCCACTCCGTGTAGGCCAAAGGGCATCCTAACAAACTGGTATAGTCCCATTGGGGTAGAAAAGGCTGCTTTCTCCTGAGCTGCCGGGGTGAGCGGAATTTGCCAATAGCCCTTTGTCAGGTCCAGGGTGGACAGGTACTTGGTCTCCCCCAGGCGTTCCAGTAGGAGATCCACCCTTGGCATAGGGTACGCGTCGAAGTGGGAGATTGTGTTCACCTTGCGAAAGTCAATGCAGAACCGCGTTGACCCATCCGGCTTACCTACCAACACCGGTTGGCTGCGCTATGGACTGTTCGATTCCACAATCACCCCAAGCCTCAGCATGGCCTGGACTTCATCTTGCATTACTTGCATCAGGTGGCGGGGATACCTCCGGGGTGCTTCCTGGACCACCTTTCCGGGTTCCGTCACTCTGTCGTGTTGGGTTAGCGGAGTGCACCCGGGTTTGCTGGTGAACACGTGTGGAAAGGAAGACACCAGTTTCGACACCTGGCTCCTTTGATTCTTGCCAAGGTCTTCTCCCAGCTGTATGGGGCAGGCTCCCCCATTAGGGGTCCTCCATCCCTGGTCTTCGCCTTCCAGGGCGTCCGTCGGGTTTGTTTCACGTTCTTTCTACTCCTTCACTAAGTTGATGTGGTACGTCTGTACTTCCGGTCGCCTGCCTGGCTGTCGTATGGTATAATCCACTTCGCCCACTTGCTTCACCACCTCATAGGGTCCTTGCCAGGTGGCCAGGAGTTTGGACTCCGTGGACGGCAACAATACCAATACTCTCTGGCCGGGTTGTAACTGGCACGGTCGGGCCTTCTTATCGAACCATGTTTTCTGCCGTGTTTGGGCCTCCAGCCCATTCTGCTCAGCCCACCCTCGCATCTTCTGCAACCTCTCCCTCAGCTGGGTTACATAGACAATGTTGTGCTGCGGGGAGGGGTTTGCCTCCCATCCCTCTCGTACTAATCCAGTATGCCTCTTGGGTGGCGCCCATAGAGTAGCTCAAACGGGGAGAACCCCAAGGAGGCCTGTGGAACCTCTTGCTAGGCGAACAAGGGAGCTGGGATTAATGAAGGCCAGGCTTTCGGTTCCTCCCTCACAAACTTCCGTAACATGGCCTTTAGGATCTGGTTGAACCTCTCGATCAGTCCATCTGTCTGGGGGTGATAAACCGAAGTTCGGATTTGTCAGATCCTCAGCAAGTGACATAATTACTTCATGAGTTTCCCCATGAAGTTGGTCCCCTGGTCGGTCAGCAGAGTATGAGGAAACCCCATATGGGAGAACATCTTTAACAACTCCCTTACAATTACTGGGGCTTTGATTGATTTCAGCGCTACAGCGTCAGGGTACCGGGTGGCATAATCTACTGTTACTAATATATACCAGTAGCCCTCGCTTGAGTGCTCTATCGGTCCTATGATGTCCATGCCCATACGCTCAAACGGGACTCCCACCAGAGGTAATGGGACCAGCGGAGCCAGAGCCACCCTGCGTTTTGTGGTTAGCTGACACTCGGGTCAGGAAGCACAAAACTGCTGCACTGCGACCCTGATGCCTGCCTGGTCAATAGAAGCGGGCCACCAGCCTTTCCCAAGTCTTCTCCCTCCCTAGGTGCCCCGTGCAGGGAATCTCATGGGTCATCCTCAGCAACGCCTGTTGCACCTCTTTGGGGGCCAATAATTGATATATCTCCTCCCCCCTCTCTGGGTCTTTAGTTATCCTATAGAGTCGGTCCTCCACTAACTCAAAGTGGGGGTATACCATGGTCTTCCCTGGGACCCAAGGTTTCCCATTAATGACGGTGACCTGTTTGTATGCTTGGGTCAGGGTCGGGTCGTTACATTGGGCCTGTACGAAGTCAAAGGGTCTTACCAGCCATGGCATGTCTCGCAGTGGGTCTGGATGTCTGTCGTGGCCCCGTCCTTCTTGGCTGGATCCGCTAGCATCCTCGTTGCTCCCCCACAGATCGTTGCAAGGAAATAGGAGTGCCGCCAAATCCCCCCAGTCTCTCCCTAATATTACTGGGTGAGCTAACCCCGGGACCACTCCTACGAACTGGGTTCTGGTACACCCCGCCACTGGCAGGGCTACTGAACAGGTGGGGTACCATTGCACATCCCTATGGATACATCATATACATGTGCTGGGGCCGCAAGCCTGGGGAAGCCCTTGCAGGCCGTCCCTGACTAAGGTCCTCCCGCATCCCGTATCCACGAGGGCTCTGTATTCTCTTCCCCCCCATCCACACCCTCACTAAAGGTTTATTCTCCCTTTGGGATCCCACGGATTCCTCCCCTAGCCACCCATCAGCGAAAGTGCAATCCATAAGGGGGCAGTCTCACTTGAAATGGCCGGGTCGTCCGCACTGGTAGCACACCCGGGCTGCTGGGGTTCCCGTCCCCTCTCGGGCTCTCCCGGGCCCAGGGTCCTGGGCTTGGCATGAGGTGTCACGGGCTACCCCCTGGTGGAACCCTGAGATCCCCCTCCTTCCTTCCGCTACTACTCGGTACTCCCTCCTCCCTGCTATGGCCCCTACCTTGGCCCGGTGGGCAGGCCTCCCGAGCCCCTCCTCCCTGAGGTCCCTTCTCCTCCCTGGGGTAATTCCTGGGGCCTTCCCTTAATCCATAACTAGTGGTACCCTCAAAGACCTCATAATTTTCCATAAGGTGTACCGCCTCTTCTAAATAGGCGGGTTGGTGCCGAGCCACCCAGGCCTGCCCCCCCCGGGGGAAGTATATGTATGAATTTCTCGGTCATGAGCAGCTCAACAATCTCATGGGCTGATTGCTGCTGGAGCTTCAGCCAGCGGAGGCAGTGCGTTCGGAGCTGCTGGGCCACAGCTCGGGGAAAAGTCCCTGGGGGATACTTTTCTCCCTGAAACTGCTTCCTACAAGTCTCTTCCAATATATCCAACCCTCGCAGGATAGCCTCCTTTACCTTCCAAAAATCTACTGCATCCCAGGACTCCATCCGGTCGTACACGGCCTGGGCCGGCCCGGATAGGCCCGGGGTCAAAAAAATGGCCCACTGATCCTCGGGCCATTTAGACGCTGTGTCCACCCTCTCAAAAATTTTGAGGAAGGCTTTGGGGTCATCAGACGGGGCCATCTTGGTGAGTCACACCTGCGAGCCTCGGGCCTCCCTTCCCCCATGGCCACTAGCAGTGACCGCCGCCAAGGCGGGATTCATCAAGACTGTTACTTGCTCCACCAGGTGGGCCTGGGTCCACACTTGTGTCGTGGTCAGCTCAGTGGTGAGCTGCTGAAAGAACCCCCATCGTGTCTCCAATTGGGCCTGGTGTGACTCCATGAGCCACTTCATCATGGCCTGAGCATCCATACCGTGGCTGCTGGGCGTACTTTCGTTGACTGCCCATCTTCCTGTTTCCCTCCCCTTTCTTATCCGAGCCACAGCACCAGTTGTGGCGAACCCCCTAGGTTTGTGTCCCACCTGCTTCCACACTCTGGGCCGGCAGGGAGGGGAATCCCCCTTTCTCTCTGGGAAGACCCCCCGGGACCCCGAGACTGCACCCAGGGCCCCCGTGGAGGTTTCCCCACAGGCCAAGGCCTGATCCTACCCACCCTTTCCCTGTCTCTGTCAGGCACAGCAGTCCCCTGTGCTATACAGCAAGATCCCCTGGGTTTTTAAGGGAGTGACCCCATTACGCCATGGGCTCCCACTTCCCCTCCCCCCCGCTCAGCCTCTCAAGTACATACCCCAGTCCGGGTTGCAGTGTCGCCCCACCGTCTCCTCCTGCCGCCGTGCCTCCCTCCTCTTCAAGCGCGCTTCGCGTCTGTGCCGGGGTCTCGCCCTTCCGGGTTGGGGTGGGGCACTCCCCGGGGTCATCACTGCGCTCAGCCTGGCCACGCCCCCTGCCCCCTTGCTCCCAGCGAGGGCTATCCCTGGCTCTTCCGGCTCCTCGCCATTGGGGTTCCTCCCGGGACTCCAGGATCCGCTGCCTCTGACCCCGTCACATCCCCCAAGGTTGGCATCGGTGTTGATGTTAAGTCCCTCAGGATCAAGGTCCTCGGGAATGATACCAATTCCGCTAGAGTGTGTAGGGATTCTGCAGTACAGGTAGGTGCATGGTATATCAGCAGCAGCCCTAAGCTGTCTCCGGCCAAATCGATCACAAGGTGAACTCCCTCCATGTCCAAGATAGTCTGCACAGGATACCGCCTCGCAGACCAAGTGTCCTTAAAAACAAGAGCTACACCACCTCCCCACCCCTCCGATTTGGGCTGGTGCTGTACAGAGTACCCGGCTGGAACAAGGTCAGCCAGTATTGGCCCCGACTCATTGTCCAGCCAGGTCTCTGTAATATACACGAGGTTGGTCAATTGAGCCAAGAGCATCTCTCAGATTGTTGTTGATTTGTTACTTACTGACCTCACATTTAACAGCAACAGACCCAGATCAGGGGCTCCCCTGGTCTTGATCCCTGCATTATCTGCCTGGGGGGCCTATGCAAGGGACAGAAATTAAATGCCTGTCCCTTCTCACTGTTGTTCTCTGCCTCCCAGAAGAACCATAATCACCCTGGCCCATCACGACCCCAATGGCTGTGAACACCCCCTCTGGCCCCTTCCCCGCTGGTGGCCATCCCTCTGGACCCCCAAGGAAAAACACTTCCTCCCCTAACCCCCCTACCCTCTTCCCAACCCCCCCAAACCCACTCCCTCTCTGGTCCCCCCCTCACAGGGAGGCCCAAACCCCCCACCCTTGTTGGGTCAAACTCCCTCTCACACCAGGGGGACCCTCCCCAACCCAGTTCCCCCCCTACCCCACAAATTCAGGGAGGGAGTCATATTTCCCTCTATCTTCACCCATCCCCCATCTCCATCTGCGTATAACCTAGCATAACTGCCCTATAAAACCATCCGCCTGTATTCCTTAGCCAGTCTCCCCCTACCCTCACCTAAGGGTTGCACCCAAGGGCCCTTTGGCATGGCCCTTAGGTGTGCGATCGGCAGTGGGTGCCTGCGAGAGCGCCAACCGGCCCTGGCCTTCACCCCTTCCTGCTGGAATTCTCCCCAGAGGGAGGGAGGAATCCCATATCCCATTCCCCACCCCTATGCACTGGAGGGGGGGACAACAAACTGTACAGGGGAGGGAGGTTCAGCTCCCTCCCCTATCAGGGCAATCCTACCTGGCTCCCAGCCCCCAATGGTGGAGTGGGGTCTGGATCCCGGTGGTGGGGCTGACAGCCCGACTGCAGGTGGTGGTCATGTCTGGTAGCAGTGCTGAGCCACCCTGACCTTTTACCACCTCCTACCAGTAGTCTCCCTGGGGGGGAGGAGCCCCTGACCCAATCCCCACCCCTCCTGCAATGGAGGGGGGGGATGAAAGCAAACTTTCCCAGGGGGTTCAGCTCCCTCCCCTATTGGGGTGAGCCTACCTGGCTACCAGCCCCCAATGGTGGTTCAGGGTCCGGATCCCGGCAGTGGGGATGACAAGCCAGCTGTAGGTGGCAGCCGTGTCCTGTGGCAGCACCGAGCTGCCCTGGCCTTTGCCCCCTCTCACTGGAAGTCTCCCCAGAGGGGGGAGGAGCCCCTGACCCTGGCCCCACCCCTCCTTCAATGAAATCATGCTCTGCCTCCCCAAGGCTGCTTCCCCAAGCTCTGGCTCCCCAAGACTGGTGTCAGTGTAGATACTGAAATCCCCCAGGACCACAGTCCTTGGGGATCACAAGACCACCCCTGACACCAGCTGGGCTAGAGCGTGCAGGGATGCTGCCATACAGATAGGTGCATGGTATATCAGCAGCATCCCTAATCTGTCTCCATCCAAATCTATCACCAGATGGAGGTCCTCCATACCTGCCATAGTTTGCACCAGATGTCTCCTCAAAGACCATGTCTTCCTAAAAATAATGGCTACACTGCCTCCCCATCCCTCTGACTGGGCCTGATACTGTACGGAGTATCTGGTCAGAACAAGGTTGACCAAAATAGATCCTGACTCAGTGTCCAGCCAGGTCAGGAGACTGGGTGCCTGGGCATCTAAATGGCAGATGAGATTTAATGTGGACAAGTACAAAGTGATGCACATAGGAAAAAATAACCCAAACTATGAGTACACAATGTTGGGTACTCTTCCTGGAGTTACCACTCAGGAAAAGAATCTGGGAGTGATTGTGGACAATACACTGAAATCCTCAGCCCAATGTGCAGCAGCAGTCAAAAAAGCAAACAGAATGTTAGGAGTGATTTGCAAAGGAATAGAGAATAAAACTAAGGATGTCATAATGCCTCTATACAAATCGATGGTGCAACCACACCTGGACTTTTGTGTGTAGTTCTGGTTGCCCTATCTCAAAAAAGACATAGCTGAACTAGAAAAGGTACAGAGAAGGGAAACAAGAATGATAAAGGGTATGGAACGGCTTCCGTACAAAGAGAGGGTTGACAAAGGTGGGTCTCTTCAGCTTAGAGATGAGAAGACTGAGAGAAGACATGTTAGAGGTTTATAAAATATTGAGTTGTATGGAATAGGGATGTGCAAACAGGACGGAGTTTGGCTGTTCGGGCATTCGGACTAAAAACTTAGTTCGGGTTTGTGGGTTTGGTCTGGCAGAGTTCAGACCCCCCCTGGAACGTTCGGAAAGTTCAGACCTGCTGGGAGGCTTGGGGTGCACCAGGGACCCCCAGGGATTCCCGTGGAAGCATGGCAGGCCGTCAGAGACCCAGAAGCAGCAGCAGAGACTGGGAAAGCTTGGCACTTGGCACCCTGGGTTGCCCAGGCAGGCAGGCTTGGCGCTTGGCCCCTGGGGGTGTCCATGGCACCAGGGCTGGCCATCTGAGACCCAGTGGCAGCATCAGCAGAGACCGGGAAGGCTTGGCGCTTGGCACCCTGAGTTGCCCAGGCAGGAAGGCTCAGTGCTTGGCCCCTGAGGGTGCCCGTGGCACTAGGGATGGCCACCTGAGACCCAGAAGCAGCAGCAGCAGAGACCGGGAAGGCTTGGCGCTTGGCATCCTGGGTTGCCCGGGCAGGCAGGCTCAGCGCTCGGCCCCTGGGGGTGTCCGTGGTGCCAGGGCTGGATGTATAAGATCCAGTGGCAGGAGAAGCAGCAGAGGCCAGGAAGGCTTGAGGCTTGGTGTCTGGTACCCATAGTTGGCCAGGCATTGCAGACTGGCAGGCCTCCAGTTCTGCACACTCTATGCTGGGTTCTCCATTTCTAGTCGCCATCGTGGCAGGCTGTGGCTGGCTGGCCATGTGAATCACCACTGGGCAAGGCTACTTGACCAATTTCCAGAAGAGTTGGTTGAGATCTTGAGAGTAGTATGCCAGCCTGCAATGCCCGACCCCATTTGGGTGCCATCCACCACTAAGTCGAGTCTGTGCCTCTGGCACAGTTCTACTGATGCCTGGCAGCCTGCAATGACGATTTATTTAGAAGGGTACCATCCTCAAGGGGAAGTGGTCTTAGTAACAGAGGAGGTAAAAGAAGTTGTGTCACAAAATATTCTGGCATGAGGCCAGTTCCCTGGGTGCTTTGGCACATGGGAAGTGGTTGTGCACAGTGCTGGGTAATACTGGTTCTGATCCTTCAGGATTAAGTCCAGTTAAGATGGATCCTTTGCCTTCACCTCCTCTCTCTCCCTCAATATTGGGGATGGAGGAATTTGATCTCCCCTCAAACCAATTGGATTTTTCAACTGCAGATGAAGTGGAGGAATGATGACCAGCCCCCTCTCCCCCCGGAAGTCTTTTATCTGTATAGTTTCTCATAACATTTTGGGTTGGAAAACCAAATTAATGGATAATGTTTTTGGTTGTTTCATTAGATCCTTTGACATTATTTTGCTCTAAGAAATGTGGCATGTGGGGCAATTGGACTTGGATGGGTATGTGTCCTTTGTTGTGGATGTTCCCCCATCTTAAGTGAAGGGTAGGCCTAGTGGGGGTTTGGGCTGTTTATGTTTAATATCTTAAACAAACACATTGGCAGGCCTCCAGTTCTGTTTGCTCTATGCTGGATTCTCCAGTTCTAGTCACCATCATGGCCGGGTGTTGCAGGTTGCCAGGTATTGGCGGAGCAGCGGCAGAGGTCTGGCCAGGGCTTGGTGGCTGGCACCCCTACTTGGGCAGGCATTGTAGGCTGCCAGGCATCAGTGGAGCAGCAGCACAGGCCTGGCCAGGGCTTGGTGGCTGGCACTCCTACTTGGCCAGATGTTGCAGGCTGCCAGGCATCAGTGGCAGTCTGACTCAGGGTGGTGTGTGAGGGCAGCTTAAACTGGGGGACCAGGAACCCAATCAGGTGCCTAAACCCCATGTCCCTGCCCACCGAGAAGGGTTGCCCACCCAGCGCTATCACTTCCCCCAACATATGCATGGCTTTCAGTTGAAAGCCACACTGCCCTCCACATCCTGAAGCTGCCGATGGACTTGGCAGCTGCCCCAAGCCCAGCTCCTCCATGGTGCACTGACACTACTGCTGCTGCTGCTGCTCCCCCCTAGAAGCAATACCACTCCTGCTGCTAGCAGCTGTTAGAGCAGGACGCTTGCCCACTGATGGAGGTGGACGACTGGCCGCTGCAGTTGGGAACCTGCTGGCATCCACTGCCTCTGCCTGCCCACT
>QEPC01013677.1:1585577-1648951 GCA_003113815.1 Sphenodon punctatus
CCTGTTGCTTCTCTGGAGCGAGCCCCACTGCAGCCATGGCTGGCCATTCTGCGGGGCCCTCAACCAGGGATGTCAGGGAGGGGTGGTCTCCCTGTGTGGACATGCTGTTGGGGGCCCTCTGCCTGAGTCCCAACTTGCAGCTGTTGGTGGGTGATCTCCAGTTGGTGGGAGATGGCTTCTGGCTCTGTTGCAGTACATGTGGATGATGGGTCACCAGGTCAAGGCCCTGACGTGCCGGGCCCATTCCCTCGAGCTTGCCTTCGCCCCCCTGTGCCAGCCTCCTTGGGGGCACCTGCCCGCTGTTGTGGTGCCGTGGACTGCTGCAGAGGTAACGGCGGCTCACCTGCTGACAGAGCTACCTGGGTATGGCCTTGCCTTGCTGTCTGGGGGCCCCCTTGTTGCTGCCCAGTACACCGGCAGCCTCCTGCATGCGCGCGGCATCCCGCGCACACCCTCGGATGTGGGGGCCCTCCTGTGGCACCTGGGCTTGCTTTCCCCCTGGGTTGGTGGCCCGCTCTGGACCGGGGACCCCACCTCTGCAGAGCTAGCCACCCTTCAATTGGTGAGGGACCTTCCAGCTTTACAGGCTGCAGCCGCAGGTGCGGATCCGCTCCTTCCGCGCTACCTAGTGGATGATCATATGTGCACCTGAGACTTCCGAAGGGGCCTGTTCACCTGGGAAGGTCTGGCACCGGGGTCGCCACCCCGGGAGCACTCACTGGACCATCCATGAGCAGCCCCTCACCACCACCTGCTCGCTGCCACCCTGGTGCCTGGGACGGTGCATAGTCGTCCCCCCCCCGTGCCTCCGAGTGGGCTGTGCATTGCCTGTCTGCTTCATTGCTGGCTGCCGCCTGGAGTCCCTGGATCCCATTGCCCCCTCTGTGTGACCTCTGCCCTTTCCCTGCGTGTGTGCTCCTGTGCCCTCCTGTTGTGCCTCTTGTGCCCGGCCCAGGTGCCCCAGCGCCCCCCCTGCTCTGCCTTTCTGTGTTTGAGGGCCTGCTTTCCCCAGGACCAATAAAGGAATGCTGTTCTGTGATGTCCTGACCTGCCTTGATTCTGTTGCTGCTGTGGTGGCTGGGTGCCCCTTCCTCTTTGGTGGCCCTCCTTCCCCAAACCATGGGGTTGTGTGCAGGGGGTGTGCTTGGTGTATACTGGGGGGCTCCGGGCCTGTGGGGTGGGCACTGGCTGTGAGGTGTGTGTTCCCCTGGCTGCCTCCCTGTTGGGTGCTGCTGCCTGGGGTTGTTCCTGGGGTGGTATAGGCGGTGGTTGGTCGTCCAGGCACCCCCTGGCTGCGCCTGTGCATTTGTGTGGCCATGCCCCTCCACTCCTCTCCCCTCTGCTGTCGCCCCCTGTTGGTGTGGCCCGTCATTGGTGGTGGCAATGAATGGGCGGTGGCACCATGGGCGCTGGGCAGCTGAGCATGAGTATGGGTTGTGCTGTCCTCAGGCTTTGGCCCCTCCTATCCCCCTTGGTGCAGGGGTCCAGGTTGTCTTCCGGGTGGTGGCACTGTGTGTGGGAGGTGTTCCCCTGGTAGTGTCGCTGCTCCCGGCTCTCCCAGTGCCCGTTGGTGCGGGCATTCCCCAGTGCCCTGTCCCTTCTGCTGGTGTTGCTGGTGATCCTGCGTCTGCAGCTGGAGTGGGTGACCTGGGACATGCGGGCGGGGGGGGCAGCTGTTCAATGGCATCCGTGAGTGTGCTTCTGCTTTGTTGGGCCCTGTGGCTGTGTCCCTCCATGGGGGGTTCTGTTCCTTGTTGCCCACGGCCCGCTCTGCTGGCTGTCTCCTCTCCCTCTGTCCCATTCAGTGCAAGCCATGATCGTGGAGCGGACCCGGGAGCAGGGGGAGTTGGTGGAGCTCCTCCTGCTCGTCCTGGAGCGGCTACACTGGCTGGACTACCCGCAGGCCGAGCGCTGGTGCTGGGCACGGGGTTGCTGGCCGTATTGACTGGGGTTCTGTCCCAGGCCTGCCTCTGCTGGTGCTGTTCCCCCTCCTTCTGTTGCCCTGTCCCCCTCCCTGCTCTGTTGTTGTTGCTCCTTGTTGCTGGTTCCCAGTCTTTTAATAAAGGCTTGTGTGTTCCTTTCCTGGTGTGTCAGTGTTGTGCTTTGCTGTGACCTCTCCCCTTGTGCAGGTGCCTCTCAGTGTATGTGTTGGAGTGTTGCCTGTGTTGTGTGGGTCCCTTCCCCCCTTTCTTTGCCCCCCGTGGGCCATGTGTCCTTCCCTGTGTGCTTCTGCTGCCCGCTGTGTGTGTGCGGTTCTGCTGTGAGTGTGTGTTGGGGAGGCCTGGCACAGTGTGGTCTGTGCTCTGTGTGGGGGCTGTGTGGAGTCAGCTCCTTTGTAGCGGCTGTTATCCTCCCCTCTCCCTCCCGCCCCACCCACGCGGGTCCTGGTGGCTGGGGGGGTGAGGCCACATTGTGCAGCTTTGTTTGCCCTCAGTCAGCCATGTTGTGCCATCGCTGTGCCGGGCGGGGTTTCCCCGCCGTTCCCGTCCATCTGTGTACTTGCACGGGTGTTTGCCGGGTGGTTCCCGGGATGGGTGTTTGGGCACTGGATGTTTGCGGGCCCCTCCCCTTTCCTTTCCACAACCCCCCGTGGCACTGCCCATGTAAATGTCTCCCTGCTCGCTGCCACCGGGTGTTCGCTGGGTGTGCTCACCCACCCATCCACACCCATCTCCACCCACCTCCACCCATCGGCACTGCTGTGCCATCCGTGTAAAAAAGGCCTAAGTGAGGTGAAGGGCAGTGGAGAATCTGGCCTCTCTAGTTTACATCTCCAATATAGGATCAATGCTGAGTTTCAATACAGTGTATTGAGGTTTGTTATTTAAGATGACATATTTCTAGCGCAAAGTACTCTGAAATCATTGTGTTCATAAAATATGACAGGGATCTTTTAAATGCAAGCATAAGCCCTGCATTAATTTAATAACTGAGATGGAAAATGGAATGCCATTACATTTAATGTTATACTAAGGGTGCAATCCAATACTCCTGTGCAATGTGTGCCTATGCCAGATGCAGTTTACTTACACCAGTGCACGTGTGCACATGCACGACCTGTGTGCAGACAGCTGCTTGGCGCAACGGCTCTCCCCTGAGGATATGACCTCCCTGAGCCCACACACCCTGCAGTCTGAGGGATGGAGCAGGAGGCGTGCCTGCTCCATTTCCTGTGCTACGGGGTGTGTGGGCTCAGGGGGGGTCATATCCTCAGGGGAGCGCCGTTGCCCCAAGCAGCTGTCTGCATGCAGGTCGTGCATGTGCACGCATGCACTGGTGTAAGTAAACTGCATCTGTCATTGTGCTGGTGGGCAGCATATGCTGCCACTTGGATTACACCCTAAGTCTCCTGCCATCAGCTTCTGGCATCATTTGGCTTTATTCTTCCCCCATTTAAGCTCCTCTCACTCTCCTAAACCTGCTCTAGAGAGTTTTTATTCCCCCTACCCCCCCTGCAAACAATACTGAACAAAAACCTGGAGGCTCAGTCTATCACAACATGGTCTTGGGAGTTGAGCATATATGCAGCACACTGGGTGTTTTTAGAGGACTGTGGAGCCTGGCTGCCAGTGCCCATGGAGCTGCTCTGGGGTGCACCCTTGTATCTGCCCACTTCTACCCTCACTGGGTCCACAACAGATGCACTGGTGGTTGGTCCACCCGTGCTATAGAGTTGCGGTACTCTCTGGATGCTCTAGGCTGTCACCCACAACTCCATGGTGCTGAATGAGGCAAGGGATGACTAGGCACGGAGCTGCACCATGCATCTTCCCAACTGATGGACAGTAGCTCCACGTTTTGCCATTGCCCCAGATTTGGTCAGCCCACTTCATGCAGTGTGCTCTGGGATGTTCTGTAGCACTGCTGGTGGGACTGCCCCAGGGTAGCCACAGCCTGCTCCACTTTGAACATCTGGTGGGCGACTTTACATGAACTGGCCAACCTGGGAGTGAAACAATCTGGCGCAGGCAGAAGTGGAGCTGCCGTCTGTCTGTTTACACCCATTGTGTGTGTACACAGCACAAACTTGCTAAGTGATTGTGGTGATCGTGTTGGGGGAGCAACAAAGATGATCAATGGTATGGAAGGCATCCCTTGCTAGGGAGGCTCAAAAAGATTAGGGCTCTTTAGCTTAGAAATGAGTCGACTTAGAGGAGATATGATGCTTTATAAAATCATGTGAGGTATAGAAAAAGTAAACAGGAGCTATTATTTATCTTTTCTCATAATATACTCCCATCTCCCTTCTTTCTTGTCCATCCTAAACTGTAAGTCCTGTTGGGAAGGGATCTTTCTCTAATTCATAATTGTTGGGTACTATGCATATCACTAATAATAATAATAATAATAATAATAATAATAATAATAATAGCACTACTGGAACTAGGGGACACCTGATGAAATTAACTGGCCTCAGATTAAAACAAACAACAGGTTGACCAAAGTGGCTTAAAGTCCCTTCAAATTCTTTTATGATTCTAAGTTCTTTTTCACACAGCACACAATCAACCAGTGGAACACATTGATGTAGTATATTGAGAACACCAAGAGCATAATTAGGTTCAAGAAAAGACTGTCTAAATTCATGAAGGATAGGTCCATCAGTGGTTGTTCAGTACACCAAACGTCTGATTGCCAGGGGCTGAAAGTGAACAACAGGAGGTAGATTACTTCATACACACCTCGTTTTTGTGCACTTCTGAAGCATTTGGCTCTGGTTAGGTTGCTACGCTACATAGACCATGGTTCTCATCTAGCTGGGAAGTTCAGCTTCCTGATTTACCTCAGACTCTCTGGGTGACCTCAGGAAAATTGATTAGTCTCTCTGTGCCTCAGCTTCCCATTTCAGTTGCCCAGAGAGAGATGTTAGGCTCAGTTTGGCAGTGACCGAGAAGTGCTACAGTAATTCTGGGAGGTAGACGGGTGCTTTGGATAGAAATAGCATATGGGTGGGTCACCAAATAGTTCCTTGGCTGGTGTGTGCTTTTTACCAACAGTGGGGAAGGAAATGATTTGTTAACTCACTCTCCACATTCTCATTCACCCTGCTGCTGAGAACCCTACATGGAGAGGATGACAGCAGTAAATGCTGGGCAGTAAAAGCCTACTTGACCCCACCAGCCTATCCTTTGTAAGTGTCTTCTCCTGCCCTCGTCTCTTGGCTTTGCTGCTGTCCCTTTTGCCCCTGCTCAAACTAAGTATGTCCTCTCGAGCCATTCTCAGTGTAATTAGCAATAGAGCTAACCATCAAACCCCAAGCTTAGAAACAGCAGGCAGAAAATTGCATCCGACCTCCTTTGATAGGAAAAAGAGAGCAATGACCAGGATGACCAAGACTCTTAAAAGCCATTTTTAAACAGACATGGATGTGGGGGTGGGTCCGTGTGTGTGTGTGTGTGTGTGTGATGCAACACACTGCCACCCACCTCTAGTGAGTAGGGAGGGATTCAAATGAGCACTGGCCAGGCTGGTCATGGGAGGTTGCGGCACCCATGCATCCAACCCCCAACCAACCCAGCCCTCCACTGATCCACCATGCTTACCGTTCACATGGACAGCCAGTCCAACGGTTTGAGGAGGGCCACGCCCCCCCATGACATGACAACATGGTGAACTAAGGGCAAATGAAGACACAGCTTCTGTCTCCGCCCATCCCCAGTCAGACTCCATGCTGGCAGGGGAGGCACAGTAGAGCAACAGAAGTGGCGCCCGAGCTGTCAAGCACCTGTGAGACTACTGGGCACCAAGAAGCCCAAATTCGTTTGGCACAGCATGCAACCCACAGGCAACACAGGAAGGGGAAGGCAGCAGGGAGTCCAAGAGCACAAAAGCCGTACCGAGGGGGGAGGGGGGGAAAGCAGGACCACCCCCGTGCCTGGCAGACAGGCCAGTTCAAAACACACACAGCCCTAACCACAGAACATATTGGGTGAGAACAGACATAATGCTAACTCCACCGTAACACCATTGCAACACCGCTGTAACATGTGCAATGCATGGTGCAGGGATGCACAGGGTACCAATACAGCCCTACAACATGCATTGGAAAGGTCAAAGTTGTGTCACAGTGGTCCCAAAGTGGAGCTAGCTTCATGATACCTGCTGCACAGAGAGGTTCACTCAAAGTGGCAGGGATGTTGGGCTAGGGCTGGGGCTAAGGAACAAGGTGAAGAATGACTGACACAAGCAGCCCACAGTGTGATGACAGGGGCCGCTGGAGCGGCCAATCCAGGGCTGCACTGAGAAGAGAACAGTATCACAACGATGATGGGAACACACATTGGCAGCCCAAGGAGAGTCTTCCCTGGACAATGCCACCAACACCTTCCCTCCTCCTCACCCCCGGTCGAGGAGAGCAGATCACCCCCTGCAGGAATGAGAACATGGACAGTGGGGTTGGGAACAAAACAAACAAACAAATGAAAAACTAGGGACGCCTCCCTGGACCCTGCTCCACCGAGTGCTCTGGACCTGGGAGAGGTTGTGCACCCATCTCCTGATGTCCAGGACGACAGTCATCAGCTCCTGCTGTTCCTGGGCCCTCTCCCGAATGAGTGCTTGCAATGAAAGAGAAAAAAAGAGAGATCCCAATGAAGTATGTCCCCTCAGGACACGTCCCCCTTAGCCTGCAGCAGAATAAGGGTGGGTGATACGAAAGCACTAGGTGGGGTCACTCACAAGCCTCCCGGTAGTTCCGGCTGCCCTCATGGAACTCAGACGATGCCTGTTACAGGTCCTGGGTAATTTCCACCAGAACCTGGAGGCTGATAACAATAGCATGTGTGATAAGAACAAAACACATGTTTTCAGGAGTAGATAGGGGTAGATACATAGAACACACCTGCATATAGCCCATTCATGCATCCCCGAGCACCCATTGGTAGCTGAATGGATGGTGAGGGCTGTCAAATCCATGATCATCACTGCCCCTGCCCCATCATGGAGCAAAACACAGGTATATTGGATCATGGCCTGACAGGGATAAGATCAAAGTGTGGAATACACTTACTGGACTGGTCACAGCCACCTCCTTCAGTCATGGTGCTGTCGAGCCTAATGAGGGCACAGTGTGACATTTTGAGGGGTGTGATCAGGGCCACGACTAGGTCGTGCGTGAATCATCACAGCAAGGCTAAGGTGAGAGAAAGGGTCAGGGCATTAACACAGAACAGAGGTGATACATGGCCTGCAGGCACAAGGTAACCACAATAACAAGGCACATGGAGAGAGCACTCAATCCCACCCGTGAAGGTTATGGGAGGAGTGCAGCACTCCAACAATTCTTTCTGGCTGTTGAGGATTTGTTTAGAGGCATCTGCAATTTGCAGAGGGCATGCATAAGGTGGTTCCAGCATAGTGCTCAACACCGGTCTTTCATGCTGGACACACAGTGCAGTCTGTTCGGCCACAGCACAAGTTTCAGACGGTGCAGGGTATGGGTGAGATTCCGGGTGATAAGGCAGCTCCACAAGGCCAGGCAGATGCATACCATACTGAGGGGGGTGTCCCATGCAGCCAGATTCCTGAGCACAGACATGACTCTCGTCACCCATGGCATTTACCAGACTGTCCCAACTGAGAGAAGGGCATGGGTCTGGTATAGGAGTGAAGATTGGTGGAAGACCATCCTGGCCACCTGTGGGGATAACCAGTGGATGGAATACTTTGGAATGCCCCAAAGTCTATTATCCCACCTTGCTGGTATCCTTTGGCCGGACGTCAAGAAGGAAACCACCAAAATATGGTACCCCATGCCGATGGGAAAGTGTGTGACCATAGGTATTTGGAGGCTGGTGAACCCCAATTTCTGCTGCAGTGTGGCCCAGCAATTTGGGGTGGGAACCTCCACGGTCGCCAAGGTCCTTAATGAGGTGTGCACAGCCATGTTGGAGGAACTGATGGAGCGGGTGATCCAGCTGGTTGACCCTGAGGCTGGTTGGCTTCACCGCAATGGGTTTTCCTCACTGCATAAGGGTCATAGATGGGATCCACATTCCCATAATCCACACCCCTAACAGCAAGGATGACTTTCTGAATAGAAAGGGTAAGTTCTCTGTCTCCCTGAAAGCCATCATGGACTACAGAGGCCACTTCCTGTACATCCTTATCGGAGTGTCTGGAAGGAGCTACGATGCAAGGATCCTCTATACCTCACCATTCTTTGCTCGGATGTACATGGGGGAAATTGCCCTGAATATATTCCGGGTTATTGAGGGCGTGGCCATGCATCCCATTATTACTGGAGATCTTGCCTGTTTGATCCAGCCATGGCTAATGAAGGCGTATCCCATGCCACGAACACCTACCCATGTGCTCTTCAATGCCAAACTGTGCTCCGTTTGCTGCATAGCTGAACATGCCTTCAGGGTTCTGAAAATGCGGTGGCACCTACTATGGAACAGCAATTAATTTGATCTGGATAAGGCCCCCACGCTTGTGATAGTGGCTTGTATCCTGCACAATATCTGTGAAGCCGGGGGTGGGGTGGGGGTGGGGCTAAACTATCCCCTCCCACTTCGTTTGGATGATCTAGTGCCCCTGTTCCAATGGGGCCACAGTGGCACAGATTTATTTAATTTTATTTAATTATTTATTGCACCAGAACCAGGATGCCCTTTCTCAACACATTGTCAGGGGTGCCGTGCATTTATTTGGCTGTCACCATGTCCACCCGTGGCACTGACTCTGTTCTTTTTCAGGGTTGGGGGGGGGGAACAGGGACATGGGTGGTGTTGGAGCTAGTGCATGTATCTCTTCGGGTGTGTTTCTTTTAAGGGCTCCTGGCCAGGCTAGGAATGTATCAGGGGTGGGGGGTGGGTAGTGGGGTTGGTTGGCGACCGGGCATTGTGCCTCTCTATCCCTCACATGGCCTTTCTCAATGGTGATGGTGGACCTGTCCCATGGATGGGTGTGCCACCCTGTCCACACAGACTGGTGAGGGGTGAACACCCATCCGCACCCATCTCCATCCATGCCCCCACATGGCATAACCGGGCTTTTCCCCAGTTACTCTGTGCGAGGAGATTGGTGGGGGTGGGGTGGGCGCATACGTCATGGGAGCGTTGGTAAAACACCTCTTTTACATGGGTGTTTGCACATGTGGAGGATGGGTGTACCTGCGTGGTAGTGTCTTGTTTAGAAATGACCAAACTCTCGGGCAAATCCTGACTCTCTTGGGCTTGTGATACATTTCCTTGCTTCTCACCAGATCCCCCCCACACCACTCTGAGACTCAGTGGCGGCTGGTGGGTTTTGAGGTTGGTGGGGCAGTAAGACCGGCAGAACCTTATGGCTGGCAGAGCTCTAGGGTGGGGATTGTCCATTGTAGGTGGAGCCTCCAAAAATCCAGCAACTAGGAGTTATCAGCCTTAATATCTGATGGACAGAGCATTAGTTAAAACTGGGAACTCCTTGCTGCTGAGTAAAACCCTGCCACTTGGAGACAGAGCGAACCCTTCTACTAGCATCTCATCCATTCAGTGGACAGGACTCCAGTAGGACGAATCTCTCTCTAGGGATGGGCGAACGCGGTTTGGAAGTTCGGAGTTCGGACCGAATTCAGTCTGTTCAGTCGACTGAACCAGACTTCCAAACCGAACTCAAATTTCAAACCGAACCGAACCGAATTTCCAAACTCTGTTCTGTTCGCCCATCCCTAGTTGCAACACACACCAAAAAACCTGGTTTTGAATAGCCGAATTTGATTTGGAAGTTCAGAATTTGACCAAACTTGGTCTGTTTGGTCGACCAAACCGAACTTCCGAACCGAACTCAAATTTCAAACCAAACCGAATTTCCGTACTCTAATTTCAAACCAAACTGAACTAAACCAAATTTCCGAACTCCATTCTGTTCGCCCATCCCTCTCTCTCTCTCTCTCTCTCTCTCTCTCTCTCTCTCTCTCTCCAACAGTGGTAGTGCCATAGCACGATAAAAAACCCTGATCACATATTTAACACATACAAAACCGCAGGGCCACAACAAAATAGCTGCAGCATGCAGTTCTGAGTAAAGTAGAATGGCAGATTATACATTGCTATTGCACTGTACAAGTATCCCCCCCAAAGAAGAAACCTGGAAAAAAGCTGCATTAAAAAAAGACAGAAACCTGATTTTCAACCCCTCTTCCCCGCCACCCCAAAGAGACTGGGAACAAAAGCTCTTTTTGGCACAGGACATAGCAAGATGGCACATTGTTTGGCACAAACCACCACAATGGTGCAAGCAAGGCAAAAAAATACACAGCATTACAACAAAGAATTAAAACAAACAACACAGGCCAGCTGGAAATACCATCAAGAACCTTGCCCCCTCCCCCCCAAACAGGGTACCTTCTTAGTTATAATACTAACAACAATAGTAATAGTGAGCTATTATAATAGTGAGTCACCTGTAATTGATCCAAAGAAGCCCATCCAAAACAGCATCCTATCTACACTATCCCTGCCAGCCAATGCCTGTCCAAACAAACAGGCCTTTCTAAGTCTGAGGAATTGGGGCTTCTTTGGTTATATCCACCTCCTGCATGTGCCAGGTTTAAAAGCAAACAGACAACCTTAGACCTCACTTGCTAGCAGTTTAAGCAAAGATCCACAGAACAGACACAAAGCTTGCCCCCAATCTGAGCAAGTTAAAATGACAGTTTCAGCAAAGCTGCAGACTCAAACCATTCCCACAAGTCTGCCCAGGTTCAAAGCCCCCAAAGGCATCCAGAGACCCCCAAAGGCAGCAGCAAAACAAACACTCCACATCATCAAGTGAACAAAACCCACATTCCAACTGATCTTGAACCAACCAACTTTATTCCCAGGGCCCTATGGACAGATATATAAAAACCACATTTAAACCAGAAACCAACCTACAATGAGGCACCTTAATTTAGGCAGGTTATATTCACAGGTTAAAATGTCAGTTTCAGCAAAGCTGCAGACTCCCCCACTGTGTCCCCAAGTGCACTCCACTCCCCATCGTGTCCCCAAGTGGCCCCCACTCCCCACTGTGTCCCCAAGTGGCCCCCACTTCCCCACTGTGTCCCCAAGTGACCTCACTATGTCCCCAAGTGACCCCACTCCCCCAGTGTGTCCCCACTCCCCCAGTGTGTCCCCATTGTGTCCTCAAGTGCTCCCACTTCCCCAGTGTGTCCCAAGTGCCCCCACTGTGTCCTCAAATGCCCCCACTCCCCCAGTGTGCCCCAAGTGGCCCCCACTCCACCATCATGTCCCCAAGTGCCCCCACTGTGTCCTCAAATTCCCCCACTCCACCCACACCCCCAGTGTGCCCCCACTCACCCACCATGTCTCCAAGTGCCCCCACCATGTACTCAACTGGCTCCCACTCCCCCAGGCCCCAAGAACCCCAGGAGCAAAAGAGGTCCCAAGAAAAGAAGACAGGTCATTTACCAGATTCGTGGTGTCCTCACTCAGGCAGGCAGAAGGCAGCATTGGAGGATTGGATGGAAGGAGGGGGGCAGCCAGCCGAGGACTCAGATAAGGAACCAGCTCAAGCAGGCCCTGCCTCATGACTCTGGCAGGGCCAGCAGGCTGCGCTGAAGCTTCTAGGCTCCCCCTCCCTCTAGGTCTGGGAGGGAGGGGGATGGGGAGCCTAAGAGCTGCACAGCATCTCCCAGGATCCCCGCACAGCTGCAGTCTGAGTGTGAGGGAAGTCCTGTGGTCTGGGCACCTACTGTGTGGCGCCTGGGTATGGACTTTGGTGCTGCGCTACCCTCTGCAATGAAATAGTGCCCCAAGCAGCACTATTTCATTGCTGGTTTCCCTTTATGCAGTATGGACGATGCTTCTAGCCGCCCATACCTCATATAGGGTAGAACGCCTCACTTTTGTGCCTGAAGGCTTCCTTAGGTGTCCTAAGGAAGCCTTCAGGGGGGTGGTTGGCTCCTCCTGTTGGTCCTGCTGAGCCAATAGGAAGAGCCAGTCACTGTGTGCCCCAGACTTTGAGGCAAAATCCACCTCCACCATCTCCTCGGGGCAGCCTTGCCTGTGGTTCTTCTTTGAGAGGCTCCTCTCAGTTTCACAACTGGGTTGCACCATGCATGCACAACCGTTGTGAGAATGTTCAGAGCCATCTTGAAGAACCTTGTTTTAGAAGGTAGCAACTTTATTGGGTTCAGCCAGGCAGCGGTGATTCTTTAAAAAAAACCAAACAACAACAATGCCAGCACTCAGCGTGATCGGCGGGGGAGTCCTGGGGGCCAGAAGGGGCATTGCCCCTGATTCTCTAGGGGTCGCACTGCGCCTGCTGACACTCCCTATTCCATTGATAAGGAAGTGCACATTCTAGCAGGGCTTGTAGCACCGATCACATTAACACACTGTGTAGAAACTGCTATTTGTAAAGCACAAAGGGTCGGACTTTGCTACTGGCCCAAGAATTCACACAGTTTGGGATGATTCTGAATCTTGGCTCCCAATATTCCCTTAAAGGGGCTTAAGTTTTCAGAAACAGGGCCATCCCCAGGATTTGCAGAACCATGTGCAAAGTCTTGGTGCGGGCCCTAATTTACATAATTTAAATAATTTTCCAGGTCTGCCACCCCCAGGTGCAGGACCTAGGCTGGCATGGGGCCATTATGACTGCTCATGTTGGACATACCTAGGGCCATCCCTGTTCAGAAAGCACTGAGCACCCGCTTCCTGCAAATTAGGCCCATAGAGAGTGTCCCAGACTGGACCCCTAAAATAATTAGTTACTTTGTTCTATAAAAGCTACAATTAGTGTTGGTCTATGGAGGTTAAGAAATGCTCTGAGCTTAATTTGGAGGGGGAGGGAGCTTGCCAGGGGGCAATTAAATTCAAAAGGGGGGCAGGGGCTGTGCCCTGGAAAATTCCTTCAATAGCAGTGAATGCCCCAAAATATGAGAGATCAGGAACAGGCCAATATGGCAATTTCAGGGTTGGAAACAAAAGCCAGAAAAAACCTAGATGGTTTATTTGATTTTCATTAATGACTTTCCTGCCCTGCTCCCTCACTGGTCATAATATAAATTAAATCACAAGAACTCCTATTGGATTTTCAGTTGCAGAAAGGCAGGATAGTCCAGTGGTTCAGTTGCTAGCTGAAAACTAGGGTTAATTTCCCTGCTCTGCCAAGTTCTAGGCCAGAAGGTGTGGTTTCAGGGGCAGGAGGCATGGCTTCTGGGGCAGACTTGGGTGCTGGCAATTATTTTATTTTTTTTACAAATTAAGCACTGGATAGGCTCACTAGCCTGGAGGAATTCTTCCTTTTTTGTGTGTGGTGTCCTCAAGACTCCTGATCAGGAGCGAAACCAGACATGACACTAACTCCACTTTAACACCGTTTTAACGTTTCTTATGCATGTTGCAGGACTGTATTGGTGCCCTATGCAGCCCTGCAACATGCATAAGAAACATTAAAGTGGTGTTAGTGCCATGTTACACTCCTTGTCTCTCCCTCCGTTTCCCTTCCTTCGTCTCCCCCTCCACCCCTATTTCTCAGATTGTAAGCCCTAGGGCAGGGACCGTGTCTATTCAATTACTTTGTAAAGCACCAGGCACATTGCTTGTGCTATATAAATGTTTGATAATAATAATATTGATAATAATAATAATAATAATAATAATAATAAATAAATTAATAATAGATAAATGTCTGTTTTCACCCCAGGGCTTTGGAACAACCAAAGCAATGCCCTTCTGCAGTAATCCATGCCAGGGTTCACCTAGAGCCTGGGATATGATTTTAGAGTTTGAACAGTGACTATACAGTGCAGGCTTGATCAGTTAAAACTCAGAGCCATGTAACTTACATAGTCAATGACTTATGAGTTAGGAGTTATGATACGGTTATGAAGATGATTGTGGACACATATTATTACTTTGTAAGAAACAGTATTTCTCTTTTTCCATAATATGTGTCTGGAAAAGTTATAAAGTATAAATTATAGATGAACCACAGAGGCAGTTAAGCCCAAGCAAAAGGCTATTAAGGTAAGCACATAACCCTCTTTTGCAGAACAATAGAAGTGACCAACTGTGATGAGTAAATGACTTAAGATGCTTGCAGAACTATCCTCCACAGTTAAAAGTCAATGGGTGATTTGCCATTGACTTCAATGGGTGGACAATTGTGCCCTAAGAAAGGCATGCATCAGAAAAGAGCAACTTCACTTGTTTTGAGACACTGCTGACACAGAAATTATCTTTTAATCATGAGAGGGACATGAAAGCGTTTGTTGGCTTTTTAAGACACACCCAGAGAGCTTGTTTTGCCAACATCCTTATTAAGAAAGGATCTTTGTTCTAAGTCTTGTGCCTGGCCTGGCCAAGAATATGGAGTCTGAAGGCAAACTCTTCGGCATTTAAAGGTAATAATATAAAACACTCTAATGTCTGACAGAGAAAAATATGTACACTCCATGCCAACTGTAATCTGCATAAGTTTGTGTGAGTTCATGAAAAATTGTATTAGTCTACTGACTAAGCTTGGGGCTGAGCTGGAAAAAAATGATATTTCCCCCCATTTGTTGTGTGACTGTGTGCACATATGTTTGTATATTCAGGATTGATGGTTCAAGTTACAACTCAGCCTATTAAAAAGTCAGAATTCTCAAATGTTTGCATTGACTTTGGCTCTAAGTTTTTAGTTTAAAAGACACTGAGAGGATCACAAATGGAAACAGTGACAGTCCCTTTCATCATGTTAAAGAATAATCTCAAACCAACACATTCACACTTTACATTTTTGAGTTTTCATCTTGATTCCAGGCACACAGCTCCCTCCTGTCTGTGGGTATTTTCAGACGTTACGAGATCACAGTCAATCACAGTGAACCACGGTCAATCCTGCGGTGGGGCCAAAGTTCCCTGAACGTCTGTTTCACGGGTGCCAGATGTTCACCACAGTCAATCCCCACTAGGGGTCAAAATTAACCATGCTTCCAGAGCTCCGGCCCGGACCATTTCCGAAAGCGTGGTCAAAGCGATTCCCACCGGGAAACAACAAAAAGCAACGTCTGAACGGCAACCACCGGCCGGAATCAAGAAAAATGATTCCCAGCCGGGGACAAAGCACGCAGCATCGCTACCAGGCAACGAGCAGCAACACAGGCTGGAGAGGGAGATTTAAAGGGCACACAGTGGCAGGGGGACATGGTGGGATGGAGCGAGGCGGAAGGGAGAGGAGAGCGGTGGGAGAGAGAGCAAGGGAGGAGGAGGAGGAGCAGGTGGAGGTGGAGGAGGAGGTGGTGTGGGGACAGCAGCAGCTGGGACAGGCCAAATCGGTGCCTGCTACCAGCCCGGGGGACAAAGTACCCTGGAAATGGGGACCGAAGGGGGGGCAGAGGCACAGGGGCACCAAGGCGGGTGGCTGGGCCGGCGGGGGGGAAGTGGGAGGGACACGGGGATGTGGCAACCCGGTAACCATCCCCCCCATGACTCGAAGACACGGAAATGGGTCCGGGAGACCGAGCACCCAGAGGAGAGGGCGGGAGGAGGAGGAGGAGGAGGAAGACCGCGACCCGGAGGGTGCCCGCAGGAGATGGCTGTACACTCGAGGGGGCAAATGGGGGCACAGGGAAACCCAGTACTTTATTTGGATCTGGGGGACCCTGGAGCACCAGCTGGAGCTGGCGGTCAACCAACGCAACAGGCACGTCTTCAAGGAGATCATGCGGGAAATGGAGGCAGCAGGGCATCACAGGACAGTGGCTCAGTGCTGGTTGAAGGCCAAAGATCTGAAGAGGGGGTACAAGGCCATCAAAGACAACAACTGACGGTCCGGGCATGGAGCCCGGACTGCCCCCTACTATGATGCCCTGGACTGCATCCTACACATGAAGGGGTACATAGTTGCCCCACACTTTGTGGGGAGTGCCGTGGTCCAGGGCAGGGAATGGGCTAAGATACCCCCACCTCTTGCCACCCCCATTGAAGACACCAGCTGCAGGAACCCCACCCCCCAAGAGGAACACCCCGGGACCTCGGGGACCAGCAGGCCCTCCTCGCACGCCAGCCCCAGGAGCCCCCAGCTAATGTCCGTAGCGGGAGGATTTGAGGCTGGTACCCTGGTTATCATCAGCCAGTAGACACAGGGGGACCTAAGCCACACCAAGGGGCCAGCCTCTGAGGGCTCAGAGACCGATGTAGAGGGTAAGCAGGCGGGTGGGATGGGTCATGGACTGGGGGGAAGGTTCAAGGGGAAGGGAAGGTGGCACATGGGCCATGGCCCTGCCATCAGCAACCCCCCTACGCCCCTGACCCTGAAGAAGGGGCCCGGGGACCGCCGGGGGAAATGGAACACTGACCCCCCCACCCCTCCCCATTCTCTCACAGGTCGCGGCATGCCCCGGCACCTGCAACAGCCTGGCAAGGGGGATGGAGGCGAGCAGCCCCAGGAGCAACCAGAGGCCCCAGATGAGGCAACATGACAAGGGGGGGCAGGGAGCCAGGGCACGGAAACCGGACACTGGCTTGGGGGCGGATGCAGGGGGCAGCTGGAGGAGGGGACCAGCCACCCTCCCGAAGGGGGGGCAGGGCCCCCCATCCATGGCACGTGAGGGGGGGAGGGCAGCTGGGGCGGCTAACCATCCCCTACCATGCACCCCAACAGGGAGACCCGTCGGGGACCAGCAAGGCGGACCCATGCCCCCGGCCCAATGGATGAGGGAGCACCGGGCATGGGTACGGCACCACAGGGAGGAGCAGGCAGAGGACATAGTCCGCTCTACCACAGAGCAAGGGGAGTGGATGATCGAGGCCATCGACCGCATGGAGGTAGCCACCAAAAGGGCCGTTCAGCAGGCCAAGGCCAGGGACCGGAGGCTGCAGGTGGAGGTGCACCTCGAACAGAGGTGGGAGCGCTGGGAGCACAGCAGTCAGGTGGAGGCGTTTGGGTGACTGGAACAGGCCATAGACTGGATGGTCAAGGAGCACTCAGCAAAGATGGACCCGTCACATGACATATGCACCTCGCTGCTCCTAAACGCGGGTACTATGAGTGCCTATGTGATAGAAGTCACCCTGCCAGGCAACCTGCCTGCCCCAGACCCGATTCTGGGTCCCTTGGCACCCCCACCATCTCCGCCACCACCCCAGCCACCTGCACACTCCCTCGGGCTGTGCTTCTGCCTACTGGTCCCTTTAGGCTTCCAAAGGGAGCTGCCAGTCAGGGGGGCCCCTCCAGCCCTGAGCCCGCCCACCCTCCCACCACTGCCAGACCCTTAGGACACCAAGGCCTCCCAGGACACTGTTGGAGACACAGACAGTGGGGGGGGGGAGCTCCCAAAGCACCACGGTGCCCATCAGGCGGCAGCGAGGGAGGTCCCAGAGATGGGGGGATGGGGGAAAAGGGGAGGGTGACCTGAGGGGGGTTATCACTGGGAGATGGGGAGTGGGTGAGGTGGTGGGAGCACTTCTAGAAGGGTGAAACAATAAATGCATGGGCACCACAGTTGCCTCCATATGTCTGTTCATGGGCCCGGGGTTGGGAGCATATAGGTGTGTAGGGGCTCAGCCAGCATGCTTCTGGGGGCCCCGGAGTGCTGGTGGTGGGAATGCGTGGCCTCAGACCTTGCCCTCCTGGCAGATCCATCTGGCCAGGGTGGCATGGATGTGCTTTGCGTATTGGTACTCCCACGGGTTCTCAGTGTTCACATAGAGAGGCATGGGGCCAGGAGGATACCGGGGCACGGGGTAGTTGAGGGCATCCCCCTTGGTCTTGCACACATTGTGCAGCACACAGCAGGCTCCAATCACAAGGGAGGATGTCTCCACCGTGTAGTCCAGGCAGCCTGAGAGGCTCCTCCAGCGCTGCTTGAGGGCCCCGAAGGCCATCTCAACCACGGTCCTGCTTGCACATAGGTGGGTACTGGGTATGCCTTCATCAGCCAGCAGGTAAGTGGGTAGGCTGGGTCCCCTAGGATGCAGGGGGGCATAATCACCCCCTCAATCCGGATCATCCCCATGTCCGCGAAGTCTCCGTGGTACATCCGGGCATAGAAGGGAGAGATGGTCATGATCCAGGCATCGTGGCTGCAACTAGAATGGCCCATGTAAATGTCTATGAGCTGACCCCTGTGGTCCAAGACCACATGCAGCTGCAGGGAGTGGTACCCATGTCGGTTGACATATTCCGAGGCCTCCCCAGCGGATGGGCACAGGATCTCTATGTGGGTGCCGTCCACAGTGCCCATGCAGTTGGGGAATCCCCCAGCCGTGAAGCCAGCCATCACAGCCTCCTGGTCCACCAGCTGAATCACTCGGTCCAGGAGCACGCCCTCCACCGCCTCGCAGTCTTCCCACAGGATCCCAGCGACGGTGCTCACCCCAATGCCGAAGTGCTGCGACACTGTGCGGCAGGAGTCAGGTGTTGCAAGGGCCCAAACCCCGATGGCCACCTGCTGGACCATGAGTATGGGGGCCTGCATGAGGGTGGCCTGCCGCTCCAGCCAGGGCGTTAAGAGCTCCGCGAGTCACAGGAGGACGTGCATGTCCATCCAAAAGTGTGCTCTCCAGGCGGCCTCATCCCATTGGGCTAGTGCCCTGGCCCACCACCCCTGTGCCCATTCTGTGACCCATACCCGCTGGTCAATGGGCATTGCGAGAAGGGCAGCGCACCCCATGGTCTCCCTCTGGCACCGGAGCCGTCCTGCCACCTCGTGGAGCACAGCAGCCTGGCCCTGGGCATGGAGGAGAGGCTGTCGGGCTGTCCCAGACACCTGCTGGGCCCTGAGGCAGGCCAGGGAGTGCATGCGCCTGTGGTGGGCTCTTCGGGCTCTGGCAGCGCTCCTGACCATGTACACGTGCAGCCGGGCATCCAGGTGCACCTCTGTGGTCTGGATGTGCAGGAGGTCTGTGTGAGAGCAGTACCACTCTGGGCACACGGCTAGGTGCATCTCGCAGGCGCCCAACCGGCCCAGCTCCATGGTGACCATTGGTGGGTTGGAGGTCCCAACCTGTTGTAGGTTGGGACCAACCTGTTGTAGGTTGGGACCTGTTGTAGGTTGGGACCTGTGTTGCCCCACCCCCTGGTTGCACCCTGCCAACCGGGATCGGGGCCCCAGGTTGCCCTGGCCAGCCCCCACACCAGCAGGCCCGGCTCCTGCAGGGAAAGCGGGGCGGGGAGGCTATGGGAGGCCCAATGCATGCACATGCCTTCCCTGAAGGGGGCATGGTGCTTGGTCCTGCCCTCGGCTGGGGGGGTGCGGCCAGCAGCTGCATTCCTGCTGTCATCACCCCCCACCTCCTGGTGTCGGCTGCCTGTTGTCCTCGGGGCCACGCTTAGTGTGTAGGCTGTTCTGTCTGTGTGCTCTGTTCCAGCATCTGTGCTGAGTCCGCACCCCATGCCTCGCTCTGTATCCATACAATGTTGCAGGCTTTGCCCTTATCATTTGGCATTTTGCTCCCCTGCTTCCCCTCCCATCCCTCCAGGGATTGTGGGGCCCTCCTTTCCTTGCACTTCATATCCATTGCTTGCTGGACCATGGCTGGCCACTCTTCCCCAGGGCTCCTGGACCGCAGCACCCCCGGGGCCCCCCCATAGCTGGACCTTCCATGAGACCATGGCCCTGTGTGACCTGTGGCATTCCCCGGCTGTGCAATTGCTTTTGAGCTGCCCGGACAGCCTCACAGGGGCCTACGAGAGTATGAGCTCTGGGCTGCGGTACTATAGCTATGTGGTGAGTGCCCGTGACTGTCGTCTGCATGCTGAGACGCTAGGTCTGTGTTCCTTTCCTGATGGGTGCATCTCAGAGATCAGGTGCTCGCATGTGGGGTGGTCAGCGGCGGAGTCCATGTCCGCCCTCTCTGTGTGCAGCCTGGCTGCCTACATGGCCGGTCTGGCTGAGAGGGGCCCTGCTTTTGCTGTGTCCTTCTTTGGCTGTGTTCATGGGGCCCGAGGTTACCAGCGGTCCTGCGGGGTGATCTATCACTGCCTATTGGATCTAGGTCACCTTCTGTGGCCCCCACCTGCTGACTATATCTTGTTGGAGCCCTCTGAAGCGGAGGTGTCGGCGTTGGCTGGTGTGTGGTCCCGATTCGATGTGCAGGTGGGGCTCGCCACTCAGGATCCCTTTGAGACATACTACCTGGTCAGCTTGCTGTCTGATCTCAGTCTTGTGGAGACACTGCCAGCCTAGCTTTCAGCAGCTTGTGAAACCAACTAGGGTGGGGTAGGGCTTGCCCTGAAGTTTAAATCCAGCCAGGAAAAGGGAACTCATGGAAGCCCTGAGTGCATAGCGGCTCAGGACTCCCTCAGCGCCGGCATTAGTGACCAGCTGCCTTTAAAGCCAGTGCAAAGCCGATGGCAAC
Organism: Sphenodon punctatus; assembly: GCA_003113815.1. NCBI lineage: Eukaryota > Metazoa > Chordata > Lepidosauria > Sphenodontia > Sphenodontidae > Sphenodon > Sphenodon punctatus. Next base: position 1,605,860 of record QEPC01013677.1, read on the forward strand.
ATGACCAGAGGAGGGAGCGGGGCTGCGGGGGTGAAGTTCAGTCCAGTCACCTCCCTGGGTAACAGCTTGGTGAACCCCCCCCCCACACCCATTATGTGCTGCTTAGCCTGATCATCTCCACTAGTGGGTAGCGGCTCGGGACTCCCTCGACACCTGTGATGCCGGCGTGAGTGACCCCTCCTGGAAACTACATTTAAAAGGCAGTGCAAAGCTGACGGCGGCACCATAGGTGCGCGCAGGTGTGCGTCGGACCTAAGGGCCTTGCGCACAAGAGCGCATCCTTGTGCGCGGCCTTCGGCGCAGTCCAGGCCCAGTCCGTCAGTTCTTTTCTTCTTTCCCTCCTCTGTGTTCTATTTGACTTTGTTGGCCTGACAGATATGGTGAAGAGGTGTAAGAGGGAGGGAGTGGAAACTAGCTCCCAGACTCGAGGCTGACAATCCACTCTGGAGGACTTCTTATCGACCCCCATTGAAGGCTCTGTCCTGCCACCAATTAGCCCTCAGTGTTCTATGGATATCCCTGTGACACAGGTGGAGGACTGGGGGACTGTGGGGGGGATTGTTACCTCGCATGATGTTCCTTCGCTTAGACCTGGGAATATTTTAGCTTCTTCTTTGGAAGCCATTAAGGATGTTTTGCCCAGATACTGTAAAGATCCAAAGTCAGTTCCTCTGAACCCTCCTCCACCCACCCCTTGGGATGGGCCCTCCTTGTCAGTATCCCTGCCTGTAAATATGGGCTCACCATTAGATTCTTCAAACTATATAGATGCCCCCTTTGTGGAGTCGGTGGGTAACCAATGTTTTGCCGTGGGGACCTTAATATCTAAGCTCTACACCCAATTGGAGAGCATCAATATGCAGCTAGACCTGCATAGGACACAATTAGGGATTATTGCCGATACAATTAAATTATATCGGGCCGATCTAGTCAAGGGTGTCGGGGACAAAGATCGGGTGGTGGTATTAGTTGGAACTCAAGTCTCGCAGGATGGTTCCCTATCCCAGACCTCTCTTCCAGGGAGTATAGACACTAGGCCTGCATGCAACAATAAACTGGCCTCGCTGCAATTAGATATTAATGCGTTGTTGTTTTACATTATTCCCTTGCCCTCTGGTAACTTACCGGACTGGACCCTGAAGCCCTCTATTCAGTGACATTTTCCCCATATTTTGGGCCATTCAGTTTACTCTGGAGCCATAGTTTCTCATATGCTTTTGCCAGTGCCCTCAGGCTCTTATCGCGTCTTGGTCCAATTTCACTCGGCAGTGATAGTGAATAACTTGCTCCTACATTCTGGCCCACTTGCTGCCTGGGGGGTTCGTCTCTTTAGAGCTTATATAAAGCCTGCAGTTTCCCCTTTTCTGGTTAAGGCTCATTTGACAACACCTTTAGCCTCCTCGCCTCTCCCAATTAAGAAACAAAGCCACTCCAATCCTAATTTCATCCCAGTAACCGAGCACTTGTCTGACCGGCTAGCTCGACAGCTGGGTAACTCGCATCTGGAATCACAGCCGGCTTTGAGGCCTCAGATGACCCAGCCGTTACCAACATTGGATGAGGGTATTCCCAAGGAAAAGGAGATCCTTACTGTAGGTAGAACCTGTGTGACTTCTGATTCCATGCTGGATAATAGTCAGGTTGCTCACCAATGCTTCTTGTCGGGGGATATACCAAGGGGATCTTTGAGCCATGGTGAGCAGGACCCTGTGTTGGTATCCCCCTCATGACTCTCTGACACACCATCTGGTAGTGAGGTCACTTTATGCTCATGGAACGTAGCGGGGTGGGATAGACACTGCCATGACCCTGACTTTTTGACATATATTAGTAGGTTCTCAGTGATTCTTATTCAGGAAACTTGGTCTAAAAACCCCATTGTATTGGAAGGTTATACCCCTTACTTTCTCTCAGCCGTACACTGGAAACCAAAGGGGTGCCCATGTGGGGGATTGGGTTGTTTTGTGGCCCATAATATTCCCTTTAAGATACTGGAAATGTTATCATCTCCTCATTTGATCTTTGGCTTTGTGGCCAGGCTTGGACTGGTAAATTTAATAATCTTAACAGTATATACCCCCTTGCAATGCTGGGTCCTTTCAGGTGTCTATGTGGGACAGGCTTGAGCAGCTATTGGAGGAAGTGTCCTCCAAATATCTGGAGGGCTTAATTATTCTAGCTGGTGATTTTAATGCCCGAATGGGCTCAGATTATCAGTCCATGGCTCCTTATTCTGATGGGCTATTGTTTATACCATCAGAATGGCTAGCCCAGAGGAAATCTAAAGACAACTATATTAATTCCTCTGGTATTAGGCTAGCCAAGCTACTCATTGCTCAGGAGCTTTATGCCTTAAATGGCTCAGAATTTAATGACCAGGAAGGAGAGTATACCTTTATTGGCACACAAGGCCCCAGTGTGGTCGATTTTCCCTGGTCTCAGCCAGGGTGCTCTCCTTTATTGTAAATTTCTCTGTAGACCCTCCCTTAGTAGGAGATCATCTTCCTTTGGTCCTTACCCTTTTGGTACACATGTCAACGCTAGATTCCATGTATAGTCAAGAGGATAACCCGGCCTCAATCTTAGACCATTTGGAGGTCCTACAGGCCCCCCGTTGGGATGAGGCTGTATCTATATGGCTCAGCCCCATGTTGTTTCTTTTCGTGAGAAGTTGGTCTTTTCAGCTAGCGACCCAAATATCATGGACTATTACACTCAGTTAATTACTGGACTCTCCACTCACATCCAGGGCTTGGGGCGGGGCTCGCCTCCAATGAATGTCAGGTTTCACCAGCCATGGTTTGATAAAGAATGCTGGGAGACTCGTTGTACACTGAAGGAGCTGTACCATTCCTACAGGAGGAGTGGTGCAGTTACTCTGCCCCCTGAATACGTTGCCTATAGGACAAAGTATAGGAACATAATTAACAGTAAAAAGAGGTGGTTTGGGGATACTTTGTGGAAGACACTTCTTCACGCAGCTGGCAGGTGCTTAATGGATCTATTGGGGGGGTCCCGGAAATCCAGGCCCTCACCAGTAGTAGCACCATCAGTGTGGACTGTCCATTATGAGAAATTGTACAATGCTAGGAGGGAAGGAGTCCACCCTCAGGATCCTTCAATTTATAACTTGGAGGAGATCCCCTCATGGCCCCCAGTCCAGGAGGAGGAGATTGAGGTGGTAATAGACTCATTTTGTAATAACTGTGCTCCAGGTGTAGATCTCATACGAGTGGAGTTCCTCAAGACACACAAGGCCTGGTGGCTGCCATTCTAGCAACTCTATTCACTGCCATTAATAATAGCAGTGTAGTGCCTGGGAACTGGGACACGGCTGTTATTATTCCTGTATACAAAAAGGGCATCAAATCGGATCCAGGGAATTATAGGCCCATTAGCCTGTTGTCTGTGGTCTCCAAAGTCTATGATAAGTTTCTGTTAGGGAAATTGACTGACTGGATGACCCAGACTGAAGCGCTTTCACCTGATCAGGCAGGGTTTCAGCGAGGCCGCTCTACGATCGAGCAATACTATGTCCTTTATTATCTGGCATCTAAGTATAGGACATGCAATGGAGCTCTGTATGTTGCTTTTTTGGACCTCAGGGATGCCTTTGATTCAGTGAACCGAGCTGCCCTGTGGGGTAAACTGCAGGCCTCATCTATAGATAAGCGTCTCCTGGCTTTAATCCAGTCATTCCATGCGCATTCCTCCCTGATGGTAAAAGTCGATCAGCAAGACCACCTTACCCCACCAGTGTCTACCTCAGTTGGGGTTAGGCAGGGATGTTTTTTGGCCCCAGCCCTCTTTAATTACTTTATTAATGAGGTTATACCCGCTATGGCCGAGTCCTGCTTTTCCCCTCCAAAGTTAGCTGGGCCATCTATTGGCTGTTTATGTTATGCGGATGACATCGCCTTGCTCTCCCAGACACGAGTAGGGCTTACCAGGCAGCTCCAAGCTTTTGCGGCCTTTTGTCATGACAATTCATTAGTTATTAATTATGACAAATCAAAGATCATGGTTTTCTCCCCTAAAACTAAGATCCAGTCTTGGTCAGTGTAGGGATTCCCCATCCAGCAGGTTTTGACCTTCAGTTATTTGGGTGTTCTTTTTCATAGGTCTGGTAGCTGGCGCGAGCACGTTAATAGGGCATTAAGAGCGATACAAGGCTCAGCCCAATTCATCATGGGTCTATTCTGCAGGCAAGGAAGATTGGCAGTTCTGCCAGCCCTCCAGGTTCACACCAGTAAGATCCGGTCCCAACTTCTTTATGGGGCTGAATTGTGGGCCCCTTTCTGCTCTATTCTGGTGGACAGAATCCAATCTAAGTTCCTTCGGAAACTGGTAGGTGCCCGTGGGGCACCCCCTGGCAGCAATTCGATCAGAATTGGGGCAGATACCCTGGTCCCAGGCTGCCAATGAGACTGCTCTGAGAATCTGGCTAAAGATTCGATCCAGCCAGGGATCCCAACTTCTGAAGGACCTGGGGAAGGACCCTTTTATCAGTCAGTGGTCTGAAAAAATTGAGCTGCAACTCAGACTGATGGGCCTCTCTCCAGAATACCTATCCCACAAGTACCCAGACTCACTAAGAGGGAAGATCTTGATTCGCTCCAAGGATATGGGTCAGCAATTGGAGATTGGTGGGTTGGGCTTGTTCCCCTACATCTGGGATTATTTGATGTGCTGCCAGGGGGGTGCCCCACGGGGCACCTACCAGCTTCTGAAGGAACTTAGATTGGATTCTGTCCACCAGAGTAGAGCAGAAAGGGGCCCACAATTCAGCCCCATAAAGAAGTGGACCAAAGCAGTTGATTTGCTGCGCAAGATTAAATGCTTTTCCGTCCCGCGTCTACGAGGGTCGGATTGACAGTACACCCTACATTGATCGCTTATGCCCATTTGACAACTTAGAAGTAGAGTTTGTAGGTCATATTATTCTTCACTGTCATCTATATGACAAGTTGTGGATGGAGTATTTGGCGTCCATTATAGAGGCCCACCAGGCAAATCAGACTATGCTTTGTTGGCCTTGATCCTTGACAGCTCAAAACTTGATGTCATTAAGAATCTTGCAGCCTTTTTAATCCAGGCTTTTCAGTATAGGAAATCCTTTATTGGACATCTTCCTTTGCCCTCTTAATTATTGTGTATGACTCTGGGGGACTCCCCCAGTTTATATTATGTAACTCATTTATGGTCTGAGTATCCTGTATTTTATGTTTATGTGCAATGTTAGTTACTCTCTGTATTTTTAGGGTTGTACAATGGTCTGTGACCATGTAATAAAGTTACTTACTTACTACCTGGTCACGCACAACATGTCTGTGCTGGGGTACCGTTGGGGCATGCTTCAGTCAGGGCTGGGCCCAGGCATGTGCCACATGTGTGGCCTCACATGCCCCGCCACCAGCTGGGACCCCGCACTTGCCTGGCTGGGCAGCAGGCTGCAGCCAGCTTCTCCCCCAGAAAATGATTCTTCCTCCCCTCCCTGGCTCCAGACCCCATCCCTCACTTGCCTCTGCCTTCTAGTAGTGCTGCAGCAGCAGCAGCAGGGACAGTGGATCAGGCTGGGAGATAAGGCTGTTTACAAACAGCTCCTGCCCAGGTGCTGATCAGAAGGTTGCTACCTTGTAAAGAAGGTTCTTTGAGATGGCTCCCAACTTTCTCAAAACTGGGTTGTGCATGCTCACCCTGTTCAAATAATAGACCACATGATGGTCTTGAGCTCCTCTGGTATAAAAAGAACCCTCCCCCTCTGAATGACAGTTCCTTTCAACCCTTTCTAGAAATATAAGAAAAGAATTCCATGCGGCGCTGGAAGGGTGGGTGTTGTGAGAATGTTCGGAGCCATCTCAAAGAACCTTGTTTGCAAGGTAGCAACCTTCTGTTCTTCTTCGAGTGGCTCCTCACATGATATTTTTACATGGCTCCGCCGGGTGGGGAGTCCGTGGGCGCGCCAGTGCATGGATGGGGCATGCACACAGCTGCACACACATCCCCACTCACCCACCACTCATCCACACCCACATAGTAACCACCATTTCCCCCGGTTGCTCCGTGCGTGGGGATGAGTGGGGGGGTGAGTGGGGATGCGTGTTAGGCGAGCGCGCACGCACCCCCACTCACCATGGGCGCGTGCACCACGTCATTCACATGGGGTTCCCCCACCCATGAACACACAGAAATCTGCGTGTTTACGGCTGGGAGGAGAGACCCGTGTAAAAAGGGCCACATTCTCACAACTGTCTTACTTATACTATCTTAGGTAGGAATTTAGGATGTAAAGCAATATCTATTCTGTCTTGGAAAATAAATCTGCAAATATGGTTCTGAGATTATTATGGCTGCTATTTCACTAACTCTTCTTAATGAAGTTATTGCTAACAGGAATACTGTCTTTAAACCCGCACCCCATAACCAGTTCATTTGCACCCCCATATAATCAATTCACGCTGCCCCGTGGGCACAAATTAAATGGTTATGGGTGGGGGCAGCGTGAATAGATTATATGGGGGCGGGGGCAGAAATGAACTGGTTATGGGGTGGGGGCAGCATGAACTGATTATGGGGGCACAACTGAACTGGTTATATGTCTCTTTTCATGGCATAATGCGCTTAATAAGCTAGCTGCATTTTGGGTGTCTTGTGTGTGTGATAGCAGCACCTCTGGACTGGTCACACCGCATGCGTGCACAAGGCACAGGCGGCACTGGCAGCAAGAAGCAACAGGCCCTGGAGGCCAGACTGGCTAAGCTCACCCCCTGGCCCCTCCTCCAGTAAGACAGTGGACGCAGTCAGTCTCTCTGTACCTGTGTCACTGCCCGCTTGGCTGCCCCTGCAGTGGAACCACTCCTGGGGAGTGGTGGTAGACACTCAGCTGGGGAGGGGCGGAAGCATTAGGAGGTCATGCTTCTCCATGGTTGCTCGGAGAGGTGGAGAATGGGAATCCTTCCTGTCGAGAGGAAGTAAGTTTTATGTAAATGTATACATTTGCATAATTAGGTGGTGCTTAATTATGAAAATTAGGCCCTGCACCAAGACTTCGCACATGACCTCACAAACCCTGGGGCCGGCCCTGCCTTCAGTGGCCCCACTTTGTGCACCTGGTGGGTCACCCAGCCCCAGGCCCCTTCGTGGCGCCCTCCAGCTGGCTGTGAGGCCCCCCTTTTCTTCCGGGCCCTGCATGCTGGCCTCAATCCTGGTCCGGCCTCAATCCCTCCTGTGCCTGTGCCCCCCCACCCCCTTGGGGTGCCGCTGTGACTGATGGGTGCTGGGGCCCCTGGACTGCACCTCCCAGTGTCCTCTGGGGGGGGCAGCTTGTGGAAGGGCTGCTCCGCTCTTTGGCCCTGGCTCACCTCCGTCCCATCCATTGCCCCCTGGCCAGCGCATGGGCTCCCTGAAAGCCTCCTGGACCATTCCTGGGCTGCTCTCTGGACCATGTGGCCTCCCCCTGTGCCTGTGCTGTGCCCCTGGGGGGGTCCCCCCATTCTGGGACTGGCAGTGTAGCTGTGAGGGTGCCTGTGCAGGCTGTGTTGTTGTGGGGGTCTGGTTGACATTGCCCGTGTCCTGCCCTGGCCCCTGGGCCAGTTTCCCCCCCTTCTCCCTGTCCCCGCCCCCTTCCCCCCAGTGCCCGTTGTGCTGTGTGTGTTGTCTGTCCCACTGTGTCCCCCCTTCCCTTCCTTTCCTGTGCGGGTGTGTGCGTGCCCGGGCATGTGTCTGTGCTGTGTGTTTCACTGTGACCTCATTCGTATTCCCTGTGCCTGTTGTGTGTGCTGCCTCAGCGGCTCTTCTCCCTCTTCCCCCACCCTTCCCATTTCCCTTGTGTGGGCATTCCCTGTAGGTTCTGTTGGCTTTGTTTCCCCTCAGCTGGCCATGTATGTGTCCCGCCCCTCCCCAGAGCCTTCTGGGTGTTTTGACCATGGCCTGGGATTGGCATCATGTGTGTTGCGCAACCTGAGATGTGGTCTGGTGGCCCGATTCCTTGCCATGGTCCTGGTCCCATCACATCTGTTTGGGGCCTTTCTTGACCGTGGGGGGTGGTTAGACGGGTCGCCACCACTGGGAATCCACTGTGGTGATTCGGGCATCTGTAACGTCTGAATTCACCCTGTGTGTTACTTTTCTTTGATCTTTAAGAGCATTGTTTATCCCAAGCTCGTTGAAGTAAGAAAAGGTGCAGATTCTCCTCCCATCCCCACACCCCAACAATGAATAACATAAGAATATAAGAACATAGGTAGTGCCATATTGGGTCAAACCAAGGGTCCACTGAGCCGAGCATCCTGTCTCCAATAGTAGCCAATCTCGGTTTCTTGGGAGAAGTACCCGAAAAGGTCATAATGGGGTAATCCATTTCCTGTTGTTCACTCCCAGCTCCTGAGAGTAAGAGGTTATGTTTCCAAAACCTATTTGGATAATAGTCATCAATGGACCTACCCGCCAAGAACTTACCCAATCCTTTTTCAACCCAGCTATACTACTGGCCTTGACCACATCCTCTGGCAACAAATTCCACAAGTTAATTGTGTGTTGAGTGAAAAAATACTTTCTTTTATTTGTTTTAAATCTGCTGTCAATTATTTTCATGGAGTGTTCCCTAGTTCTAGCACTATTTGAGAGGGAAAATAACCACTCCTTATTTACTCATTTCACACCAGGCATGATTGTATAAACTTCTATCATATCCCCTCTCATTGTCTCTACTTCAAGCTGAAGAGCTCTTACCTATCAAGCCTTTCTTTGTTTGGAAACCATCCATACCCTTTATCATTTTTGTTGCCCTTCTCTGTACTGTTTCTAGTTCTTCTATATCTTGTTTGTGATGGGGTGACCATAGTATTCAAGGTGCAGTTGCACCACAGATTTATAAAGAGGCATTATGATATTTTCAGTTTTATTTTCTTTCCCTTTACAAATAATTCCTAACATTCTGATTGCTTTTTGACCACTGCCACACACGAAACTGAGGATTGTAGCGTATTGTCCACGATGACTCCAAAATCCTTCTCCTGAGTAGTAACTTTCATTTAGGACCCAGAATTGTGTACATAGAGTTTAGATTATTTTTCCCTATGTGCGTCACTCTGCACTTGTTAACATTAAATTTCATTTGCCATTTAGTTGCCCAGTCACCCAGTCTTGCAAGACTCTCCTGCAATTCCTCACAGCTTGCTTGAGTTTGAATTACCTTGAATAACTTTGTGCCATCTGCAGATTTGATCACCTCATTCTTGCGTCTTTACTCCCTTTTCCAGATCATTAATGAATATATTCAACAACACAGGTCCTGGTACAGATCCTTGGGGAACTCCACTATTTACTTCTCTCCATTGGGAAAACTGACCTTTTAGTCCTACCCTTGTTTCCTATCATTTAAACAGTTACTGATCCACCATAGAACACTGCCTCCTATCCTATGACTATTTAATTTCCTCAAAAGTCTCTTGTGAGGGACTTTATCAAACACTTTCTGAAAATCCAGATACACTATATTGACTGGCTCACCTTTATTCAAATATTTACTTACGCCCTCAAAAATTTCCACTAGGTTAGTGAAGCATGACTTCCCTTTGCTAAATTCATGTTGACTCTTCCCCATCATGTTGTGTTTATCAATATGCCCAGTAATTCTTTTCTTAACAGCAACAATAACAGCAGCCATGTCTGTTAACCTAGGCAGCTCTTTCTTTGGCTGGATTAATGGGATGCTAATTAGTACCCCCTTTTTTCTGCTGAACCTAGTACAAATCATACACTGCGGGGAAGGGAGTAACAAAACCCAGTTACTGTACTGGGCAAAAAGGTACTATCAGAGGATATGAATATACAGCTATGGCCACTTTTAGACAAGCACAACGCACACATGACTTAAAATCCCACGTGAGGAATTTAGATGTGACATTTCACGCGTTAAAGCCTGCCGCGCGTTCTTTTAAAGCCACAAATTAAATGGAGGTATTTATTTGTGGCTTTAAAAGAACATGCAACCAGCTTTAATGTGCAAAATGTCACATCTAAATCCCGGATGTGGGAATTTTACATGTGTTGTGATTTTATGCCTCATGTGTGCCACACATGTCTAAAAGCAGCCTAAGTCAAGCTAGCTTTGTGTTGATTTACTTTTATCTACTTTTAAGCAACTTCTGTATAAGATCTTAATCATGATAATCTTAAATTCTTTTATAAACTTTCTCTCATTATAAGCTGGTGTCTCTGTGTTATTGTAGTTGAGTACTTGACATTCTGGGGTGATTCTTGATTTGTTATGAAGATGAACCCAAGTATACATTTATGGGATGAAATACTTTCCAAGCTATGGGTGAAAATAAGTTTACACTTGTTGACTGGCACACTCTGGTGAGAGTGGTGACCAGTGGAGTCTCTACAAGCGGATTAACTGAGTCATGGTTTGCCTGGAGGTGAATGGGTTGTTGGCCAGATAGATTGGACACCAAGAATCTTTATTGCAGTTCCCATTTCAGCAGTTGCCAGAGACATGTGTTAAACAAAATCACAGAGATTAAAGATGGAGAAGATCTGCAAAGTGTCCTCTCTAGGCCAGGGTGGAGAGTGCATCTCCAGACTATGCCAAGTCTAGTTCCAAGAGAGTCCATGGAGGTTGTTATAAAAGAAGTGTTGTTGTTAGGATCTGAATGGGAGGCTAATGTGAGGAACTAAAGTATCTCTTTAACAGAGAGCAGCAGAGCCTGACAGTGCCATAACTCTCCACTCTTCTTAGGGGATGAGCTTGCAATAAAGCAAAGCATATGCTAGAAAGCACTAGACAAAATGGCAGGTTTTTGGAAGTGAAGCAGGAGCAATAATACACCTTTGAACAGAGAGAGTGCTCCACTTACCATGGGCTTTTGGAAACCAACCAGTGCTTCTGCAGTGTTGCCAAAACAGTTCTCTACTGCAGCTTGGAACACCTTGCATGTGGTTTTCAACACCTCAGTCTCGCACCACATAATGCAAATGCTAATTCTACTTTCAGGCGATGTCAACATTCCTCTTTATTGCCACAGTGAAATGTGAAGACTACATTAATTTGCATCCATCATTTTCCAAGTAACGCATTTCAGATCCTCACAGTAACGCTTCAAAGGTAGAGACACGAGTTTCCTGGATAATTTCTTGAATTTCCTGGATGGAAAAAGCTGATGCGATCCAGGAGAAGGAAAAAGTATTGTGTGTTTCCATAATTCCACATGGAAGAGGTAGAGCTCAAGATACATCCTGCAGGGATGAAGATGGGGCTCATACAACAGGTGGGTGGAAATTAGGGATGGGCGAACGCGGTTCGGAAGTTCGGAGTTCGGACCGAACTCGAATAGTTCGGTCAACCGAACCGAATGGTTGAACCGAACTCGAATTCGAATGTTCAGTTCGGATGCGTTCGGTGAGTTCGGAATTGAATTTCCATTGGTTTCAATGGAAAACACATTATCGGCTGTAGATTTTTTGTTTTTTAAGCTATGTGGCTGAAATTTGGGGTGCCTCTACCTTCAATAGAACTCATTATGTGCACCAAATATCAAAACAATTGGATAAAGGAATCCGATTTTAGAAGCAGTTGCATTATTGTATTTTGCAATATTCTACATATACATTCTTAGCTGTAACTTCTTTGCCTCACATCTAATGTAGGTGAAACATGTTAAGTTTATACCCCTTCCCATAGTAACTATCTTTGCCAAATTTCAGAAGGATTGGACAAAAGGTCTTGGTGGTATAAGCAATTAACAAATAAATGTATGTCTGATTATAACATCTTTGTAGTCCAACCAGTGTACATGAAATTTGGCAGGACTATATATTTCACTTTCATGATCATCTCTGCCAAATATCAGAGAGATATTATAAAGGGTCTCAATTTTATATGCCTGTACAACAAATGTAGAGAAGGGGCCTATGCCTGGGATTCTCTTATGTCACTGTGGTATAAGATCGGTTTGTGATGCAAATTGGCCAACAGAAGTGGTTCCCTTTATCAAAATCTCCTGTACATTTGCTGAAATAGCAGGAACGGTATTTGATACATTCCTGTCAAATATCCTGTAAACAGAATGGAATATCAAAATGTAACAGCTGGAAATGTATTTTCAGGTTAATGTCTTATACCCTTGGGACCCTTTATCCACTCTTTCCTAAAATTGGCAGAAATATTAAGCATATAGAGGGATGTAATATGCACAAGTTTCATGAACATTGGATGCAAGATAAAGAAGTTGTAGTCATGAATGTGTATGGAGCTTTTCTTAAAATCACAATATTCAATTGCTTCTGAAATCAGTTTCCTTTATCTAATCGTTCCGAATGTTGGTCTACTTGGTGCGCTCCATTGGGGGGTACAATCTCCCTAAATATCATCAAAAAGTAATAAGAAACAAAAATGTTATGGCCAGAAATATGTTTTTTAGTTTTTTCCTTTTATTTCAAAAACTAAATGTCATTTTCAGTTCCCGATTGCACCGAACTAAAGACCGAACCTATCCCGACCGAACCGAATCCCGAATCCGAACTCAACGTTCGATCCGAACCACCGAACGGCCGAACATTCGAACCGACGAACCAAACCGAACGGGCGAACCGAACGGACGAAACGAACGCAGCCGAACCGAATGGCCGAACTCGAACCACGATCTGTTCACCCATCCCTAGTGGAAATCTTTACTCTTTGAATCCCGAGGGATGAGGCCAGCAGGATGTCCCACTGCCTATGACTTCTCTAACCAAATGGATACTTATTCACAACTGAGTGGTCCTTTCCCTGTGGGAACCCCAAATTTTAGCTAGGTCAGCTTTGAATGCTGGGATTTAGTCACAACACGTCCCAGAGGGAGATTACTTGGGGTAAGTATTTGTCCTCAGGTAGGAGCTGTTGGCAGGCTGGTGTCAATCAGGTGGTAAGGTGGACCTCAGTCAATTAAGAAGCCTCATCTGAGCCTGGTGACCTCCAATCTCTGATGCAGTGGGATTTAGCTGGTGAGGCACCTCCTGGCAAAGAGACATCCTGGAAAGCTTAGAGTCTCCACAGACAAGATGAAAAAGGGTGGGAGAAAAGACATGCTACTAGTCCATCCTATAAAAGAAGAGAGTTTGGAAAGAGATTCAGGATCCAATCCCCAAAGTGTTGCACTCACCCCGTCCATATCAATGGAGATTGCTCCAACATAGTACTACATAGTACTTTGAGAATCAGAACCTGAGTAATTTGCCTGATGTCAAGTTTAGAGTCTGTATAGTCAAGAATTGAACATACATGTTATGATTCCCAGGACAGTTTCAGTTGTATAGGCCCATGTTAGCCGCATAAACCAGTCTCTCCTTGAACAAGTTGCAAAATGCTACCGTAGGCATCCACCTCTTCTAAAAAGAAACATATAAACTCTCTTGATGGACATCTGTGTAGGTAGGGGGTAGCTCTTGGGGTTCCTTGCAGCAAGCTCATACACCCTGTTTCTGGAACATCATCTGCTATTGCCTTAATGAACCAGTGTTTAAGAAAAATATTCCAAAGCTTCTGGAAGAAGTACAGTCACATCCATAAAACGTTTACTACTCAGTTACAGCAGGCAGCCACTTCTCCATAAAACAAATAGTCCATCACTAATAAGCAGTTACTGGAGAAGTCATACAATTATTACCCTAAGCAACATGCTGTAAGGGCACAAGCATCAGAAAATAACAGCCCTTTGTCAGGGGCTCAACCAAGAAAGTCTTACGGGAGGCGGGCTTGGCCTCTCCACTGAAGTCATGCCCTGGGGCACCCCCTAGTACCAAGAGCGTAGCTAAGTTGGAATGGGCCCTGATGCACAGGATGGAGTAAGCCCCTCAACTCCCAGTGGCAGGGAACACAGCTGCATTAGGAAGTGTGGGCCTCTGGGCCCACACTTCTTGTAAGTCTCAATGCAGCTGCACTACCTGTCCCTAAGATAGGTATGCCCTCATTTAGTGCACTCCCCTTGTTCCTCCCCTGGAACCCCTGCAGATGCTATTGATATCCCAGGGAGGATGGACCCCATCAGTGATGGGGGCCACCACTCCCTCGGCCTTGTCCACAACTATCACCTCCATCTTGTCAGGATTTAGTCTCAGGTGACTCGCCCTCATCCAATCCCCCACAGCGGACAAACACTGGGTAAGCACAGAGACTGCCGGGCCTGAGTCAGAGGAAAATGAGAGATATACCTGGGTGTCATAAGCATATTGATGACATCTCACTCCATACTCCCTAACAACCTCCCCCAAAGAGTGCATGTACACATTGAACAAGAGAGGGGATAAGATGAAACCCTCCGGTACTCCACACGTGAAGTCCCAGGGGGGATATGAAAACTCCCCCAGCACCACACACTGGGTTCTCCTGGCCAGGGAAGAGCGGAACTATTCAAGAACAATTCTGCCAATCCCTGCCTGATTCCATGACCAAATCACCAACAGCTCATGATCAATGGTATCAAATGCAGCTGAGAGATATAACAGGATCAATAGGGTCAAACAACCCTGGTCCAACTCACAGGAGAGGTTGTCGGCCAAGGCCACAAATGCAGACTCCGGGCCATAACCCAGATGAAAGCCTGACTGCGAGGGATCGAGAAAGTTAACCTGGTCCAAATGCCTCTGAAGCTGCCGAGCCACTACCCATTCAATAACCTTCCCTAAAAAGGGAAGGCTAGAGACTGGCTGATAACTGACAAGGGCGTCAATGTCCAAAGATGGTTTCTTGAGCAGGGACCGCACCACCGCCTCCTTGAGACAGTCTGGCACCACGCCCTCCCCAAGGAAGGCATTGACTATCCCTGTCAGCAATGGCCCCAATGTCTCCCAGCTAGCCTTAACCAGCCAGGACAGGCATGGGTCTAGTTCACAATAGGTGGCTCGAACAGTCCCAAGAGCATTCCCCACATCAGAGGGCGACACCGCCCGAAACTCAGCCCATAAAGCAGGACAAGAAGGGGCTTCTACTGCCTCTAACCCTCTGTTCTTGTTGTTTTTATTTTCTTCTTTTATTGGTAATATTAATTTACTGATTATATGACTGCTTTTAGTAGGATTTTAATCCTTGGATTTACTTGATTTTCTAATCCTTTGGTCCTGTGTTAAGTCTCATTGTGCCAGTGATATACTGTCTTATTGTTACTATTAATTTTGTCCTGAGAATTGTAAAGGCTTTGGCCACAATAAATTTTTTGATGATGATGATGATGACTGCCTCTAACCCATTCTCTAGGGATGGGCGAACACGGTTTGGATGTTCGGAGTTCGGACCGAACTCGGTCTGTTTGGACATCCGAACCAAACGTCTGAATCAAACTTTCAAACGACCGAACAGTTAGGTCATGTTTGGATGAGTTTGGATGAGTTCGGGGGCAGGAAAAACATCTTTTCAGGGCCACAAATTCGGTTTCTGTTTCATTTTGGTTTCGGTATCGATAGCGCTATTTTTGAATGTTTGGCCAAGTTCAGTCAAACCGAACTCGGCTGAACCAAACCATCGAACCTGAACTTCCGAACGAAGTCCAACGACCGAACAACCGAACGTCCGAACTGTGTTCTGTTCACCCATCCCTACCATTCTCTGCAAAAAAAGTCGCATCAAAACTGTGGTGAATTTGAGCGATTTTATCTGCAAAAAAGTCCACAAACAAATCACAGTGAGCATTTAATAGTTCTACGTCCAGGCGGAGGGAGGTTGGACTGACTATCCCCCTCACTACGCAGAACAGTTCAGCCAGGTGGGACTTAGTGGGCACAACGGAGGCAGCAAAGAAAACCTTTTTTGTTGTCCACACTGCAACGGCATAGGTATGAAACCAGACTCTATGCCGCAACCAGTCAACTTCAGTATGCGAATGACATCATCTTCACTCTAACTGCTGCCCTTCCCATTTCATCCACTGCAGCTCCCCAGTATACCACGGGGAGCTCTGTTGTTGGCAATTTGGGAGTGGACACCTGGGAGCCACACAGTTGATGGCCTCTGTCAGCCTGATATTCCACCTCGACATGAGGTCATCGAGTGAGTGGTCATCGAGGTCAGAGGAAACATCCCCTAGAGCTATCTGGAACCTTCCAGGTTCCATAAGCCTTCGGGGGTGAACCAACATAACTGGTTCCACACCCTTCCGGGGGCCAACATATGCCAGGATATCCGCCCGGAGGAGATAATGATCTGTCCATGACAAGGGCACTGTTGACACCTCCCCCACCAACGGACCCCCCGCCTCAAGGTCTGTGCAAAATATCATGTCCAGGGTATGTCCTCCAACATGTGTGGGGCCCACTACTCTCTGAGATAGGCCCATGGTTGCCATGGTGAACTCACACTCCACCCCTCCAAGACTGACGTCGGCATGGATATTGAAGCCCCCCAGAACTATCGTCCTGGGGGATTGCAAGACCACCTCCAACACCAGCTCGGTCAGTGTGTGCAGGGAGGCTGCTGTACAGGTGGGTGCATGGTATATCAGCAGTATCCCCACTCTGTCTCTGGCCAAATCCAACCCCAAATGGAGACCCCCTATACCCATGATAGGTTGCACAGGAAATCTCACAGACCAGGCATCCTTAAAAATAATGACTACACCGCCCCCCCCATCCCTCCAGCTGCAACTGATGCTGCACAGAGTACCCAGCTGGAACAAGATCAGCCAATATAGGCCCTGATTTAGTGTCCAGCCAGGTCTCCGTGACACATGTAAGGTCGACTTCCTGGTCCAGGATCAACTCCTGGACTGCAGTTGACTTATTAGTCGCTGACCTCGCATTTAACAGCATCAAGCCAAGGCCAGGGACCCTTTGAACCCTGATCACCTCACCACCTGTCTGGGGGCCAGTGAGTGGGACAGAAACACACCATCTGCCCTGTCTCACAGATCGAACACAACTCCCTGAAGGACCATAGTTCCTCCGGTCGAGAACAACCCCTATGGCTGCAGAACCTCCCTCAATCCGCTCCACTGACCCCCCCAAAGGCTTCCCTGCCAGCCCCCCAAGGGAGATACCCACCCTCCAAGACACCCCCCATCCTCCTCTGCCACAGGAGGATCCCTCCCTCAAAAAGGGTTGCACCCCTCCCTCACACCAAGGGGGTCAGCCCTTCCCTCCCTAACCCAGTCCCCTTGTCCCCCTCCCTCATGAAAAAAACACCCCACCCCACTACAATTCCCCTTAAAACAACAAAAAAAGCATCCCCCCCCAGTCCCATTAAGGGCCAGACCTAAGGGGATGGGTGGGTGGGAGATCTGTGGGGCAGGATGTGTTCGCCCCCTTTGGGGTGAGCCCTATGTGGCTCCCAGCCCCTGAAGCCAGATCAGGGATCCTGGCAGAGGGCAACAGCTTTCCTGGGTCAATATTCCTCTTGCAGCTTATGAGATGATGTACAGTGCCATATCTGCCTCCACTGCCTCCGCCCGCTACCGCCCCACCATTCCAATGGCTCTTCGCCCTTTGCCGCTGCTCTTTGGCTGCCACCTGGAGGGCACCGCCCTCAGGGCAGCTCCCCTGTATGGCATTATCTAGGGGGAGGAGAGGAGTGTTAAACAGCTGCAAGGGATCCTGGTGGCTTGTGCAGCCAGCTCTCTCTAGGATCCCTGTCCTGCCCAGCCCAGCCCTCTCCAGCAGTCCCTCAGGGCAGCTCCCCTTTATGGCATTATCTGGGGGGAGGAGAGGAGTGTTACACAGCTGCAAGGGATCCTTGCGGCTTGTGCAGTCAGCTCTCTCCAGGGGCCCAGCCCAGCCTGTTCAGAGTGAGAGATCATGTCTAGAGTCATTGGGTAGATTTAACCAGTAGGGGAGTGTATGGTAATGACAGCTGGAAAGGTTTCTTTTTTGATTATGTATGCTCTACACACATGCTTATGGCTGGGACCTTGTGGTGCTGTAATGTCTTTCTATCTGGAGGCTTCCAAAGTGATGCACATCACATAAGCTGCCCTGAGCTGCTCTGTGAGTGGGAGGGTGTGGGGTAAAAGAGCAGTGAAAGAAAGAAATAAGCATTGTCACACCAGGACTGGTTGGAGCAATGAATGCAGGGGTTGCACATTCAGGGTCCTTCAGTCAACTCAAGCCGCACACAGATGTTCCTTGGCATCTGAAAGCATGACATCCATGGCAGCTTGGGCAACCCATAGGGCAACTCCAGAGATGTAAACCTGTTTCTCTACAAAGGTCAAAGTCTGCCCCAAGCCATGTAGCTGGCATGGTTAAGGCGTATCAGGTTTTGTGGTCTGTTGTGTATGAGGAGGAGTGTGGGAAGCACCATGTCCAGCTGCTTTCTACTTCCCCAACCAAATGGGTCAAAGAACTATTCACAGCTGCATGAACTGGAGTGCAACCAAATAGGACTCAATCTCAGTCTTCATTGATGTAGTAGCCAGCCACTCAACTAACGAGTCTCTCCAGCTTGAACCAAAGAGCCAAGTCACATAGTTGGGCTGTAGAAGATTAATAGAATAATAGAATTTTAGTGTTGGAAGGGTCATCTAGACTAATCCCCTGTTCCAACACAGGATATTCTCTGCCTACAGCATCATGGACAATGCTTGTCTAGCCGGGTGTTGAAAACATACAAGGAAGGAGATGTCACAACTTCTCTTGGCAACTTATTCCATTACCCAACAGTTCTTACAGTTAGGAGTAGGGCTGAAATATGAAGCAATTTTGCTGCTTGTGAGAATTCTCAGGATTTCGGGAACCAGGATCGATTTCCTGGAGATTTCCAAATCCCAGGACAAATTCTTGGACAAAAATAATAAAAATCATTTAAAAATTCACTGCACATGCACAAAATGGCCCACGTCCTTAACCAAAAAGACAAATGGTGTTGCTGCCATCTTGGTTATGGGCAGCGAATTGCGCATTTTGCACATGTACAGTGATTCTTTTTATTTTTGCCCAATAATTAGTTGGGCATCGAGGGGTTCTTGGTTTGTCTGATGATGAACCAAGAACCTGGATTTCAACAAGATTTCTCTCTTTTGAGAAATCTTGTTTCAGTCCTAGTTAGGAAATTTTCCCTAATATTTAATCAAAATCTAAATTGCTGCAATTTAAGTCTATGTTCTGACTTCTGTGAGAGTGGAAAACAAATGTTCACTATCATTTTTGTGGCATCCTTTTTGATATTTGAAAAATGCTATCATGTCCCTGTGGTGAGATGCTTTGGGTGATTTATTGCAGAAGGAAGCATACACCATAGCATGTTAGCACTTCACCACTTTCCTACCTAGTCTGCCACAGGGTTACTCTGGAGCCTAGAGAACATAAGGGGTAATTTCAGACGTTACGATATCACAGTCAACCACAGTGAACTACACTCAATCCCCCAGCGCAGCCAATGAGCCCTGAACGTCTGTTTGGCGGCATCCAGATGCTCACCACAGTCAATCATCGGTAGGGGCCAAGGCCAACCACGGTGTCTGAATGGCAACTGCCAGGCGTGATCACACAGAACGATCCCACGTCGTGGCGAATGCACACAGCGTCACTGCCAGGCAACAGCCAACAAACGGAACAAGGAGGGATATTTAAAGCGCACACTGCAGCAGGGGAATGAGGTGGCGGGACAGGAAAAGAGAGTGGAGAAACAGGACAGTGATGGAGCCCGAGGAGCAGCAGCAGCAGGACCCAGAGCAACCTGCCCCACAGGGGGATACTGAACAGGGGACAGAGGCCCCCTGAAAATGGGTAAGGAGACCACAGTGGGATGGATGGGGTGCAAGGGTAGCGGACAGCCATGAAGGGAGGGCGGGAAGCAGGAATGGCACAACCACAGCACCCAACCCCCCATGTCCACTCAACAGACCAGGAAACGTTCCCGAGCCCTGGACCCCCCACAGGACACCAGCAGGGAGGAGCCGGAGGAGGCGGAGGAGGAGGCAGTGGCACTGGAGCTGGAGGGCTCAGCACGGAGATGGAGGTACCAGAGAGGGGGACAGTGGGGAGTCCAGGAGACCCAGGACTTCATCAGGATCTGGGGCCCCTGGAAAACCAGGTGGAGCTCACGGTAAACAAGCAAAACAATTATGTGTTCGACCTGATAGTGAGGGACATGGGGGAGGCCAGATATCAGAGGTTGGCAGCACAGTGCCAGTCCAAGGCCAAGGAGCAAAAGAGGGGCTATAAGCACATAAAGGACAATAACCAGTGGTCCGGTCATGCAGCGCTGGCCACACCCTATTATGATGTCCTAGACAGGATCCTCCACATGAAGGGATCCATCATGGCCCCCCAGCTGGTAGGGAGTGCCACAGCACAGGGCTGGATATGGGAGGATGTCCCACCCCCCATGACAGCACCGGGTGCACCCACAGACACTGCCAGAGTCGCACCCCAAGAGGAACGGCCTGGGACCTTAGGGACTAGTAGGCCTCCATCACGGTCAGGCACAGGGAGCACACTACTGCACTCGGGGTCAGGCTCCGATGGTGACACGCTGGTCACCTTGAGTCAGTGGACGCGTGGGGAGCATTCCGAGCAGAACCCTATTGAGCAGCCGGCCATGGAGGGCTCAGAGACGGACATAGGAGGTAGTCACAGGGTGTGGAAGGCACAGAGGCCTGCACAGACACAACGAGGGAGCATGGGGGTGGTACAACAGGCAGGGAACTATACCAACCAACCCCCCCCTTACCGCAGGAGTGACCGAGGGAGAGGAGGAGGCAACGGAGGGGGAACAGGCACCAGAAGTGGTGGAACACGTGGTGGAAGGTAAACAGAAGGGACGGGGCCCACCAGAGGGTGGGAGGGGGACAGGGGGACATAGGGGTAGGGAGAGGGGAACCCCAACGCAACACCCCATGGCCATTCCCACACAGGACTGATACCACCACCATGGGAGGCCAAGGCGGAGGGGGAGCAGCACCAGCAGCAGCAGTGGGTGGAGCAAGGTGGGCGGTGGGGGACCAAAGGGTCATCAGAGGGTGTCAGCCCAAGGGGAAGTGGATCAACCCACACACACAGTTCCCAGGGGATTCCAGGGACCGGTGGCCAGAGCTGAGAGGTGGGGTGCCGAGGGTGACCACGAGGGAACAGGAGAGGGGTAGCGAGCCACAGGTGCATGGAGGGAAGGGAGGGGACCCGACCACCCAAGTGGAAGGGGGAGGAATGGGCAGGTATCCCAGGCCATGCCCCAGCACCATTCCATAGGGGCACATGTGCAGCTACCGGCTGCCTGACTGAGCTAACCAAACACGTATCCTGCAGATCCGCTGCCCTGGCAGCCGACCTGGCCCCAAGAGGGACCAGTGTGGGTTGCCCAGAGGATGCAGGAGCACAGGGCACATGTGCACTACCGGTGGGAGGACCTGACAGAGGAGATAATGAGGATCAGCACGGAGCAGGGGAAGGTGATGATCGCCTCCATTGACAAGATGGAGGCGGCCACCAGCAGGGCTGTGGAGCAGGTGGAGGGACGGGACAGGCTCCTTCTATCCGAGATGGTGAAGGAGAGGCAACTGCAGAGATGGGACCACTTACGCCAGATGGAGGCGATACAGCGGTTGACCGACACCATCAACCACTGGGCCGCTGAGCACTCCGGAAGCTGGACCAGTCCCTAGAGATCGGCACTTCACTGCTGCTACATGCGAGCATGACGAGTGCCTACATCATGTCAGCAGCACCCTCGGGTGCCATACTGGCTGCAGCCCCACACCCACCTGCCATCCCACTGCCGGTGCCCATCCCTCAGCAGCAGCAGCCCCGACTACAGGGTCCACACCTCCACCTCCCTGTCCCGCTGGGCCTTAGATGGCAACAGCTGCTCCACCAGCTGCAGCAGCAGGCAGTCCCGGGCCTGGACAAGCCTTCAGCAGCATCCATGGAGGAGAGCCAGGAGGCCGCGCAGAGCCAGGAAGTGACGGAGGGGGACACCAGTGTGGGTGAGGGTGACTTGCAGACCGCAGAGCAGCCTGCACGCAACAGAGAAGTTGCCCCATGAAGCAGGAGGGACTGGGGGGCAGGGGTAAGGGGAGGGGGAAGTAGAGCAGGGGGATCACTGTACATACAATAAAGACACCTTTTTTCACTGTAACCATCATGTCCGTTCATTGATACACACACCGGGGACCACGAGCTCAGCGGCTGTGGCTAGGGCATTCCCAGGCACCGGCATGGCAGGGGTCCCGCCCACGGACCCCGGAACCGCAGGCCTAGGGCAACCATACTAGTATGTGCCTCATAAGTGTTGCTCGGATCCGCTTAGCATAAAGGTACTCCCTGGGGTTTGCTACGTTAACGTATAGCGAAATGGGGCCAGCTGGCCACTGTGGCCTGAGATACCCAAGGACCACTACATCGGTCTCACAGATGTGGTGCAACATGCAGCAGGCACCAATTACCAGGGCAGAGATCTCCACAGAGAAGTCCAGGTGCCTGACCAGGCACCTCCATCTCTGCTTGAGGGCACCAAAGGCACTCTCAACTACGGTCCTCGCGGTGCACAGCCAGGTGTTGTACATGGCCTCCATCTGGTTCTGGGCCACCGGATGGGCCTTCATGAGCCATTGGAGCAGTGGATAGGCCGGGTCCCTGATGATGCAGGGGGGCATCAACACCCCCTTGATCTGGGTCATCTGCATGTTGGTAAAGTCCCCCCTGTATAGCCGTGCGAAGAGGGGGGAGATGGCGAGGATCTGGGCATCATGGCTGTGCCTGGAGTGGCCTGTGAAGATGTCAGTTAACCGGTCCCGGTGATCGACAACAGCCTGGAGCTGCAATGAGTGGTAACAATGCCTGTTGATGTACTTGGCTGCATCATTGGGGGGGCGGGAGGGGGCGGAGGATCTCCACATGGGTGCCATCAATTGCGCCCACGCAGTTGGGGAAACTGGTAGCCTTGAAGCCGGCTATCACAGTCCCCTGATCCACGAGCTGGATCACGCGGTAGAGGAGGACCACCTCCACAGTCTCGCAGAAGTCATGGATGATGCTGGTGATGGTTGATAGGCCCATTCTAAAATGTTTAGCCACGGAAAGGCAGGAATCCAGGGTGGCCAGGGCCCAGACAGGTATGGCCACCCACTGTGTGACTGGGATAGAGGAACGCATGGGGGTGTGCATCCCCTCCAGCCAGGGCTGCAGATGCTCTGCCAGTCACAGGAGGGTACGCTGGTTCATCTGGAAGTGTACCCTCCAAGCAGCATCGTTTCATCGTGTCAGGGCCCCCTCCCACCATTGCTGGGCCCTGGGCACAGTCCAGAGGCACCTGTCGATGGGCATAGTGAGTCTGACAGCACTGAAGAGGGCTGCCCTCCTCCAGTAGTGGCATGCAGCTGCTTGCCTGAGGGCATCCAGATGGGCACGTGCAATCAGCAGGGCCCCGCGGTACGTCCCAGAGAGCCGGCGTGCCGTGTCCATAGCCTCGATGCGGCAGCGCCTGTGGTGGGTGAGCAGGCAGGTTGCAGTGACCCAGGTCAGGCATTCACACACTCCTGTGTACATCTTGAGCAGCTCCATGGTGACCCACTGGAGCTCGGTGTGCTGGCGGTGCCACTCAGCTATGATCTCCAGTAGGAGCCAGCAGGCACCCTGTTGGTTTGCATCCATGTCAGGTACCTGCGAGGGCCTTAGCTGATAGGTGCCCCAGGAGCGCCGACCGGTGTCAGGCACACTGCTTGGCAGGATGCTCGTGCTGCTGTGCTGCAGGTTGTGGCTCACTGTAAGGGGCCTGAGGCCAGCACATGCCCATGCACCACTGGCTGTCTGTTGGGCCCTGTACTCAGGTGCTGTGCTGATTGGTTGTGGCCTGTGTGTTACCGGGTGCTCCTGGTGGCATGGGGCCACTCACCCATACCGGCGGGCTCCGCCTGTGGGTCCCGTGCCCCTCACTAATGGACATTGGGGTATTGGGTGCTCAGGTGCATGGGAGGGGGGAGGGCTGTGCCCTCGGCAAGTAGGTGGAGTAATGGTGCCTTGCAGGGTGAATGAACATTGTGTACCTATCACTAATCTCTGTGTGTAGGCCGCCTCTGGCCTTGGGTTCCTACAGCTGTGCTGTGTCTGCTCCCCACGCATCTCTTCCCTGCTGTCCCATTGTGCTGCCCTTACTCTTATCGCATGGCCTTGGGGCTCCCCTGGTTACCTCTCCTCCCTACTATGGTTTGAGGGGCCCCACTGTTCTTGATTATCAGACCCTCTGCCAGCTGCACCATGGCTGATACTGCCACAGCAGAGCTCCCACTCAGCAGTTCCTCAGCCAGTCTGTGTTGCTGGACCTACAGGGAGACCATGACTCTAGCTGACCTGTGACATTCCCCTGGCATTCAACTGTTCCTTGCCTCCCTGTCTACCCTCCCAGATGCCTATCGATGTCTGAGCTCTGGCTTCTGCCACTTTGGATATGTGATTACCACTTGCAAGTGCCGGTTCCATGCTGTGGAGCTGGGCCTCTGTCCCTTTCCAGATGGGCACATTCCAGAGCTGAGAGGGTTGTTGGTGTCGTGGTCTGCTCCTGAGATGGTGTCATATCTGTCCGTCTGTGCCTTGTCCATCTTCCTGACCTGTCTGGAGGAGGGTGGCTCTGCCCTGGCTGTGTCCTACTTCTGCTGCATCCTAGGGGCCTGTGGCTACCAGCGTTCCCATGGGGCATCATACAACCGCCTGTTGGAGCTAGAACAGCTGTCGTGGCCTCCTGCTTCTGACTGTGCCTTGCCTGATCCCACAGGATCCGAGCTGCTAGCACTGTCGGAGGTGTGGTCCCGTGCTGATGTTCAGGTTGGGTGCACCGGTCTCGATCCTTTTGAGGCCTATTATCTTGTTGCACACCACATGGCATGGATGGGCTATCACCGGGGCATGTTGCAGTGGCCCCACTACGTTCATCTGTTGGGCCACCCCATCCCACCCCCCTTCGTGACCCCATGCAGCTGGCTGTAGGTCCCCCTTGGGTCAATTGTGTCCCGCCCATCGACTCAGCTGGGTGCTCCCTGCACCTCCCTGGACCTTCCATTCTGTGACCCACTACAACATTTCCATTGTGGACCTGCTGCTGTCCTGGCTCCATTTGCTCCCCCGTTCCGCTCTGCTGTGCCAGGTTGCCTGCACCCCGGGGCCATCTGTGTGGCACCACTACACCATCTGTACCCTTGGGGTTTGGTTCTGTGACCTGCCCCCTGGTCAGCTGTTAGCTGCTATCCAACACCCGTACTAGGGATCCCTGTGGCCCTTTGCACTCCTTGCTTAGCCATCTCCCTGCCAGTGTCCGTGCTCAGCCCCCACCCCCATGATGCCTCCATGACTGTTTGTGACTGAGGGCCCCTTGCTCATGTCACCTGGCATCCCCTTGTGGGGGGGGGCACCATTGGCTGTCCGCGACATGGGGCTCATTTCCCTCGCTGGCTGTGCATTACCATCCGGGACCGGTTGTCTTGTTGTTGGGACCTGCTTCTGCCCTCCCCACTGTCTTCCTTGAATTGGTGGCTCATCCCCTGGGATCCTGCTCTGTCACGGTGTGGACCCCTGTCTGTTCAGCGGCCTGTGTTGCTGTTGGGTGCCTTGTGGTGCCTGTGCTGTCCCTGGGGTGTTGGGTGCCTGCCCTGTGTCCCGCTCTGTTCTGACCTTGTCCCCCTCCTGTTTTGTTGCCCATTGTTGGACTCAGCACCCCCCCCCCCCATGTCCTTGCCACTGTCTCTTTGGCTGCCTGATGTGGTGTTCCCCATCCACCCTTGTGTGCCCCTGTGTGTCTTCCCCTTGCTCCCTTTCCCTTTCGGCTGTGTGTGTTCTCGGCAGTGTGTGTGTGGTTTGTGTTCAGCTCTGTCCGTGGCTTCCTTCTCCCTGTTGTGTGTGTGCGGCTCGGCCGTTCACCTCCCTCCTCCCCCTCCCTTCCCATTTCCCTCACATGGGTGGTGCCTTGTGGTGCTTTTGGCTTCCTTTGCCCTCGGTTGGCCATGTCTGTGTCCCATCCTGCCCTGGTGGCTTCTGGGGGTTCTTGCCACAGTCTGGGATTGGTGTCATGTCTGTTGCGCTATCCTGGATTGTGGTCTGGCTGTCTTTTTCCTTGTCATGGTCCTGCTCCCATTATGTCTGTTTGGGGCCTGTTGGACCCATGGGTCAGGGTTGGGCAGCTAGCTATGATTGGGAATCCACTGTGGCGACCTGGGAGTGCGTCATGTCTGAAATTACCCAGGGTCAGGTGACTGGAAGGGGATGATCATATGACAGGGGCTGAGACTTACAGGAGGGAAGCCAGTCAAGGCAAGAAGAAACAGCTTGATGTGGAGCTCCTGGGTCAGCTGAAACTACCATCCTGGGGAGGTAGGTGGGAGCACTGACCCCCATCTAGTGAAGGGCAAGGTGGTTCAGGAAGAACGCAAGATGTCCTTAATACATCCCCTCTGGTGTGGTAATACCTTTACCACACTGGTGGTGCTACGTCCCTTAAAGGACTGGTGGCCCACAGATAGCCTGCTCCTTCCTACATGCTCACTTACAGAAGTTGGTCCAATAAAAGGCATCATCTTACCTATTTGGTCTCCTGGGGTTTTTCCCCATGATATACAAACTTTAGCCAGGATTACCTTGAAATGCAGCCTCTTCTGGTGTTGAACCAAGTGGTCTTTTCAAACTCCGAGTAGTTTAGGACAGCAAATGAACTTGTTGGGGGTAGAGAGAATGAAATTGCTCCAGTTAACAATTGGGGCTATGACATTGAAATGAATGAACACTTTGGCTCTTAAGAAAGGGAAGATGAACAACCACAAATGTTTCTTCTGTTTTAGAGCCCATCCAAGATGTGCCTCCTTCCATTGTCACAGTAACACCCAGTTTCTCTGGGCACATCTGTCCATCCCTCTCAGATAAAATGGTGCCAACAGAGCCCAAAGTGGCATGTGGAGGTGATGAATTCATTTTCATTTATGATCTATTATGATGATACCCCTGAAGGATAAAAGTCTATACATAATAATCTCTCTCTTCAGCTTTGCTAACAACTTCAATTAACAGAGAGCTGTGTAATGCTTCATCAGCCATTTGGATTAGAGATGAAATTAAGCCATCATATTTATGAACTACTCTGTGAGTTGTAGAAGTCGGCGTATTTTACAGTTAATAACTTGCCCTCTCGTTTTATTTATAATGTTAATAATGATTTGGTAGCTGCTGTGGGAAGAAAAAACATAAATGACAAAGAGGCCAATCCACAGAGGAGCAGTAACCAGTGTTGTGCTTTATGGGAGTAGCGTACTGTCAATACACACTGTGCTGTTCCTCACTTCATCTTGCATTCTCTTTTAGATTTGATTGAATGGCCCTGAGAACAAGGAGGCTTCTGCCTAGTAATTGCTTTCCACTCGGCACCTTTAAAACCATAAGTATCTTGCATTAATAATTAAACCCCTAAAGTGAATCTGTTATGTCTACAAACCAGTGTGTTCCCACATGCTGCCTGGTGGACCCAGCTACACAGTAGAATTTTCTCAGGCCAAGTTTTCTAAAAGCAGCTAATGATTGTGGGAGTCTGGCTTTAGAGATGCCATAAAGGCACCTGGTTTTCAGAGGACAGGTGCATCCTGCTTTTTAAAGATCAACCCACTTTAAGGTATCTCAAGATGAGCATGGAAATCATAGGTTCCCTTGGAAAAGCTTGTGTATTCCACCTGCCCACACCAGAACCGCCAACCTTCAGACTTTGGATAAGCTTGGATCCAGATTTTGAGGCTCGTCTTTATGGTAGATACGTGTGATCCCTATTAGTATATATCTGAGAGCCTCATAGTTCATAGCGTATTTATTCTCCGAACCCCCCCCCCCCCATGAAGTAGGGTAGGGTAGGGCTATTAACACCATTTTACCTAGTGGCCTGATTCTAAATCCCTTGCACACTGTGCAAAAGAGTGCATGTACAATATGTATGCACAATGTGTATGCATGCGAAGTGCACACAAATAATTGTGCCTGTGTTGCGTGCAGTGTGTGTGCGGGTTTAGGACTGGGCTGAATAGTAACAGAGACTGAGTGACTAGTCCAATATCATACAATGTCATGCTTTTGGAGGTGCATAGAATTTTCTCAGGGAGAAAACACAGGGGCAGGGCTAGAGGGAGGTTTGTGTGTGGAGAAGGGGGGGCTAATGGGACCAAGGTTGAGCTAGTAAGAATGATTGTTCGATGAGAGTCATGCCTGAATATGCTACAGTTTAAAGTCAAACCCATCTTTGTGACTGGTTGGGCTTGTGTGGTTAAGACATCTACTGGTTTCTGTGGCCAGAAGAACATAAGGAAATGAGATGGCCAGGAGGCCCATGGCTGACTGTCTTTGACTTTTCTTAGCCTAGTGGGTCATGTACCCATTCACAGCTGGGTGAACTGGATGCAGCAATCAATGTGAGAATACACAGGACTTGAACACATGATATAATGGAATGTTTTAACCATTCAGAGACCAGGGGTTGCTGTACAAAAATAAAGATGATGATGATGATGATGATCTGAATTACTTTGTCTCCAATCCATCTCTTATGTTTGGGAACAACATGAAAACCACCCCCTCTCTCTAGACTGCGGTGATATTATTACAAATAATAATATGGGATGTGGTCCTTATTACAGACCATGCTATTTATCACAACTGTCCATGTGATCATGGACAGGAAGAACAGATGTGCTGACATCATTGACATGAGTGTGCCCCTAGATGAGAATGTCTAGAAAATCTAGATGGAGAAGCTAGCTCAGGAAATATCAGGACCTTGTTTTTGACATGAAATAAGTGTATCGTCTGGAAAGCATACAAATCATCCTTACCATCATTTCAGAAAATGGCCTGGTTCTGAAAGCACTGAAAGGGAGCTTTGATCATCTCAAGCTCCCAAGAAAACTAATCAGTTATGCCCAGAAGGCTGTTGTTTTGAATACAGCCAGAATCGTCCACATGACACCAGGCATCGCAGGCACTGTTTAGAGCAATGCAACTGGTTGGATAAGTTTGCGCCCCCCCCCCCCTCCGCTGTAAATAAAAGTCCCACCCAATATGGAAGGAAATAAACTTCTTTGTGTACTGAAGAGACACTTGATCATTCTGTGGCTTCACTGGCTTAAACTGCACCAGTTTGTTGGTCTGCAAGGCTTGGGATGGACTTTGACTTTTGACCAGCCCCTGGAATTATGGGATTACATGATGATCCCAACTTTCATATTTTTTAAAGTCAATTCCTAGCCCTTGTGAATATGAGGAAAAGTTAGAAAACAGATAATGAAACCCTCAAATGTATTTTTCATGGTTATTAGGATGATGTCATCATTTTGGGGGCCTGACTCAGGATTTTTGACTGTCTGGAGTTAGCAATGCAGCTTAATGTGAAGGGATGATTATCCCCTTTGATTAATTCCCAGGCTGCCAAGCTGCCATTGCAAACCCATTCTGGGGCACCCTGCCATTGCTACACTGAGAGCCTCAGCAAGGTTAATTAATCTGAGTGAAGGCTGAAGCCTAAAAGACAGAGAACAACATGCTGAATGATGGTGACTGGCAAAAATCATTAGGAGCATCTTTCAACAATCTATATCCTGTTATTGATCCGGTTATAGATCATGTTCCTTTCCCCTTTTTTGCAGGATCTTCTGGGTCGATACGGCAAGTGCATTGAGACTGTAGCAACACATTTAAAACCTTATAAAAGGTTATTTAGTTGCTAACAGTGCAGCAGTTTCTGCAAAGCCTGCCAAAAGGTTACAGCTTTTTGGGCATCATAAATTACAGACGACAGGGGAAAAAAGTAAGTGCGGTTTTCTTTATTGTCTCAGTGATGGATGGGCTCCTGAACAAGACACAAAATACATCATATCACCTTTAATGGGCCCACATTTCTTCAGCCATAACTCACCATTTTAAAATAGAAAATGGTGAAATATGGTATTGTATATTCCACTCCTGACATATTTATGAGTCCTTCCCTTCTTATAAATACAGTGATTGCTATTTCAAAGCACCATGTCAGGTATGAGGAGAGCGCAAACAGCTGGTGCGGTTGAAAAATTATAGCCAGACTTGGACGTTTTCAAAAACTCTCTCTAGCAGCAGTAAATTTACAGTGTTTGCACTAACTGTTATTAAAACCAAATCCATATCTTGGCAACAGGAATCCATTGCTCTGTAACAGCTGGAGTGACAGTGCAGTGTGACAGCTGGGGCGAGCTGGAAGGCTGGCGCTAGCTTGGTGTTAGAGCTCATTGAGAAGGGGGAGGGCATTTTCACTGCTCCCATTAGTCTCCATTTTGTGCCGGGACTTGTTTGGCTAGAGAGCAGCCAGTCCATTTTCTTCTCTTTCTTTCCCAGCTTTTATTCCTTGGCTTGCTTTGAAATATTTCCAATAGCCATTGACTTGAGATTCTGAGTCACCTAAGGATTCCAAGCCAGTGGCATATCTGACTTCAAGGCTGGCCTTAGGTATTGCGTTGTGCTGGAAAAAATACACCCCTCTCCCCTACCACCTTCTCCTGCTATCTTGTCATAGAAACCCCCATTAGCAAGACAAATACCTTGTGTCTCACCGTTCCCTAAACCACATGCCAAGACATACTGTGCACTCCTCTCCTCTAATGCAAATGCCCAAGAGCAAATGCCATGGGGTGTCCAGACAGACAGACACACTTATATGTATGTGCCATGCAACAAGGAATCCAGGAGCCAAGCTAGGCTGGAATGAACACAACTGCACAAGATGGAATAGGTTCTTAATCTCTCCTCCCAGCTCAATGGATGCAGCTGTATCAGGGAGTGTGTGCCCCAAGGCTTGTGCACGGCCTGTGTCCCTAATACAGTGATGCCCTTGAAGGAATCTGTGACCATGAAATGCACATTAAGGCCAAGCCTGGACACAACCTTTTGGGTTGGCTCTGAGGGGTCTGTTGGAGATTTTCAGCCCACCAAGGATGGCTGTAGTACACATAGGCTGGTTCTGGAGAGCACTGAGAGTCAGTCACAGAGATCCTTCTGTGCAGCCCCCAGAAGGCCAGTGCCATGGATATCTTGTCCAGCATTTCCAATGGGAAGGCGAGGACTGTCTGATGTCACACATTTGCACTGACATTTAGGACTTGCTCCTACATGCTGGTTCTCTGCAGAAGTCAAGGTGTTTAGTACAGTCTGGGCTGACAGTTTGCCCAATGGTCACCTCACTGATTTAGGGGACTTTTGCTGTCATCTTGGCTATGACAGCAAAAGCCTTCAGGGGCTAAAGTGGGAATGTCTACCCTGGAATTAAATGCATGTGTCAATGTAGCTTGAGCTAGAAAGCTGTGTCCATGCTATAATCCGTAACATGACCTTTGTGAATTGGACATGTTCTTTATGAATTGGGTGCAGAGGAGGACCCGTAACTTGCTCACTCCTCATGCAGGTGACACATGTCTCCTTGAAAAACGAGGCATGGCCCAGGTGTAGGAGGACAACAGTAGTTATTCTTATTCAAAATGGGCCTCCACTTGCGTGATGGTTCTCACCAAGGAACTGAACAGACACCTTCTAGAGGTGAGTCTCTACAGCCTGAACTAGAGAGGCAGACTGTAGCAGACTCATGTACACTCTGTGGCTTGGATGCAGAAGAGGAGGCATCATCCATACCCCCAGTGGGTTGAGGAGCCAGTCCAATTCAAAACACTTATTTGGGGCAAACAGAGCATCCAAAACTAGATGCAGCTCATCTGAGTGTCCCTGTCCTAGTCCCAGGCAGAATGAATGCACTGCAAAGTGGTGCCTTCTCTTTTGAAGGTACTGTCCTTTGAGGCAAGATACTAAGCATGTGATTAGCACTACTGAAGTCAGTGTAAGTTTTATAGATGGCTATAAGATCAGTCTGTGAGTCAAGAGCTGAGATGAATATCCAAAGCGAATACTGAATTTGACTAATTTGGTCTATTCAAATACTGTTAAGCAAAGTGCATATGGAGTAGAGTTCGCTTCCAGCTTTGTTTGTAATTTCGAATCCTCATTTTGGTATGATGTGGTTGGTATTTCAGTAACTTTGGTATTTTTGGATATGGTATTTTCTTCACTTTGGCAGCACTATTTGGCAAGTTTTGATTTTTAAAAATATGAATGCAAATGTGATTGGTCAAAAGGCAGCAGTCCCAGGTGCATTCCATCCCCCCCCCCCAAATAGCCTAACAAAATGAACAAGGTACCAAACCCCCAAATACCAAAGTGATCTGGATTACCAAAAAGTGATCAAAATATCAAAGCAAAGTTGTTGTTTCTTTTTTTAAAAAGATGAATTTTGCAACAGTGCTGAAGACAATTTTGGATATTTGTATGTGGTAATGAATATGGGAAGTATCATCTTTGTTTGTTTATTGCAGCATCAGCTCTCGCCTTAGCCAAAAAAATACAAGTTTGACAATACATACAATTTCAATATATAGCAATAAAACACTTTAGTTATACAAATAAGTTAATTTACAAACTTATTCCAATCACAAATTCCAAATTCAAAATAAAACTCAGGCTTCCCTACACAATAGTAACCTGGAAGCTAAGGCCAACAACAACTATAGATAGTCACATTTATTCCCAGGACAGGTAATAGTAGTCACAGCGTTACGATCTTAGCTGGTAGGGAATATTCCCTATCTTACTCATTATTTGCAATACACAGCATCTGCCTTTCTTTAGTGGCCAACCAGATGTAAGTTGCCACTACCAGTATTTCCTTTCAGTTTGACAAAGTTAGAAGAGTTTTGAGGAGATCCTCCCACCCTAATTCTCTCCTATCATCCCAGAGTGGTCTTAACCAAGATTATCTTATTTGGTGGTAGTAGGTTCAACACAGCATAAAATGCTCTATCGACTCTACTTCATTTAAGCTACAAGCGCATAAGCGAGTATAGTATGGTTTTTTCCCATATCTTCCTTCAGTAACTGCTGTCTTTATCTGGTGGAATCTTAATCTAGTAAAACTCTTACATAGAATTGAGCTTGTTACTAACAAAAGATAAGGCTCAAGTAAAAACACTTGCTTAACTTGAGCCAGCCACGGAGTCACCTTCCACTGACTCACAACAGCTATATCTTCTTGTTTGGAAATATCTTTAATCCTCTGGGATATTTCCTGTTTAATTGCACCTATGGGTTTCTCCCAAAATGATCTAAAGGTGAAGCCCAAATCACATAACAGAATAGATAAATAGCTCAGCCAGGGATACGTTCTCACACCCAGGTGCTCTAGTTGTTCTAATAAACATTGCGCTGTTAAGGCATCTTCTCGGTGACCCAATAATCTCAGCCAAAATCTAGCCAAAGCGTTTCCCCAAATAGTAGATAGAATTAACTCCTGTTTCTGCGCGTACCACCCCACCTGGTATATTATTTCTGACTCCCAAGGCTCGATGCAGGAACCAATTTCGAGCCCTTCCAATTTCTTTTAGGTTAGGGAATGGAATAATTTTCATTCCAAAAGATGCCATAGCCTGAATCTTTACACTACATGACTGAAGAATAGTGGAGATTGGTACTCCCTTTGAAACATTCGCTGCTTAATTAGCCCTGAAGTTCTAGCTATTTTTAAGGCCCTAGTTTTAATATGGTGCATCCATGTGCCTGTATTTGAAAAGGTAATACCCAAGTAAACATATTTGTTTACTGGCAAAAATAGTTTACCCTTAATTACCCAGTTTGCTCTTGGATTCCTAGCTCCAACAACCATAATATGGGACTTATCAACATTTACAGTTAGGCCATTTACATCACAATCATTCAGCAATTTCTTAATCAAAGCTTTCAGGCCCTTCTCTGTTTGTGAAATTAGGATCACATCATCGGCAAATTGAAATAGATGTAAATCATATGATTTTACTTTTGGTGGATAACTTTCTCCCTGCCTTAAACACTGAAACATATCCACTACAAAGAGATTAAACAGCAGAGGGGCTAGTACACAACCTTGCCGTACTCTGTGTTTAACTGGAATGGGTGCACTAAGGCTTTTTTTACATGGAT
Organism: Sphenodon punctatus; assembly: GCA_003113815.1. Taxonomy (NCBI): domain Eukaryota; kingdom Metazoa; phylum Chordata; class Lepidosauria; order Sphenodontia; family Sphenodontidae; genus Sphenodon; species Sphenodon punctatus. Next base: position 1,639,799 of record QEPC01013677.1, read on the forward strand.
GGCGCAGCAGCGCTGATGGGTGGAGATGGGTGTGGATGGGTGGGTGAGCACACCTAGTGAACACCCGGTGCCGCTGAGCAGGGAGACATTTACATGGACAGTGCCGCGTGGGGTTGTGGGAAGGAAAGGGGAGGGGTCAAACACCCAGCGGCCACACATCTCGGGAAGCATCCAGCAAACACCCGTGCAATTATACGGATGGCCGGGAATGGCAGGGAAGCCCCGCCCAGCACAGCAACAGCACAACATAGCCGACTGAGGGCAAATGAGGCCACGCAACACAGCCCTGCCCCCAAGACGCCAGGACCCACGCGGGTGGGGTGGGAGGAAGATGGGATGACAGCCGCTACAAAGGAGCCAGCTCCACACAGCCCTGGCACATAGCCCAGACAGCCCGGCGCCAGTCCCCCCCCCCCCACAGCAGAGTGGCACACACACAGCAGGCAACAGAAGCACACAGGGACAGGCACAAGGGTCTCAAGGATCCAGGGGGAGAAGGCACCCACACAACACAGGCAACCCCCCAACCCCCCCCCGCAGAGGCACCCGCACAAGGGGAGAGGTCAAAGCAAAGCACAACATGGACACACCGGGAAGGAACACAAACGCCTTTAATAAAATGGGGAACCAGCAACAGGGGGCAACAACAACAGGGCAGGGAGGGGGACAGGGCAACAGAAGGGGGGGAGTGCCAACAGCAGCAGGCCCGTGACAACACCCTTTCAATAGGGCCAGCGACCCCACATCTGGCACCAGCACATGGCCTGTGCACGTTCCAGCCAGTGCAGCCGCAACTCCCCCTGCTCCCGGGTCCACTGTGGATGGGACAGAGGGAGAGGAGGCAGCCATCAGAGCCGGCCCCAGGCACCAAGGACCAGAACCCCCCATGGAGGGACACAGGCACAGGGCCCAGAAAACAGCCAGCACATTCACAGATGCCATCGAACAGCCGCCCTGCCACCCGTATGTCCCACGCTGCCCACTCCAGCTGCTGCACCATCGTTCTCAGGTGCAAGATCGCCAGCAGCACAACAGTAGCTGCAGGAGAGAAGGGGCAGGCCAATGGGGAATGCCCAAACCAACAGGCCCTGGGAGGTCTGGGGGCAGCAACAGCACCAGGGGCACACCCCACACGCTGACAGCCACCACCCGGAAGAGCACCCGGACCCCTGCACCAAGGGGGATCAGCTGGGCCAAAGGCAGGGGCCCGCACAACCCCTACTCATGCTCAGCTGCACAGCACCCATGGTGCCGCCACCCATCCATCGCCACCACCATAGACAGCCTGCACCAACAGGGGGCGACATCAGAGGGGGGCGTAGGGGAGGGGCAGGGCCACACCAATGCACAGGCGAGTTCAGGGGGTGCCCGGCTGACCGCCCACCACCAATACCACCCCTTGAGCAAGCCCAGGCAGCAGCATCCAGCAGGGAAGCCGCCAGGGGAACACACACCACACAACCAGCGCACACCCCACAGGCCTGGAGCCCACCAGTATACACCAAGCACACCCCCTGCACACAACCACACAGATGGGGGCAGGAGGTTCGCCATGGGGAAGAGGCACCCAGCCGCCACAGCAGCAACAGAAGCAAGGCACCACAGACCATCACATAACAGCATTTTATTGGTGCCCAGGGAATGGGGTCCCACAAGCACAGAGAGGCAGTGCAAGGGGGTGCAGGTGGACCCTCATCCAGGCAAGAGAAGCACAACAGGAGGGCACAGGAGCACCCACGCAGAGCAGGCGAGGGCACCAGGGAAGCCCCAGAGGGAAGGAGCAGCAGTCACCCAGGCGGGGCGATGGGGTGCAGGGAACCAGGTGGCAGCCAGCAGCGATGCAGATGGCAACGCACAGCCCGATTGGAGGCACAGTGGGGTGGGGGCAGGCAATGCACTGGCCAGGGCACTGGGGTGGCTGCTCATGTACAGTCCGGTGAGCACCACCCCGGCGCTAGACCCTCCCACGCCAACAGGCCCCTTTGAAAGCCTCGGGAGTGCATATGAGCATCCACCAGGAAGCAGGGAAGGAGCAGATCCACTCTGGTGGCTGCAGTCCGCACAGCTGGAAGGTTCCTCACTGATTGTAGGGTGTCGCGCTCTGCAGTGGAGGGGTCTCCAGTCCGGAGCGGGCCACCAACCTCAGGGGACAGTGAGCCCAGGTCCCACAGGAGGCCCCGCATGCCTGAGGGAGCATGTGGGATGCTGCGGGCATGCAGGAGGCTGCCGGTATAGAGGGCAGCAACAGGGGGACCCCAAAACAGCAAGGCGAGGCTGAACCCGGGTAGCTCTGTCAGCAGGNGCCACAATCCCGCTCCCCCCACCCCCAGAATCTCTTCCAGGCTGCTGTGGAGACTATAGACCAGTGAGGCCACCTGGCTGAGGGTGGCGGAGGAGCTGCTCAAAGTTTCGGTGGCAGCCAGGAATGGTCTCAGGACAAAGACCGTGTGACCGATAATCTCCCATTCCTCCCTGTTGTACCCTGGAGGTGCCTCAATGTCTGTCTCCAGTTCCACCTGATGCAGGGCGGCTTTCTGTTCAACAAGCCACTCAAGCATCAGGAAGGTGGAATTCCACCTGGTGGAGACATCCTGGAGCAGCATGTGCACAGGGGACCTTTGCTCGGCCTGCTTCTCCCAGAGGAGCTTGCTGCCCTTCACGCTTCAGTTGAGGAAGCCTGCCAGCTTCATCTCCTGCTCGACCAGGGAGCTAAGGGTGCCTGGCCCAATCCCCTTCTCCCCCAAACCCAGAGCGTCCTTCACCATGACATGGAGGATGTGTGCGGCTCAAGGAATGCTTGCGAAGTCCCCGACTGGACTGTCCTTAGTATATTGGTCACATTGTCCGTGACCACACACCCCTTGGTGAAGGCTGTGCCTGGAGTGACCCACTCCCTCACCATGGTAGCCAGGGCTGCCTCGAGATTCCTCTAGGTGTGAGAGCTGTCCATGACTTGGGCCTGAAGCAGGGCCCACCTATACCCTGCTTCAGGTCCCCTCCTGTCACTGCCAAGTGCTTCCTCTGTATCCTGCAACCAGTGTGCAATCACTGCCAGGTAGGCATGCTGGGCATTTCTGTTGGACCACAGGTCTGTGGTGAAGTGGACCGTGCCCCCCCCACCCCGAGCTCCTGCCAGCAGCTCTCTCACCCGCTTCTTCAAAGCCCTGTAGAACTGTGGCACTACAGTCCGACTCAGGGTGAAACAGGAAGACAGCTTAAAGTTGGGGGCCAGGAACCCAATCAGCAGCTGGAAGCCCTTGTCCTCCACGATTGACAAGGGCTGGCCATCCAGGGCAATCATTTCTGCCAATAGGTGCTTGGCTTTCCCATTTCTGCCACAGAGCCCTGGCATTGCCTTGACACATCCCCCCACCCCATCTCCTCCATGGTGGACTGACAGCGCTGCTGGGGAGGCTCCTACTGCTGTTCTGCCCCCATACTGCTCCTGCTGCTACAGGCAGCAGCAGTTGGTGCAGGACACTGGCCCTCTGAGGGAGCTGGGCGACTGGCCGCTGCAGTCGGGAACCCACTGGCATCCACTTGCCCTGCCTTCCTGCTGAGTAACACAGCACTGTGACATGCCTTGAGGTGTCTCGCCATTGCAGTTGTGCCAAGGTTGGCGAGCACCTGCCCACACTTCACCACCTTATTGCACGGCATGCACTGCATCTCTCTGGGATCATCTGCCCTAACTGGCTTTAAATGATCCCAGACTGAGGATCCCCCCCCCACACCTTCTTGCCTGCCCCGGGGGATGCACTGCTGCCAGTGCTGCTGGGAGGGGGAGAACTTTGTGGCACTGGCAAATCAGCTCTGGGAGGAGGGTCAGACATAGCCTTGGGTACAGACATCTCCTCTGCGGCACTAGTGTCTGCCTATTCATCACTTTCTGCGATCACAGTGATGTCCCGTGAAGGGGACTACTGGGACCCTGAGGCTAGACTGCCCGTGCCAGCCATGCTTCTGGCACTCTCCTTGTGCCCCCCTCTGTAGCTGCTAGTGCTGCTGCTGCTGCTGCTGCTGCTCCTCTCCCTAGTACTGACATTGCCTGAGGATCGGACCCTGCCTCTAGCAGCCGGGGTGGGATCCACCAGCTCTGGACTGCTGGGGATCCCCTCGACAGTGCGGGACATTGATGGCCCTGGAGGAACATCAGAAGCAGCCCCAGCACCTGCTCCAGAACCAACAGCAGCAGAAACAGATGCAGCCTCAAGTCCTGCAGGTCTTCCAGTGCCCTGCATGGCAGTGGAGGAGGGCATTGCCAGAAGGTGATGCTGAGTCACTGAAGCCTGTTGCCCTAAAGCAGGCCTGCTGAGTTTGGGGTGGTGGTGATGTGCTCTGCCTCTGGCTACTGCTGCTGCCTGCTGCTGCTCCCCTGGGATGGCCCCTCCCACCTCTGGCACGTGCCCCATTGCCTCCCCTATGGGCAGCAGATCAGCCTCTCCTTCTCGTCTCCATTTCTCCCTTCAAAATAATGTTTTTGTTGTGTTTTTTTAATTTATTTTTTTTATCTAATATTATATATCTATCTGTCTATCTACACTAAATCTAACTACTATTAATTATTCTAAATGCTATGAACTAAATGGATTAATAAGTACAGAGGACTACTCCTACAGACACTAAAACTAAATCACTAAACGCTATCTCTATCACTAAACTAACTCCTACAACTGTCTACTATCTCTAACCTACAATCTATCTATCTATCTATCTATCTATCTATCTATCTATCTATTAGGGACGGGACTACCGGATTTTCCGGTATCCGATAATGCCGGTACTGGGCGTACCAGCATTATCAGATTCAACCCGGTAATCCGGCCCACTTACCAGATTCCGGGTACTGGATTTTTTTTTTACATTGCGGCCATTTAAATGAATGGCTGCAATGTAAAAACCCCACCAAAAACCCGTGTTTCCCTCCCCAAGTCCAGGCTGTGTGGGTGGAAGGGGGGACACCCCCCATTCACCCTGCCCAGCCTGGATTTTTTTTTTTAAATTCCCCTAAGTGACTCTCTGCCGACAACCCAGAGCCCCCCAGCACCAGCGGCCATCCCAGCAGCAGCTGGTAAGTATTAGATCTGATACCTGGGGGGGTTTAACACCCCCCCACCCCAGGGATCACCCTACTTCCAACAAGTTCCCAGGATCCTACCTTCCAGTTCAGCTCCGGGTGGCGGCGGTGGTCCGGCGGCCTCAGCGCCAGCTGTGGATGTTGGCTTCAGACACTAGTAGGCCTGCTGGGGAAACCTGGAAGTTCCCCGGAAGGCCTACAGCGTCTGAAACTGGCCGCCACAGCCAGAGCTGAGGCTGCCGGATCACCACCGCCACCCAGAGCTGAACTGGAAGGTAGGATCCTGGGAACTTGTTGGAAGTAGGGTGATCCCTGGGGTGGGGGGGTGTTAAACCCCCCCAGGTATCAGATCTAATACTTACCAGCTGCTGCTGGGATGGCCGCTGGTGCTGGGGGGCTCTGGGTTGTCGGCAGAGAGTCACTTAGGGGAATTTAAAAAAAAAAATCCAGGCTGGGCAGGGTGAATGGGGGGTGTCCCCCCTTCCACCCACACAGCCTGGACTTGGGGAGGGAAACACGGGTTTTTGGTGGGGTTTTTACATTGCAGCCATTCATTTAAATGGCCGCAATGTAAAAAAAAAATCCAGTACCCGGAATCTGGTAAGTGGGCCGGATTACCGGGTTGAATCTGATAATGCTGGTACGCCCAGTACCGGCATTATCGGATACCGGAAAATCCGGTAGTCCCGTCCCTAATAGATAGATAGATAGATAGATAGATAGATAGATAGATAGATTGTAGGTTAGAGATAGTAGACAGTTGTAGGAGTTAGTTTAGTGATAGAGATAGCGTTTAGTGATTTAGTTTTAGTGTCTGTAGGAGTAGTCCTCTGTACTTATTAATCCATTTAGTTCATAGCATTTAGAATAATTAATAGTAGTTAGATTTAGTGTAGATAGACAGATAGATATATAATATTAGATAAAAAAAATAAATTAAAAAAACACAACAAAAACATTATTTTGAAGGGAGAAATGGAGACGAGAAGGAGAGGCTGATCTGCTGCCCATAGGGGAGGCAATGGGGCACGTGCCAGAGGTGGGAGGGGCCATCCCAGGGGAGCAGCAGCAGGCAGCAGCAGTAGCCAGAGGCAGAGCACATCACCACCACCCCAAACTCAGCAGGCCTGCTTTAGGGCAACAGGCTTCAGTGACTCAGCATCACCTTCTGGCAATGCCCTCCTCCACTGCCATGCAGGGCACTGGAAGACCTGCAGGACTTGAGGCTGCATCTGTTTCTGCTGCTGTTGGTTCTGGAGCAGGTGCTGGGGCTGCTTCTGATGTTCCTCCAGGGCCATCAATGTCCCGCACTGTCGAGGGGATCCCCAGCAGTCCAGAGCTGGTGGATCCCACCCCGGCTGCTAGAGGCAGGGTCCGATCCTCAGGCAATGTCAGTACTAGGGAGAGGAGCAGCAGCAGCAGCAGCAGCAGCACTAGCAGCTACAGAGGGGGGCACAAGGAGAGTGCCAGAAGCATGGCTGGCACGGGCAGTCTAGCCTCAGGGTCCCAGTAGTCCCCTTCACGGGACATCACTGTGATCGCAGAAAGTGATGAATAGGCAGACACTAGTGCCGCAGAGGAGATGTCTGTACCCAAGGCTATGTCTGACCCTCCTCCCAGAGCTGATTTGCCAGTGCCACAAAGTTCTCCCCCTCCCAGCAGCACTGGCAGCAGTGCATCCCCCGGGGCAGGCAAGAAGGTGTGGGGGGGGGATCCTCAGTCTGGGATCATTTAAAGCCAGTTAGGGCAGATGATCCCAGAGAGATGCAGTGCATGCCGTGCAATAAGGTGGTGAAGTGTGGGCAGGTGCTCGCCAACCTTGGCACAACTGCAATGGCGAGACACCTCAAGGCATGTCACAGTGCTGTGTTACTCAGCAGGAAGGCAGGGCAAGTGGATGCCAGTGGGTTCCCGACTGCAGCGGCCAGTCGCCCAGCTCCCTCAGAGGGCCAGTGTCCTGCACCAACTGCTGCTGCCTGTAGCAGCAGGAGCAGTATGGGGGCAGAACAGCAGTAGGAGCCTCCCCAGCAGCGCTGTCAGTCCACCATGGAGGAGATGGGGTGGGGGGATGTGTCAAGGCAATGCCAGGGCTCTGTGGCAGAAATGGGAAAGCCAAGCACCTATTGGCAGAAATGATTGCCCTGGATGGCCAGCCCTTGTCAATCGTGGAGGACAAGGGCTTCCAGCTGCTGATTGGGTTCCTGGCCCCCAACTTTAAGCTGTCTTCCTGTTTCACCCTGAGTCGGACTGTAGTGCCACAGTTCTACAGGGCTTTGAAGAAGCGGGTGAGAGAGCTGCTGGCAGGAGCTCGGGGTGGGGGGGGCACGGTCCACTTCACCACAGACCTGTGGTCCAACAGAAATGCCCAGCATGCCTACCTGGCAGTGATTGCACACTGGTTGCAGGATACAGAGGAAGCACTTGGCAGTGACAGGAGGGGACCTGAAGCAGGGTATAGGTGGGCCCTGCTTCAGGCCCAAGTCATGGACAGCTCTCACACCTAGAGGAATCTCGAGGCAGCCCTGGCTACCATGGTGAGGGAGTGGGTCACTCCAGGCACAGCCTTCACCAAGGGGTGTGTGGTCACGGACAATGTGACCAATATACTAAGGACAGTCCAGTCGGGGACTTCGCAAGCATTCCTTGAGCCGCACACATCCTCCATGTCATGGTGAAGGACGCTCTGGGTTTGGGGGAGAAGGGGATTGGGCCAGGCACCCTTAGCTCCCTGGTCGAGCAGGAGATGAAGCTGGCAGGCTTCCTCAACTGAAGCGTGAAGGGCAGCAAGCTCCTCTGGGAGAAGCAGGCCGAGCAAAGGTCCCCTGTGCACATGCTGCTCCAGGATGTCTCCACCAGGTGGAATTCCACCTTCCTGATGCTTGAGTGGCTTGTTGAACAGAAAGCCGCCCTGCATCAGGTGGAACTGGAGACAGACATTGAGGCACCTCCAGGGTACAACAGGGAGGAATGGGAGATTATCGGTCACACGGTCTTTGTCCTGAGACCATTCCTGGCTGCCACCGAAACTTTGAGCAGCTCCTCCGCCACCCTCAGCCAGGTGGCCTCACTGGTCTATAGTCTCCACAGCAGCCTGGAAGAGATTCTGGGGGTGGGGGGAGCGGGATTGTGGCCCTCAGGGCAGGAGGATCTCAGATGAGGTGATTGACCTTACGCGTAAGCTGAAGGTGGGACTGAGTGCGTGCTTTGACGAGCTCCTATGCTGGGAGGAATATGTCCTGGAAACCATGCTGGACCCCAGGATCAAGGGCAACATGGCTCAGGAGACAACAGTCTATGGCCTCCAGAAGGGTGCGCTGGTGCAGAAGGTCTGGCAGGCAGAGCGGACCATGCAGCAGGACGCCCCTGGGGATAGTGGGAGTGGGAGCAGCGACCCCTTCCAGCCATCTGGGTCTATCCCTGACCCCAGCCTTAGCAGTAGCAGCAGCACCAGCAGCAGGATGAGCAGCAGCAGCACCAGCAGGACCCCTACTAGTGCCAGCAGCTCCTCCTCTGTGCAGGCCACTCTGGGGAGCATGGGGCCCAGCACAAAAGGGCAAGCATCATGACTGAGGGCAGTGGGGCAGGTGGTGCCCACCCAGAACTACCAGAGGGAGTATGATGGCGCCTCAGCAGCAGTGGAGACCTACCTGAAGGAGGAGCCATGCATTGATCCCAGCAGTGATCCCTTGGCCTACTGGGCTGGCAAGGCCAACATGTGGCCAGCCCTGTCCAAAGTGACCAAGGGTATCCTGTCCTGCCCACCAACCAGCGTCCCCAGCGAGCGGGTGTTCTCCATCACGGGGGACATTTGCGCCCCGCACCGCCTGAGACTGGGGGCCAAGTTGATTGAGCAGTTGCTGTTCCAGAAGGTGAACCTTCCGCTTTTGGGATTCCCCGAGCTGCCCCTGGACAATGAGTGATGGTGCAGTGGCACATGCCATCCTATGCCAGGGGCAGTTTTGGGATGGGGCTCCTCCTCCTCCTCCTCCTCCATCTGGGCTAGGGCTACTGCTCCTGTGCTGCTGAGGTGCTGTCCCTCCCTCCCAATGCCTGGCACCTTCCCTGCCTCTCTCTCT
>QEPC01013677.1:1649051-1660818 GCA_003113815.1 Sphenodon punctatus
CTATGGCTACATGATCTCAACCTTCCACCTATGTGACACTGACTGATTCTTGCTCTCTCGCGCTGCACAGTCTTTGCTAGCCAATCTGAGTGCCCTGCTGCCAATGTCCCAGCCTGCCTGCCCTACTGACTCTCATGCAATGCTGCTTGTCTGCCCACCCAGCTTGCCGCCAAGCTCAAAGCATGCCTCAGTCTGCCTCCTATGCCAAGGTGCCTGCCTTCCCACCCAGGTTGCCTAGCTCAAAGCCTGCCCACGCCTGCCTGCCCTACTGCCTCTCATGCCATGCTTCCTGCCTGCCTGCCCAGGTTGCAAAGCTCGAACCCTGCCTCAGTCTGTCTGACTGCTGTTCATGCCACACCACCCGATTGCCTCCCCAGCAACCAATGTCTGTTGCTGCTAGTGACACTGGCGCTAGTCATTCCACTGCATGACAAAAGGCAGCCACTCCAGCCCCAGGACCCGCCATCAGGGTCCTGGGGCCAAGGTACAAGCTATTCAAAATATTCCAATTACTTTCTGTATCTCCAACATCGACACTCACTGACTGAATTACTGTTAATTTAAGTTTAATTCCTGGTTTTTCTCTCTCTCACTCTCATGACCATTAACAAGCATGTATATCTTAGTTTTGTATACTCTAGGTAGGGCATGATATAGATGTTACTTGATAACAGCTACTGAGGTCAGACAATCCAAGGCCATCACTGTAATAAAATTAAAGTTGCTTGTGGAAGTTCAGACACTTCCTGATTTTATTTTTCCTTCTGCATATGATTGCTTCCATAGAACCCAGAGCGGGTTTACTGGTCTGACACAACTCTTCCCACTCATCAATCCCTATTCACCAGTGGCATGGAAAGGGGGTTCTTTAACAAAGCATTATACATAACACCTCTACAGGGAGGGCTGTGGCCAGGATCTACAAGCTGCCATCTTAGCCCCAGCACCCACCGTGATGGGTCTGGGACCATCATTCCTCACACATTCCAATGTCGTTCCAAAGCATGACAAGAAGCAGCACCAGGACCCGCCATCAGGGTCCTGTGGCCAAGATCCAGAAGCTGCCACCTTAGCCTCAGCACCCACCGTGATGGGTCTGGGGCCGTCATTCCTCTCACAGAAACCAATCTTCAGCTACATCAAGAAGCAGCCACTCCAGCCCCAGAACCCGCCATCAGGGTCCTGGGGCCAAGTTACAGGGAGGGAGGGCTGTGGCCACGATCTACATGCTGCCACCTTAGCCCCAGCACCCACTGTGATGGGTCTGGGGCCATCATTCCTCGCACATTCCAATGTCATTCCAAAGCATGACAAGAAGCAGCCACTCCAGCTCCAGGACCCACCATCAGGATCCTGGGGCCAACTTACAGGCAGGGAGGGCTGTGCCCACCATCCTCCAAAGCCTACTCCTCCGCACCCACCTGCAGATGCCTGCTGAAGCTGTTGAAACTAAAAGCTCCTCCAACCACCAGCTCCTGCTGCCTTCTGCCCGCTGCCAAGGAGCCTGTCTCTCTTTCTCTCTGTCACACCCACCCACACAAACACAAGCTCTGCACCTCCTGAGGGGCTTTCTGCTAGTTGAGACCCTGCTGCTGGCACAGCACATCTTTGGGTTAATAAGTACGCTACATGAGGTGGCAGGTGCTGCTGGAAGGGATCAACAAGCTATATGAGATTCTGCCACCTGCCAGCCAGAACTTCAGCACATAGGGATAAAAAAGGTTGGACAGGTCAAACGACGCTCGTAACAATAAATATAACAACTTTAATTAAAACTATTTACTATACAAGAAAACAACAATGACAACAACAACAAAAACAACATTTAATAAAACAAAAGCAAACATGTAAAGGAAACTTATTAATTAAACTAAGAGTCTCTGCTGCCACTGGGCCTGTCCCCCGGGAATTGGGGGAAAGGCAACAGCCATTGGGGCACTTCACAGGCCTGAGGGCCGGCCACCTGGGACTTGTCCAGCATGTAGCCGTGGGCCACGGCAAACTCCAAGCCCTCTTTTGTGTCCCTATGCCACCTGGAGACCGCCTGGTGGTACATCTGAATGTGGTCCAACTCGGCGGAGACATACTGCCCGTATGTCTCCACCTTCTTCTGCGCCACTTGGACCGCCTTCAGCTGCTCCACCAGGTGGTTCTCCAGGGCAGCAAGAGACCGCTCGACCTCTGCCACATGCTCCCGGGTGGGCCACTGCAAGTTGGCCTGAAGGGCCTTGGCCTCTGCATCATCCGGGGGCCTGGGGGTCTCCACGTCGGGGCTGGAAGGGGGGGGAAGGGCTTATATGCCGCCATTTGCAGGTTGCCTTCCCCCCCTTCTTCTGTTGCTGAAGCTTCACGGCCGCCACTCGAGACTCCTCCTCACCCTGCTGTCTCAGTCTCAGGCCATGGCTCCTCTCAATATGATTTATGAGCCCCAACGTGGTCCCCTCCCTCTGCCGGTGGATAACTTTCTTGCAGCACTAAAAAGAACAGAAAAAGATAGGAACATAAGAAGTGCCATAATGTGTCAGACCAATGGTCTGTCAAGTCCTGCCTGCATTCTGTCTCCACAAGTACGTGGGTGCGGTGGCCAATCTCTCTCTGAAGGGGACTTCCAATGCATTCCTAACGGGTCATAGGGCAATTCATTCCCTGTTGTTTCAGACCTCGTGCCATACCTTGCATGTGGCGATTCCGTCACCCTTGTGGTAGAACCTCCAGACATCCAACGTCTGGTGCTGGATGTCTGGGGGTGTCACTGGCCGTGGCAGTAACCTCTGCCTAGGGGTCCTCTGAGTCCTTGGCCTGGCCCTGGCAGCAGCGCTGAGGCCGGCATCTGATTCCTCTCTGAAATGGGAACACATTAAGAGCACCAAAGTAATATCATGCATTTATGATGATGCCTCTAGTCCTCCCTCCTTGGGGTGCTAGGGATTGCAACTAGAAAGCACGTGCAAATCCTGCCCTCCCAGGGGTGCTAGGAGATGCTAGGGATTGCAACTAGAAAGCCCCTGGCTGGCACATACAAATCCTGCGCTCCCTGGGGTGCTGCTTGGGATGACAATGGAGAGACCCTGGCTGACAGGCAAGTGCAAATCCTGCCCTCCTTGGGGTGCTTGGGATTGCAACTAGGAAGGCCCTGGCTGTCACGTGCAAATCTTGACATCCTTGGGGTGCTAGAGATGGCGACAGGAGATGTGAACATGGCTGGAGGAAAGACCCTGCCCTTATTTGGGGGTGTGTAGGGAATGGGATGGCAACTGGAGAGTGGAGAACCTTTCTAGCCTGGCACATGTTTGGGTGTGGGTGCTGCTCGTGCCAGACCCCCCCACACTACAGTACCCTCTATCTCTGTGGCAGACAACCACTGCCACCCACTGATTGCCCACTGTTTGTGCCTGACTGATGCCCACCACCCACGCACCCACCCGCACATCGGTGAGCTCGCTCTAATGGATAGAGCCTTTCTTGTCCTCAAAGTAAAAAAACAGTTTACAAACCTGGCAGCACCTCCTGAACCCGCTGCTTGCTCCTTATCCGAGGAGCCGGTCACCACTACTGGAGGTGTAGTAGGGGCAGTGACCTCCTCCTCCTCCTCCTCCTCCTCCTCGACCGGCAAGTTGGCCCCTAGCCGGGGAAGAAACACCGCCGCTTTCTTCATTTTTAAATTGAATTAAATTTTTTATCACCCCCCCCAAAAACAAACACACAGTCAGTCACCCATAACACACACCAACACTCACCAACCACCACAACAACAGCACACCCAAACACAGCCAAAACACACAAACCGAACAGCCATCCAGCCAAACACACACTCACTCACCACACCGGTCTGCACGCACTTGAGTTTCTGGTTTCCGCCGCGCTCGTGCTCTCATGATATTTTTTTCCAAACGGCCGAACCCGAACTGAACGGCCAAACTGAATGGCCGAACCCGAACCCGGCGAACGATCCAAATGGCTGAACCGAACGCAGCTGAACTGAATGGCCAAACCGAACGGCTGAACCAGAACCACCATCTGTTCACCCATCCCTAATTGACAGCACCCACATCCCCATCATATGACCCCCTCATGCAAAGATTGACTACATGAATAGGAAACAGGCCTTCTCCATCAATCTGCAGGCCATAATGGATCATAGAGGCCTGTTTATAGATGTGTATACAGGCCAGTTGTGGTGGAGCCATGATGCGGGTATCCTGCCTGCCTCCCCCTTCTATGCACGCATGTTCGACGGGGAGATTGCCCCCAACCTGTACAGTATGATAGCGGGGGTTCCCATGGCCCCTGTTGTGATGGGGACCCCGCCTACCCACTCAGTCCATGGCTCATGTGGGCCTATCCAGTGGCGCGCAACCCTGACCACCGCCTGTTCAATGATCACCTGTCATCCACATGCAGTGTGGTGGAGCAGGTCTTCGGGCTCCTGAAGATGTGCTGGTGCCTCCTGATGAACAGGAGTCAATTTGACCTGGACCACACCCCCATCCTTGTCCTGGCAGCTTGCATCCTGCACAATGTATGCGAGACAGGAGGCGCTGCCCTGGACAACCCACCACCAGTTCACTGGGCCAGCCCCGGGCCCCTATACCAAAATGCCCAGGGAGGGGCATTCCAGAGCATCTCGGAGGAGAACAGGGATGCCATCTGCCTCTGCATCGTTGCCCAGGCAGCTGAATGCTGGGCAGCGCCTGACCCACACCCATGTCCATAGGCCTGTGAACCCCTTCAATAAAGCTGGGTACTACCCTTTACCTGAAACCTTGCCTCTGTTCCATGTTTGGGCTAGGGGGTCCTGGGAACGGGTCCCGTGGGTTGCCTGGGTGCAAGCGCTGTCCCCTTGCTGTTGGCCGTGGGGTGCAATGGCCCCGCAAAGCCCTGCTGGCCACAACTCACCGACTCACCTGTGCAGGTTCAATGTACACCTGTTCCAGCCACCTCAACTGTGTGAGGCTTCATGGGGCTGGCCCCCAGCCCCATTGACTGGGCAGGGACTGTACAGAGTCCCCAACATGCTGGAACACCCCTGCATGCCACACTCCCCACCCGGCCCCATGTCCCGGGACAGAGGAAGTGACAGCTAGGTAGAGGTACAACACATTTATTGGGGGGGGGGACTGTACAATGGAAGGGGGTGGGGTTTAAAGTCTGGAGTGCCCTCTCCCCCTCTTGGCCACACCACCGGGACTCTCAGGCTGGTGTGCCCTGGCTGCAGCTGACTGCAGCACTCACCAGCTGGACAGCCCGGCCTCCCTGTCATCCACTGGCCACTTCACACTGGCCTCCGCTGATGGTCCCTGCGTGGAGAAACAACAATGGGGTAAGCGATCCTCGTGTGCACTCACCTCTGTCCCATGTTGGGGCCCGGGCCAGTGGGTGCTCCATGGTCATCCAGGGAGCCCCCTACTCCCCACATGAGCATATCATGTGCCATAGGGTGATCCCAGTTGGTCCAAGCCCCTGGACGGCCCATCCATGGTATTAAGGCCCATGCCTGTTCCAGTACAGCATCACTGAGCAGGTACCCATGCCTCTGGCACAGGCTGTTGCTCCCCAGCTCGTGTGCTCAGAGTGGGTTCTACAATGTGTTCCCTACTGGGGTCCTGCCTCGCGCAGGTCCCTGGACTCCCAGTGACCCCCTCCTTGTTGCACCCCTCACCCGCAGAGGCCTGGGGTGCTGCGGACTTACCAGAGGGGGTGGGGAAGCCACCATGGGTGGTTGGTCATCCTGGGGTGCACGGTTCTGGGGTGAGGGTGTCACCTCCTGGTGGAAGGGTCGGGGTGACAGCGGGGGCAGGACCTTGGGGGGTGCAGGCTGGAAGGGAAATCCCAGAAGTGGGTCCAGTTGCCCTATGTGGGGGAGGGGGACCCCATGGACCAGGCCTGGGTAGGGTTGCTGCTGGGGGAACCACGGGTGGCCAAGGTGCAGGGGGGGCACCTGCACCAGTGGGAAGCTGCCATGGTGTTGGTCGACTGCCAACCCTCCTTCGACAGCATGGTGGGGACTTTCGCACTGGGGGTCATGCCAAAGGGCCTACATGGCCTCCCCCATGAGGTCCATGAGCTGTGCGACCTGACCCTCTAGCCCGTCACAGGTGCGCTGCTGCTTGCGTTGGAGGATGGCAACCTGGCACCTGTCCCAGAGGTGCTCGGTGCGGGACTGGGCCATCATGGCAGCCAGGATCTCTCGGTCCCTTTTCCCCTCCCCTCTGATGAGCTCCCTGGTGAGCGCAAGTTCCCAGGACTCCACCTTGGCTAATTGTTGCAACTCCTCCAGCAGCTCCCTGCTGAGGTCCTCCCTCCGGTGCCGGTTCCTGGCCCGCATCTCCCAGTTCCGCTCCATGCTGCCGGCAGCTGCTCCCCTTGCATGAGCAGGTGCCTGGTCTGTGAACGGGTGATTGGACACATTGTTAGTGCTTCCGGCCTGTGTGCCCCGCTGGCTGCTACTGCCTGACCCGGGGTGCCTGGTGGGGCAGCCCTTATAGTGTAGCAGCTCCCCTTCGCCCTCCCCTGTGGGGTCCCCCAGCCCTGCCTGTTGTGGGATGTCCCCCCAGCAGCTGATTGCCATGGGAGGGGCCCATGACAGTCAGGTGTGCCATGGGAGCTGCTGTGGGCCCACCAGCCCCTCCCGCCTGCCCTGCACACCCCCACCCCTGTTGGGCCCTGCTGGTTGGGGTTGAACACCCCAGGGTGGCCCCCCACCCTCTAACTCCACCCCCTCCACACCAGCCCCCCCCATGGCCCCAGTTCGGTGTGCCCCACCGTGGAGGGTTGCCCACCTGGTGGTGGTGGTGGAGCTGCTGCCCCCCTCCTCCTCCTCCTCCTCTTGCACCTCCAGGATGCCTTGTGCTGCAATGGGAAGGGGAACCATTAGAGTATGCTGTCCCCCAGCCCCAGCTCTGGTCGCTGTGCCTCCGTCCAGGCTGTTCCCCCCCAACCCCCACCCCTGGCCCCGCTCAGGCGATCGTACCTGGATCCAGTTCCTCCGTTTCCTGGGGGCCATCCTGGGTGTCCGCTTGCTCTGCGTGCATCCCCTGTTCCTGTGGCCGGTGGGCCTGTGGGTGTTGTGGGCATGCTTGGAGTGTGGTGGTCCAGCGCTTGGATCCCCAGGGTGCCTCCTCTGTGGGATGGGGCTGTCCCCTCCCATTTCCTGGCTGGCCTTGCCAGGGGCACTTTCCCCCCCCTGCTCTATGGGGTCTGTCAGGAGGGGTTGCGTGTTGGTCCTGTGTCTGCCCCTGGTGAAGGCACTGCCATGTGTGCGGGAGGCCACGATGTCCCCATCCATGCAGAGGAACTTGTCCAGCTCCTCCTGGAACTTGGCTGTGCGCATGGTCTGGCCAGACTTGAGATTGTTGTCCTTGGTATGTTTATATCCGGACCTCAAATCCTTTGCCTGCAACATGCACTGGGTGACATCATTATTGTACCCCTGCTGCTGAATTTCCTGGGTGATGGCTTCATAGACCTGTCTGGTCTTGTAGCTGCGCACCAGGTCGTGCTGGACCCTTTCAGACCCCACAGATGTGTATGAAGTCCCTGATCTCCTGCCTGGACCAGAGCTCCCCCTTTTGGGACCCATGTGTGGGGGGCCAACCGGCTTGGTGGCATGGGGACCAGTCTGTGGATGTGGTAGTCGTGGTGGTGGTCATGTCCTGTTTGGAGTAGTGCATTAGGGGTTACTCCGGGTCCTGCTGGTCCCCTCCATGCACCTGTGGGCCTGTCCCCCCTTTCCCCCTGGGATTTCCCCCCGCTCACCTGGCTGTCTGGGGGGCCCTCCTCGGCTTTTCTCCTGGTGGTGCGGTACTCCGTTGTCTGGGAGCTGTCCTGTGGGAATGGGTGAATGCGTTATGTGGCTGCCTGCTGCCCTGTGTTCCCCTGCCCATGGTGCTGGACCTGGGGCGCGGCCCTCCCATCCCTGGGTGTGTGTGTGGTTCCCTCGTGCTCACCTCACTCTTGCTGCTGCTCCTCAGGCTGTGCCCCTGGGAGGTGCCGGGTGGGGGGTCCTCGACCAGGGTGGTGGTGCAGCCCCTCTGCCCTGTGTCGGGACATGTGTGCTGTGTTGCATCCTGGTGCGTTCCCCCCTTCCCCCCCACCAGGGTGCCCCCTCATGCCTCCTGACCTGGGCACCCCCCCACCACCCCCACACCGGGACCCCACCTTGTGCCTCCCATCCGGGCCCCCCCGTACTGGCAGATCAGCTCCCCCTTGTGCCTTCTGCTTGGGGCACATCCCCCCCTGCACTGCCTTGCCGGAGCTCTCCCCCCCCGGGCACTCCTGGTTCTCCGTGCCCACCCGGCTCCTTCCCATGTGGGGGGTGTTGTCAGCTCCCGTAGCCTTCTTGTGGGCCTTCCTGGTCACCATCGTGGGCGCCTGTGTGCATATGCCAATGTTCCGCCCTTCTTTACAGGCTCTCGGCCAGACATCCAGCTCCCCCCGCCCTGTGGATGTGTCTGTGTGGTGGCACATGCGTACCCCATGGAGGTGACGCTGTGGGGCTCCGCCAGTCTGGTCTGCGTGGGTGTGGGTGTTTTTGCTTTTACACGGACGCTCGGGTGTTGAACACCCATCTCCACCCATCTCCACCCACGGAGGGTGCCTGCTCCCTCCCGGCTGCTCCATGTGTGTTGGTGGGTGGGTCAGGCACGCGCCCCCAACCACATGTGGACATTTACATGAACGCTCTCCCACCCATCCGATGAGTGTTTCCGGGTGTTTGTGGGGTGGTGGTGTCTGTGTAAAAGTGGCCAAAGTTCCCCATTCCTACAGAGTTTGACTTGGACCTCATTATTGGAATGAACTGTGGCAATAAGGGCTAGTAAAATCTCTTCAATTTTCCCCACAATATATTGCGGGACACAGAATCAAAGGCTTTCATAAAGTCTATAAAGCCAAGATACAGCTTTCCCTTTCTAATTTTGGTATATTTAAAAATTACATGGGCTAAAATAAAACAACAATCCAATGTTGTATGGTTCTTGCGGAATCCGAATTGTTCCCTCGGAATAATTTTCTCTTCTTCTACCCATTTTTCTAGATGATATAATAATGTCTTGGAGTAAAGTTTGCTAGTTACAGAAAACAAACTAATTGACCTATAACATGCTGGGTTATAACTGTCCCCTTTTTAAAATATTGGGGTTATCCAGCTACAGACCCATGCTCTGGAAATTTCACCCGATTTATTAATCTCCTTAAATAGTTTCCCCAATATTTCTGCCCACCAACTTGGCGCCGTTTTCAATAACTCGGCAGTAATGTAGTCCGGGCCAGGTGACTTGTTATTCTTTAGAGCTATAATCAGATTTTTAATTGTTCCTACTGACAGACAGAGCTCATGCGACTCCACATTGGGGACATTTAATTGCTGAGTAATAGCATCATCCTGATCTATCAAGGGCTTCTCATACATGGATCCAAAAAAAGCATCCCAGCCAGCACTAGATATTACTGGGGGAGGTTAGGATGCACAGGGTTTTATTATATTATTCAAAATTTTCCAGAATCCTGATACATCCCCAACTCGCCCCGCCACATTCAGTGTGGCCCAAATCCTATTACAGTAAGCAGATTTCTTTCCTTTTTAACGAACGTTTATAATTCCTTTTCAAACTTAGATAACAATCTAGAGAAGGCTGCTCTTGGTTATTTGCCCATACATTCTTGACTCGTATGAATGCACTCTTTGCCTTCCTACTCTCTCCATCAAACAAGGTCTTCCTCTGCAATAGGTAAGGTTTGCATGAGGTTGAGAGAAGATTTTCTCTAAAGCATTCCAACATCCTGGAGTATTTTCCGATCAAAGATTCTTCTGTATAATTGAGTCGGATATCTTCATATAGGGTTTTGATCTTATCTGTCTGGTAAAGTTCTTGTATTTCAATGAACAACTGGGTATTCCACTGTTTTAGTTTCTGGTGCAAATAAATTGACTCAGGATTGACAGAGAGCCCTAGTTTACAATTTAGGTCTCTCATACGGAGGCTCAGAAGGACATGGTCACTTTTAGGCCTAACTCTAAGTTGGAGATTCTTAACCTTCCCCCATGAAGCAGCTTCTATTAGTATATAATCAATAATGCTGATACTTTTGGTTCCAGAAATGTAAAATCTCATTCTAGATCGTACTGAAGTCTCCCATTTAAGATCACAAGTCCTAACTTGCAAAGGAGACTAAGCATATGAAGGCCCATATCGGTTACTACTTCATCTTGTGACATCCTACTTGGTATCGGGGAAGGAATGCCAGGACATTCGTCCAATTCTTCTTCCTTATTCACCCCTGTCCTGGCATTCCAATCCCCAAGTAATATCACAAAAACCTGTGGGAATTGGTCGTTTAGTCTAGAGATATCCTGCTCCAATACCCCCCAAATATCTTCCTTATAGTAGTGGGAAGTAGAAGAGGGGATATATATGTTAATAAACAAGAATTTGCCATCCTGATGAAGATCTAAAAATCCAATCTGGTACTCAGATCATACAAAGGAAAGGGAACTATAATTTTGGGACCAAAATTGTTTAACCAAAATAACTAGACCTCCCGAAACTCACCCCTTGTTCTCTTCCTTCAGTCCCTCCGAAAATCTCCTTTAAAGTTTCCTACATTTATATTTTCTCCTATCCCCAACCATGTTTCCTGCAGGCATATCAAATCATATTGGGCCAAGAAATCTAAACAATCCAAATCACATATTTTAGTTTTACAGCCAGCTATGTTCCAAGATGCTATTTTAAAGGAGTTGTCACAAAATCCGTTAGACATATCTATTCTTTCTAGCTCTATCCCTTTGATTTCATTTGGGTGTCTACTTGATTGACCTATTTTTTTTTATATATATATAAAGAGTATATATATATATTTAATATATATATTAAAAGAGTATATATATATATATATATATATATATATATATATATATATATTCTTTTAATAAGGTGTCAGGAGCAGTTTGGGGGTTCTTGCACTTCAATTAAGTTCAAAGTGGACAAAGCCACATTACTTCCCCTTAATTTAGGCTGCTTCTTAGTTGGTAAATTTACTACTTCTAAATTCTCCTTGTCTTGCTGGATCTCTTTTATCACCACACATGGACCCTTAGAATGGCTTCTTTCTTCCCTGTATTCCAAAAACTTTGCTGCCATTAACATTTCCAAATTGTGCTCAGGTCTATAAGGCATCAATGGATTATCTATTTCCGGGGCCTTTTGGTCCAATGTATCAAGCTGAAAGGTGCCTCTAACTTGATCCAATCTTTCGATCAACAGATCTTGATCCATTTCTGGTAAGTTTCTAAATGCCCTACAAACTTGTGTTGTATCCTTGACTCCAGAGTTATCAGACAGATAACCTCCAATCAGTTTTACCAGGCTCTGTTTAGTTGCCTGTACTAACTCACTCCCTGTTTTCCCAGTGTTGCCTTCTATTAAGTCAACTTGACTATTAGAGGGTGTATCAGGGTTCTGATCCCCTTTACTGAGGTCCATTAAATCATCCTCTTCATTAGATTTTTCTGAGATCTATTCTAAGTGCTCCCAAATATTCCCCTGTTGCTTTGCTTAGAACAGAAGCTGGAGTT
The DNA here is from genome assembly GCA_003113815.1 of Sphenodon punctatus. Lineage (NCBI taxonomy): Eukaryota > Metazoa > Chordata > Lepidosauria > Sphenodontia > Sphenodontidae > Sphenodon > Sphenodon punctatus. Next base: position 1,660,627 of record QEPC01013677.1, read on the forward strand.
AGACCAATCATTTTGCAAGTTAAGGAGGAGATGATTAGGTTTTGGCTGAAGCTAAAACCTTTGAATACTGGAGCCATATTGCAGCTTGCTGTAGACATTGGGTGAAAACAGACATGACGCTAACCACCCTTTAACCACCCTTGGTGGTCATTTATGCATGTTTCAGGGCTGCATAGGGCAACAATACAGCCC
>QEPC01013677.1:1662446-1680418 GCA_003113815.1 Sphenodon punctatus
GCCAGCAGCCACAGCCGGCACTGAGGCCTCCGGACCGCCCGCCGCCGCTGCCGCCGGAGCTCCCAAAGGTAAGCGCACTGAACTTTAGTAGGGGTGATCCCTGGGGGTGTGTGTGTTAAACACCCCCCCCAGGGATCGGGTCATACTTACCGGCGGCTGCGGGGACGCCGTGGCTGCTGGTTCTGGGGGGTGGGCTCGCCTCTGTGTCTTTTTTAAAACAAAAATCCAGGCCGGGCAGGGTGGGTGGGGGGTGTCCCCCCTTCCACCCGTGCAGCCTGGACTCGGGGAGGTTTTTTTTAAAAAAAACTTTTTTGCTGGGGCTATAAGTTTTTTTACATTGCAGCCATTTTTAAATGGCTGCAATGTAAAAAAATCCGGTACCCCGGAATCCGGTACCCGGTCCGGATTACCGGGTCGAATCCGATAATGCCGGTACTCCCGGTACCGGCATTATCGGATACCGGATTTTACCGGTTTCCCGCCCCTACTAAGGGTACTGTTGCTTGAATATCAACTATTTTACTCGCACTGTCCTTTGAGGTTCCAGACCCCTTCCCCTTCATATCTTGAATTCCTTCATAACATGATCTAAGGTTGGCTATATCCCTTCTCAAGGATCTATAATCTGGTTGTTCAAAATCCTGGAGTTCCGATCTATCTTCCTTTTGCTCTGATAATGCAGGGTCAGAAGGAGATACCTGGTCTCTTAGCTGAGGTATTGCACTTCCCAGATCCCAAGGGGTTTGATTATAGGCAATCAAATTGAATAGGCAATATCTATCAATAGATATACCCCTAGTCTTAAAATATTTCCAGGCTTGGAAAATACTCCGCGTAATACCCAAGGAAAAAAACGTGACTTTGAGATAATATCCCATTTCTTTGGAGGAAAATACATCACATCCTTAATAGAACTTACTTCTACCTCCTGCTCTAGAAGTTGGGAAAGATTTTGGGTAATATCTCTTGAATTATCCCACTGGAGGATCCTCCCACTTGATCTGGGCCTACCATAAAATAGACTGCAAAGTTGTCTACTGTCATCTTCCACCTAAGGCGGGGTTTCTTCTGATAACCAGCTAGCATCCTATTTCTATCTGATGTATTGGGAGGAAACCCGTGCTCTAACCCAGGCAGCAACATCGTCCTCTGGGAGATTGGTTCCTCAACCTGTAATTTCCCACCAGCTATCGGGATGACATAATCTAATTTAAGCCAAATGTCTTTAAACTGGGTTTTCACTCTGTTGCATGACTCACTCATTTCAGAGAGACTTGAGAACAAAGTAGTTACAGTCTTCGCTATCAGTCTTATCTGCCTAATTAAATATTCCTTGGTTGTTAGATCTATATCCACGTTGGGCGGTGAGTAACTATGCAAATTTACACCACCTCCTTCTTCCTGCAAATTTACAGTTTTCATCCTTATCAACCAAAACAGAATATCTATTATGCAGAGTAAATAAATCCCCTCTGTCATCCCCCAAATGCTCATGCTTAGGATGTTTTGCTGGAGTATCTTCTACAGGAGAGGAAGGTGAAGAACCTCTATCTCTTTTCCTCTCCGTTTGTGTCATATTGACATCAGCAACAAAATCTCACCGTTAACAATATCTAGTCCCTCTATCCAAGACAAGACATAAGATAAGGGGGATTTCAAGACAATTAGTGCTCAACAATTTCGTATACCACAAATAGTATGGTCAAGCGCATACAGTCCCACCATACCACCCTTGGCGATATCCAACCCTTTAGTTCAGATAGCAGATCCAATAAAATAAAATAGAGTTCTGAGGAGCCAAAGTATATCAGCCAAATAGCTTAAAGGTATAGATGACAGCACAGAGCCCCACCACACCCTGCCATCGCCTAAGGCCGATGGCCTTAGGCAATGGCCTTGTGCGCGCAGCCCTTAGGTGCGATGCCCATAGTGCGCGCTTCTGGCACCACCGGAGGCAGCATCAGTTCTTTAATAGTCCAGCTCCAGGTGCAGGTAAAGGGGTTTCTCCCTTCAATTGGAAACAGAAAGATAGGTGATTCCAAGCAGTCCTTACACAAAACATAGCCTGAGGCAAATCGGCTCTAATAGGGGTCCCTTCTGTACTGGTCCAGGTGCTCTGCAAGGGCGGGCAACGGAGTAACAGCATGCCCTGCACCTAGCTCCGTTCTCCTACTCCACACAGCTCCCTTCTCACCGTATCATCCTTGTAAATACAAAACAGTGTATTTGCTTCTACCCTAATGCAGATCTTTGGGACTCAGTTCTTGTGGTTGGGCAGAAAGACGAGGACTTGACTGTTCTGGACAGCATTTGCTCTGAGGCTTCTCCCTTCACTCCTAAAGTCCTACTCCTGGCTTCCCAAAATGGCAGTGTCTCCTCCTTAATGCCACCCTCATGCTGCACAAGAGGGGGCAATGGAATTATGGAACGGATGGCCCCTTAGCAGCCCAAGGTCTGGTCCAGAGCTGAACCCAGGTATGTGTACAGTGTGCAACAGCTCCATATGTTGGGAGTGGGGGGAGGGCGAATGGATCTCCCATGCATGAATGAACTTGAAATTGGTGCTGAAACGAATAGTGCATTTTATATTTGTGGATATTATTTACATTATTCAGATAGCGATCCAAATAACTGACTAATATCTGCAATCAAAATGAATATTCTCATATCTGTTTTTTCAATGTTTTGTCTGTTCCATTATTTGATTTTCAGTTATTCAGTTAAGATATTTGGTTGCTTGGATACTATTTTGACTCCCACTTCCTGTGGGAGCTTGTCATAGTCTGGAAGCAATGTAAGATTGATTTATTTGGTCAAGTGTTCAACATGCAGGGATAGAGTTTAGGGATTTGTTTTAACAGGGTGTTTACATTTTTATATAGTGTTTATTTTTGTTTATTTTATACGTGTATTGCTATTTTCTATTGTTACCTGCCTTGAATCTTCAGGGAAAAGCGGGATCGAAATCTCAACAAATAACTAAATGCACAATAGCCAAAATGAAATAACCAAATAACCACATATCTGAGTACTAATCTGCACTGGCTCACTATAGCTTTCTGGACACAATTCAAGGTGCTAGTTTTGACCTTTAAAGTCCTAAGCGGTCTGGGTCCCACATATCTGAAAGACGGCCTGTCCTACCATGTCCTGTTGTGACCCCTACGGTCAGCCAGGAGTGCCCTCTTGAAGGTTCCATCTGTTACCCTTGTCCATGGGACAGCAGGAGGGTGTTTTCGGTTGCTGGTCCAGTTTTGTGGAACTCCATTCCCCAGGAGGTTATCTTGAGCCCGGGCCTAAGCATCTCCCAGAGGTGGTGTAAAACTTTTTTATTTGAAAAAACATTTGGTGAGTGGGGATAGGGGTTGGTTGGGTTTTTGGGTAGGGTTGTAGGGGAGGGTGGAAGCTTTTATAGCATGAATTTTGTTATTTTTATTATGAATTGTAAGCTTCCCTGAGCCTCTGTGGGAAGGGAGGCATATACATTTGAATAAATAATAAATAATAATAATAATAATAATATTTCAACAACAACAAAAAATGAATAACCTGCCCAAAATAATTGTTTTGGCCGATTTAGTTAGAATCCGGTGAAATCATCGGATATGATAATCGCCACAGATATTTGTTGCAGTTCCACTTGAAATGACAACATGAACATCAGAAGTGCTGGGGTAAAATATGGGCCCACAGGGCCTCAAATGTGGGGAGTCTTAGCCTGTGGAAGGTCAACAGTGACTTGCGAGGGGGGCACCATGAATAAATTAGAAGTGACAATAGGAAGCACTGGCATAACATATGAGCCTGCAGGGTCTGCAACACAGAGAGCCTTGGTCCCTGAAGGGGATGTTAAGTTTAATAGGGGTGTGCAGAAGGCACACAATTCATTTTTTAAATTTTTTTTTTTCACAAAAACGTTTCCGTTTTGGTGGGTCTCTTAGAAAAACTGTTTGTTTAAAAAAATTATTATTATTATTAATACTGCATATGTGCAAAATGACTGATGCACCATTCTGCAGATACACACTCTTTCCCAAAATGGCAGTGGCAGCATTACCACCATTTTGGAAAAGGGCAGTTGGTCTGTGCATGTGTAAAATGGCCACTGGCTGCCCTTTTCGAAAATGGTAAATGATCTGAAATATTCAAAGCAGTTATGCAGTGGAGTGGGACTGAATATCTGCTTTATAGGATATGAATCAAAGTGAGAAAATTTGCTGGATACAGTATTTGCTGCAGATATTCATTTCAGCTCTGCTGCACAGTAGCCACCCCACTGCAGTGGGCACCCAGCACTGACTTTTCCCTCCTCACCCTTAGAGCATCTAAATTAGGAGGAGGTCCACACCCCCATTTCACATGGAGCCCCATCTTCCCTGGATCCAGCCTGCTCCGGGGAGACCTCTATTCCTCTTCTTAGTCATAGAATTAGATTTGGTTTGAAATTTTAACTGAGATGAACTTTCAACCAACTCTCCCCACCCCTTCAGTTCCAAAGGTCTTTTATTTTATTTTTCAAAATTTCACTGACATTTCAAAGTTTTCAATACTTGGGGAAAAATTTTGAATGGTCAAAAAATGCCATTGGTCTCCTCATGCTGTTTCTGACAATCTGTGCCAGCCATCTTCACCCCCAGATGGCCCATCTGTCTAAAGGCAGCCCCACCAGATATTCAGGCATCGTAGACTGCCCAAACCCAGGGCACTGGCCTGAAGTGGAACAGCTGTCTGTCTGCTTGGTGGACCTATCCTGCTGCTCCACCTTCACCTCGGTGTTGCCCCAGGCAATGCCATAGAGTTGCAACTGTAGGGGTTTTGCTGCAATGGAATTTCAATGAGGATTGCCAAGTGCTTGTCCTCAATGTTTGTTTCCACTTTCCTACCAGCCGCATTCTCTGTCCCACATGCTTTTGGGGGTCCCACTCTCTTCATGTTTGAGCCTGTCAGAATCTTTGTTCCAGTGAGTTCAGCACATCAGGGAAGCACTATTATTCTCCTGTAACAGGTTCACTGAAAAGCCCTTGCAGAATTATTCCCTAGTAGGACTGGAGCAAATCCTCATAAAGATAGAGCCCTAGGTGCAGGACAAATGTATACTCTTTAAGAGGAGCATGGGCAAAAGAGCCAGGAAAGGGTGTGGCTGGTTACTGAGGCAGAGAGCAAGCTCTCACTTGGGCATGACTTTGCAAGCCAGGAGGAAGCACTGAGCTGGAAGCTGAGAAGGGCCTGGACCACCAGGCAGAGGGCTGCAGAAGTTCTCAGGAAGAGAACATGGGGAAGAGAACATCTAACTCTCAGAGCAAGGCTCTAGTAGGACAAACACTGAGTCTGCTGTATGCAAGGGGCCAGCCTTGCCCAGCTGGGAAAAGGAGTGCATGGAAGCCTAGAGGCTGAAGGTGTAGAGCCTGTGGCACTTGTAGGACTTGCTCCTGGGAACCCTTCACTCCCATTGACTTCAGCAGGAGCTGGAGGTGTTGTTGTTGTAGTAAATCACACAGGACTGGGCTATAATCCCTGAGTTCCTGGCCCAGCAAACCCACGTATATGTGAGTAACTTGACCCATAGGCCTGAAGCAGCATGGAGCCCACTGGGATGAGTGCTCTGCTGCATGTAGTTCTTCACATACATGTTCATTTATAGATATGTGGCTCTAAGGCTCCTAGAGAACTCTGTGAGCCTTTTCACTGGTATTAATGGGAGCTGGATTAGCCCCCTAGGGAGAGGTGATGTCATCAGGGGCTGGAACTGAGCAACCACAAGGCTTGGGGGAGCACGCCCAAAGAAAGGCCAAGCAAGCATTTGGCTCTGACCTGGCTCTAATTTACCCTTCAATCCATAACAGCAGGTTAATGTTACATTATTACAAGTTTTCAAACTGTTGCCATTTCTGTATCATTATTTCCATTCATTTGGTTGAAGTGTTTTACTAGTAAATGCCTCGTGAAGAAAATAACCCTGCCAAGAGCCCTTCTGAATGTCAAGCAACTCCTGAGAGTACCCAGAATTCTCGCTCCTAATTTACCCACACAAAAGACCTCTAATTAGCTTTTTGTTCTGTCCGATTATGAATGGGAGTTTTGACCTTTAAAAGTGATTAGTTTTTAACTTAACTTATTTGCATGATGCCAGTTTCTAAACTATATATACAAGCTGGGATTTCAAAAACTAAGGGCCTAGAAGTTACACTACTAAATGTTCATTTAAGTAACTAAATAAGGCCCAATCTTGTTAACACTGATGGTTGTGTTTAATTTTATGCACACAAAGAGTCCCATTTGAATCAATGTGTGTGTGTGTGTGTGTGTGTGTGTATAAAAAGACTTGAGGAACTTGGATACACACCTGGCTACAGTATGTAATAATAACCTTTGGCCTGCCAGTGATGGTGGGCAGAGGGCCCCTTGTCACACTCCCTGCAAGGAGAGACAAGGGTGGGAATGACTGCACCACCGGCAATTGAAAGCGGGACTGCCAGGCCGGCAGGAGAATAGCTGGGCCTGACTCAGGTTGCCCCAGGCAATGGGGCTTGACAGCCAACCCTCAAGTGAGGCTGTAAGGACCCTCTCCTGTGAGGGAAGGGGCCTCACCGTCCGCTGGGAGGCTCCCTCCTCAGACTGAGGCGTGAACCAGGAGCAGCAAGCTGCTTCTCTGCTTGTGAGCAGCCTGCAGCGCCCCCACCCAATTCTGAGTATGGGGAAAGCTAAGCCAAAAGGGGGGAGGAATAACTGGTCCAGGCCCATGGAGTGGCCAATGGACACCCCCCCCACCCCCCCCCCGGCCCCCCACGGGGCAAGGAAGAAATACCAGGACTTAGCGGCAGTCAAGTCTGCACGTCAGAGGCCCCATCTACGGAGGCCTGGGGACAGTGGTCCAGCTTTCAATGCAGGACAGCTAGCCCAACTGTGAGGCCCATATGTAGTGGATGGCTGCTGCCTGAGGACGCTGCACCTGGGGGGGGGATCTTGCCCCCTATGAAGCATGGGCCCCTGTCCAGGACTTGCTTGTGCCTGGTCCCATGGAGACCCCACCTCCCATCCCTGCCCCCTTTGTTCCAGGCCCCCCAGAGATACTGGGGCTCCCTCTCAGGTGAAGCAGCAGGACAATAGTCCCCCCCAACAGGTATTAGGATGAGGCCCCTGGGCAAAGTGGGGCGAGGGCCGGCCCCCCGGTTCTCCCCCCAGCGGGTGCCACCTAATGGCCAGTTGATGAGGGGGTGGCCAAAGGACCTGCCCCCCCTGCAAGTTTGGGTGAAACCCCCCTGTGTACCATCATGTTAGGGTCACTAGGAAGATGAAACACAACCTTGAGACCTGGGTGGAGTTTCTCGACAGTTTCAATGGGTTCAGCTTCTGGTGGGAGCAGCTCCTTCTGGAAGCTGAACAACAGGTACACTCATATGCAGTGGGAGCCTCTGGTTTCAGAGCGTATTTTCGGGGCAGGTGGTGTGCTGTCCCATGGCTGCCAGAATGGATGGAGCAAGGTATCACCAGGGACCTGACGTTCCTGGAGTTTTTTCCAATTGTGCTAGCCATACACCTCTGGGCGGCCAAATTTGCAAACCACTCTGTCCTATTCTGGTGTGATAACATGGTGGTTGTCCACATAATCAGCTCTCTGTCTTCAAGATCACCCCAAGTCATGAAGTTGGTTAGGGCATTTGTTTTGGCCTGCTTGAGACATAACAGCTTGCTTGTCACCAAGCATGTGCCTGGCATTAGTAACGGAGTAGCCAATGCCTTCTCTTGTTTTCAGATGGAGCATTTCCGCTCCTTGGCACCTGGAGTCAGACTGACCCTGGAACCACTGCCACCAGCAATGTGGAACCTTGGATCCTAGAGCTGTTCAACATCATATAAGGATCCTTGGCAGTGCAAACCCAGGCAGTGTACAACAGGACCTTCAGAGAAATCCAGGAATTTCAAGTCCAGCAAGGCTGGGGGGTTGGTTTCCCCATCCCTGAAGCACAGATGCTACAATTTGCCTTGGCCCTGATGTGTCAGGCTGCGGCAGTAGGGACCATCGCGAGTAAGCTCTCTGTCCTAGAGTTCATGAGTGGCCTGGTGATCTCCCCCTGCCCAATACCCAATAGAGGGTCTTTTGCCAGGAGAATGCTAGAAAGCTGGTCACGTGGGCAGGTCACAGAACGAGATGCTAGGGCCCCCATTACCCCGCCCCTTCTCCTTAGATTAAGTGTTGTCCTCCAGCATGTTTTGACCCCTTTGAAGCAAAGATTTTTGCAGCAGTGTTTAAGGTAGTTTTTTTTGGAGCCTTCTGGGTAAGCAAGATCGTAGCTGAGTCAGGGTGAGATAGTACGGGTTGGACCCTCTCCATCAATGATGTGAAGGTTGATAACCAGGCACTCCACCTGCGATTGAAGCACTCCAAGATGGATCATAGGGGCAGAGGCCAGGTAGTTACTATTTACAGGACTGGCTCCCTTGAGCTGTGCCCGGTCTGGTCCATTGAGGAGTACATCAGGGCTCATCATCCCTTGCTGGGGGGTCTTTCTCAGACACCTGGGTGGACCTCCCCTCACCAGATACTAATTTACAGTGGTGCTGAGGAGTGTTCTGATTCATCTTGGCCTCCCCGCTTCTGACTATGGGTTCCATTTTTTTTTAATAGGGGCAGCTTCCTTCACCACAGCAGCTGGCCTCCTGGAATGTGGCATATGGGCAGTGTGGTGGTGGTGCTCCCGGGCATACCAAACCTATGTCTGCGATCCAGCTTACTAATATTATATTCTGTCTGTGCACCTAGGTACTGCACGTTTCCCCCACAGAAGTCTGGTCTGGATCGCTAACCACAGCTTAGTTCATTGGGATGGGAAGGCAGCGGACCAGACATGCTGTGGATCCCAGTTGGGACTGTTCGCCTGAGTGGAGATTCACTTGATGGGGTGGAGAGGGATGCGTTGGCATCAGTTGCTCCCCATTCTCAGGGCATTAGCAGCTGGAAGACCACCTAACTGCATGGTAATCCACCTGGGGAAGAATGACTTCCTAAAGATAAAAAGGGCGAAGTTAGTGGTTAACATCAAAGCTGACCTCCTAGTGATAGAGAAGCTTTCCCCCCCACCATAATCTTTTGGACTCACCTGGTGGCTTGGATTAAACAGGACAAGACAGTACGCCCCGGGAAAGTTGACAAAGCCCGGCATAACATCAATAGGGAATAGGGAAGTGGATCTGTCTGAGGGGTGGGGAACGAATTTCTCACCATGGGATTACCCATAGGTTCCCTGAACTTTACCGCTATGACGGGGTGCACTTGTCACTGGAAGGAAATTAGTGTTATCTGGTTACGCTGAAGGTGAAGCTGTTTGAAGTTCTGAGTTCGAGTTAGGCATGGGTGGGGGTTGGGCCCGTCCGATGTGCATTTGCGGCCCCTTAGTGGCAGGGGTCCAGTACAGTTATGCTGTTATAATAGATAATTAAGTAGTTTTTTTGGGAGTCATCTCCTTAAGAGATGGGGAAGCAACACCTGGCGCAGAAGCAGGGCATGGCCTGGGAGGGGTGTCTTTTAGAAGGAAGGTTGGGGCTGGCACTAGAGGGCACATCCAGGCCAAGTCCTGCCAGTTATACGATATAACTGTTAGTGGTTTCGAGTACTGGACCCAAATTGCTTATAAGGAGTTTCCCCACCTGGCATAATTATAATAGTGTGGCTGTTAAAACCCAACATTGAGTCCTTGTCTCATTCTGGATGCGCAGACAAAATTTCATCTCAGGAAGACAATTATTAGTGCTTGCAACCATATTATTATTTTTAGGTTTAAGCCAAACAAAAGGAAGCACTCATAAGATTACCATGTAGAACTCAACACCTTGTGATTTTGTAAAGGCCAATGGTTTTACTGGGTTTCAAAAAGGATTAAGCAAGTCCACAGAGGATAGAACCATAAATGGCTGCTGGCCAAGATGGCTGGGGAATATAACCTCATGCTCTGAGTACCCCATAACCTCTGACTGCCAGCATTTGGGAACAAATTATTAGATGAATAGCTTTGTAATTGCCCTGCTGCTTTTACCGCAACATCCATTGCTGGCCACTATTGGAAACAGGATAATGGACTAGATGAACCTTGTGGTCTGGCCCTGGTTGGCAGTTCTGATGTTCTCATAAGATGTGCATGGGACATAATGATTCCATGTGATCCTGGTTTTGACTCCATCCTGTAGAAGTCTCTTTTAAAGATGCTTTTCACTCTTTTCTGTATGTTTAGTGTCTTCCTACGTCTTACATGTTTGGTAGTGATGTTAAGCAAACTCTGCTAAGATAAGAGAATGAAATAGCTAGCTTGAGTTCCTGTCCTAATGCAGAGAGGCTAGCAAATTTAAAATCTCTAGAGAGTTGAGGTGACCCCTATCAGTGGTTCCCTAAATGCTTGCCTTTGTGACCTGATTTTAAATCTTAAATACAAGCCAGTGACCACAGACAGCATGGTTAGAGCCACATAGTGGTGTAGTGTAGTGAATAAGATGTTGGACTTAGACCTGGGAAGCCAGAGTTCAAAATCTACCTTAGCCATGAAATTGCTGGGTAGCCTTGGGCAAATCATAAGCTCTCAGTCTAGAGAGCTGATGTGGTAGATAAGATGTTGGGTTTAAACCTAGGAAGTCAGGGTTCAAATCCTGCCCTAGCTATGAACTCACTTGGTGGCCTTGGACAAGTCACAATCTCCCAGCTTTAGTTCCCCATCTAAAAAATGGGAATAGGTGTGTGTGTCTGGCTTAGATTAATCCCACTGGGCAGGGAGTGGATCTGTTTCTGAAAATCTGTGACTGAAGAAATTATTATTAGTAGTACTTAGGGTGCTAACAAATGAGATGGTTGTCCACCTGCTTATTTATTAGATGTTTGCCCCCACCAGCCACATGACCACCACCCACTGGACATGCAGTCCACTCACGGCAGGGTCCTGGAGCATGCAGAGCCTGCCATGCTGGCAAATGTGAACTAATGTGCGCCCCTTAAGTCCATGTCCCATCAGTTATGTTACATGCACCTTTGCATGCGTGCAGGTCTTCCAGCACCATAGAGTTGTGGGCAAAAAGCCTAGAGCATTCCAAGGACCAACCACTTCTGGCTCCACTCTCACTGGCACACACGTAATGTCCACCTTAAAAGCCCACCGTGTCATTTTCAAACATACATTCTCCCAGCTCTTTCTGGTTGGCAGTATGCCAGCTGCTTGCTTTTTCTGAACTATTGAATTCTACGTAACAACTTGCAGAGGATGAACGTTGCCGTGGCCATGTCTCAATCTGACAGCCAGGCAACAACCAGCATTGCTACCACCACCATGCAATTGCAGTTGCTCTCTGCCCACCAATCCACCTGCCAATGCTGTATTCCCTGGACTGAGGAAGAAACCATTGCTGTATAGGAGGAGAATGATAAGTTAATGCAGCTATGGGGTGTGGGTGTATGTGTTTGCATTCACATAACTGCATGATAAAAACTTCTGTTTATTGCTATCTAATTAAGTGTTTTTATTGTTTACTGTGTTGACAGGTGAAGAGAACGTAGAGGAGCAGTAGGAAAATTGCTGGGAAACAGCTCCACTGGATGGGAATTATATGTAATAGGGCAGAGGTTATAGCCCCTTTAAGGGTTAAGGTGTGGGGAGGTAGCCACGCTCACTCCTGGCTCTAAGAGAGGAAGAACTTGAAGGAAGAGGCAGTTGGAGACTGGATGCTGAAGGGAACACATCTCTGATGGAGGGTTGAAGGAGACGAATGGAGTGCTGATTTGAAGATTGAAATATGAGTAACCAACCAAGAATTGAATATCTGGCTGAGCTTGGGCTAATCAGGGCCAAGGAGCTGGTGGAGGACATGCATGCCCAGCATATCTAGGATGATAAAAACTGTGATGGACTATGCTATTTTAATAAAGACTGTAATGCTAATTCCCTTTGTGACTGAGACTCTTATGGACTGAATCCTGGCAGCACTTACTGCAAGAAGACCTTGCCCTATGACACACTAGGCATGGGAAGTGGGTAGGAAAGCACCATGGTGGGCCTGTGGGCTGGTGGGGGGAGTACAAGGCACCATGGTGGAATTGAGGGCTGGTGTGTGTGTGTGTGTAATCCAAAATGGTGGCTGGTGGGGAGGGCATGAATGGTGGCAGTTGACTTCTGTATGCTCTTCACTCCTCTACTGTGATTGCGAGAGGAGAACTATGTGGCACTGGGATCCCATCACAGCAAGTGCCCCAGCAGCTGCATAGGCCAGGTACTCATTCTTGCTTCCCTTCGGACAGAAGGAGGACTGAAAATTGGGTGGGTGTGGGCCTGAAACACTGGGGCAGTCTGGATTAATAGTTTTCCTTTGTTGCCTTGCTACAGGTCTGCCAGTACAATGGGCGTGCTGTGAACAGATCTCCCTGCCACAAGTGCCCAGTGGAACCAGGACCTGTGGGTTTGCAACTGGTCATGTAGGGAAGATTTGGTAAGGGATCTGGTTCAGAAAACCACATGGTGGGCATATGAGATCCAGGACACTTTCAACAGAATGGCCAGGGAACATAGGCAGCCATTGCTGCAGAACACAAGGCCTTTGCTGCCCAGGCCCACCTGGCCTACTGGCAGGAGGACTAGAGTTGTGCACCAGGGATCCATGTCATTATTCATTTTTATTATTTAAATCTTTTGTTTTTGTAAATATCAACATTTCATTTTCATTTTTGCTTTCGTTTTCGATTTCCATTAGTTTCAATGAAAAACATTTGTTTGTCCGTAACTTTTTGTGTTTTATTATATTTAGATGAAACATGGAAGGATTGTACCTACATTAAAATTCATTATGTGTACCAAATCTTGGAAAGCTTGGATACAGAAAACCGATTTTATAAGCAGTTGAATTATGTTATTTTTCAAAAATCTGCATATACATTCCTGGCTGCAACGTCTTTGTATCCCATATAATGTAAATGAAACTTAGCACATTTATACCCCTACCCAAGTTTACAATCTATGCCAACTTCCAGAAGGATTTAATAAAGGATCCTGATGGTATAATCAGTTAACTTATAAATGCATGTCTGACTGTAACATCTTTGTTGTCCAATCAGTGTACCTGAAATTTGGAAGATTTATATATAACACCTTCAGAATTATCTCTGCCAAATATCATAAAGTTGTGATAAAGGGTCACAATTGTATAAGCCTGCAAAGCATATGCAGAGAATGAACCTATGCCAGGGATTCTCTTCTGTGTCACTGTGGTAAAAGATCTGCTTGTGATGCCAATTGTCCAGCAGAAATGCCAACCAAATATCCTCATTCTGTGCTGTGACCACCCCAACTTCTCTTCCCCGCTTGTTACTGGGAAGTTGGAAGCACCTGTTTAGGAAAGTGCCAGCAGAGATTCTCTTATGTCCTCTGTCACAGTGCTGCAGGATGTGATTGTGTTGGTAATTGGCAGCTTGGATGCGTAAACCATGTCTCCTGATTGCTGAGATGCTATCCCCAAAGTCCCAGTTATGTTCCTTCTATTCCCACTTCAGGGCCACCCCCTATAACCGTCTCAACACCACCTCTGATTGGTCCTGTAAAGCTGGAAGCATGCAGTAATTGGCCAGTGAATATGTCTGTCAGTCTGTTAGGTTGCTCCACATCCTCCTTTCTACAGTCTCCCTCCCCCTGCTATCTCAGGTGCCTGCTATGCCAGTGCCTCTGACTGGCACTGCATGTGCTCCTATTTATTTGAATAATGGTCTTCAAGGGGACAACTTCAATTGCTTATAAAATTTGGACCCATTATTAAATTTTCCTGTAGTTTGACATAGATGATAGAGAAGATGTGTGATACATTCCTGCCAAATGTCTTGTAAACAGGATAGAATATAAAAATGTTATAGTCGGAAATGCATTTTCAAGTTAATGGCTTATAACATCAAGACCCTTTATCTAATTTTTGTGAAATTTGGCAGAATTAGTAAACCTGGGGAGGGACATAATATTCCCTGGATTTCTGCAAATTGGATGGATGATAAAGAAGTTGTAGCCAGGAATGTATAAGCAGCTTTTCTTAAAAGTACAACATTCAATTGCTTATAAAATCGGTTCCCATTATCCAATCTACCAAAAATTTGGTACTCCTGGAACCCTCCATAGGGGATACAATCTCTACAGGTTTCATCATAGTTAAGTAAGAAACAGAAATGTTATAGCTGTAAATATGTTTTTCAGTGTTTTCCCATTATTTCAAAAATGAAAATTTGTTTTCATTTTTGTTTTCATTATTATTTTTCATTTTCATATTACAATAACAAAAACTAAAAATTTTGTTTTATTTATTCATCATAATAAATGAAAATAAATTGCATACCCCAAAGGAGGGCAGGCACTGGGTTTGCCTCTGGGAACAGTTTGAGTGATTGGACACCGTGATCAAGAAGGCGAGCAAGGAGATGAGTGAGATGTAGGCACAGATGCAAAGCAGCCTGTCCCAGTCCATTCATCTTCAGTGCTCCCTGCTCAAGTGTGTTGCTGCCACAACTGTGAGCACTGCTGCTCAGGGACAGGTGCCATTTCCTAACCCCCATTAGCTGTTCACACCTGCCTATGTGGAACCTGACCACCTGCCCTGGTTCCTCACATGCTCCCCCCCAAAGAAAGCACTCAAACCCTCTCTGCTCATGCTAGGGAACAGTTCCTGAGCCAGGCACTATTCCCCCTTGCCAATCATTCCCACATGCCTCCTGAAAACACTCCTCCACAGCTGGATCCATGGGAGAAGGATTGGAAAGATGTCCCCCTGCCAGTCCTACCACTCAAGAAACATGCCAAGCTGACCTCAAAAGGATCAGGTGGAAAAGGAAACTGTTGTATTAAATATGGTTCTATATTAATTTAATTTAATAAATTTGTGTGACGTTCAAGAAAGTTCTTTAATTTTTTTATAAACCATTGAATAAATAAATAAATAAGTTTATTGACTTGTTTGGCCGTAGGCCATAACAAGAATAGGACAAATACAATGGAAATGATAAATTACTTAAAAAACACAACATTTGAGACATAACCACAATATACACCAAAATATCCAACCATGTGACAAAAAATAAATTTAAAAAACAAAGTTAGAATTTGTCAGTGGCATTGCAATATATTGTCTTACCCTTCCCGAGGTGTATGGCGACAGCATTTGGCCCCTGAATTAACTTACAAACATCCTTGTAGAGGATATTGCCTCACCCTTCCTGGGGTGTATGGCGACACATTTGGCCCCTGAATTGACTTATAGATATCCTTTTTACAGGATATTGTCTTGCCCTTCCCGGGGTTTATGGCGGCAGCATTTGGCCCCTGAACTGGCTTAGTGTGTATATAATAGTTTGTTACCTAGCCATTGGCTCTTACAAATAAAATAAAGACATCAACAGGTCTACATTATGCGCTGTTCAACATCATATCTCCTTTGTCCAAATAAATACACACAGATCAAAATATGTTCCAGGGGCATCCACCCAGTCCAACTGCATCTCACTTATAGAGTCCGGTCTTCTGCAGATAACAGATGTTTGCAGGCACAAATCAGGAAGAAATATAATGTTCCAGAAACTTATGGCCCTAAACTATAGACTGCATGCTCAACAGTTAGGCCCCTCCTGCCCAGCCTCAAAGGAACCCCGAGGGGAGGACTACTTGATCCTTACAATAGACTTTCTCGTAATCAGAGCGGCATAGGCAAAATCAGTCACCGCTCGAGTAATTACTGAGTCACCTGGACTTAACATCCTCCGCAACATCCAGACATTTGGATTCTGAAACAAATCCAGGGAAATTACCGCAAAATGTTTCAAATGTAACCCAGCCAAAGTAGGGCAGTGCAGAAGGATATGTGACACCGAATCCACCTCTCCTAGATTTCAAAATTCACACAATCTCTGATTATAAGGAATCCCCTTGTATCTTCCCTCGACGAGTGCTGAGGGGAACATGTTACACCTCAGTCTGGTAAATGCCACACGTTGTGAGGGCTCCACCTAGACAAAAAGGTAGTTAGCTTCCAGGGCAAGTGGGCTATGAACTACTATCCCCGGGGCCACCTTCTGGGCAGCCAAAAAGGCTAGTTCTGTTTGACTAGATTGATCCTGGAGCATCTGGTATAACAATTTCCTAAAAACTTTCCAACCCACCCTTTTCCACTCCTCTGGGTGGAGTCCTAAATACTGCATTATCAGGCAGACCTTGGCCAGCCATGAATCCAGAAATCAAGATTTGACTGCTAAACTCAGCAGGGAGTCATCCTCCCTTGGGGCTGATATCAGTTTTAGCCAATAATTGACCACTTGCCGGATCATCAAAGTTCTTACTGTACCCGTTTCTGTCTCGAGCCGAGCAATTATCTGGGGGCAGCCCCTCAGGATGCCCAACACAGATGTCAAAAAACCATTCTGAAGGCTCTCCAGCTTTTCCTTAAAGTTAAGGCACCATACCGGAGCCACATACAGGACCTGTGCTAGTACTTTCGTCCTGAAAAAAGCAAATGCTGGAGCTACCAATTGTCCTCCCTGGCCAAAGTAGAATTTCAAGATTGCTGTGGCAGACTTCCTACCCTGAGCTTTTACCTGCTCGACATGGGACTTCCAGGGGGCATCCGCAGAGAAGGTGACTCCCAGGTACTTAAAGGTTAAAACCTGGGTTATGGCATTCCCTTTAATAAACCAAGCGGTTGGGCCCCTCATTCTCTTGCAGCCTGCCACCATAACCCTACATTTTGAGTAGTTGATAACCAGTGATTCCCTCTCACAGTAATCACTGAATAAGGCCAATTGCCTTTTTAGGCCAATGGGGGTACGAGCCAGCAGAACAGAATCGTCCGCATAAAGCAAGACTGAAAGGTTTTTTTGGGCTATCTCAGGTGCATGGGTGTCCCTTATATTCATATGAGAGACCAAATCATTTAAATAAAGATTAAATAGTACTGGGGCCAACAAACAGCCCTGCCTAACACCTTTGCCTACCAAAATCGACTTTGATAAGGATGCACAAATATCCGTCCTTATCTGAAGTGAGTTTTCCTTATGTAGATGGATCATCAGATATAGGAGTCTTGGCTCTATGGAAGACCTCCTTAGCTTAAGCCATAGCTGCTCCCTGTTGATAGAATCGAAGGCCTTTTCGAGGTCCATAAACCCTAGATATAATTTGTTGTTACAATTTGTATATTTCTGGATCAATGCTGATAACAGCATAATATGGTCTGTCGTGGCCTTCCCTACACAAAAGCCAGCCTGCTCTGGTTTGATTTGGTGAGTCTCAGAAATCCATACTTGTAATTTCTCTAAGAGAAAATGAGTATAGAGTTTACCAATCGAACTGAGTAGGCTGATCGGGCGATAATTTGCTGGGAATCTGGGGTCCCCTTTTTAAAATATTGGCATGAGCGTGCTCCTCAACCATGAGCTGGGTATAGTCCCAGTCTCATTGATTGTTGTGAAGAGCGGTGCCAAAATGGCTGCTCACCAATCAGGAAAGTTTTTAATCAGATCAATTGTTATTCCATCAGGGCTTGGTGCCTTCCTGACCTTTGTCCCCTGAATAAGAAGGCAAATTTCATCAGGCGTAATAGGAGGCCAAGATTGAAATCTCTTGGGGGGATCCAATCCTAGATCGCAAACCTCAGCAGGCGGGGCTGAACACAAAGCCCTATGAAAGGCTTCCCACGCCTTAGCTGAAATAAAGGGGGCCTTCTGAGTGGTCCTGCCCATGCCCAGAGAGCATATCAAAGCCCAGAATTTCATTGTATCCCTCCTTCGGGCTACCTCCTGTAGGGCTTGCCACTGAATCTTACTAAATACTAGAGTTGGGACCCCGGGGCAATTATCGGATACCGGATTTACCAGTTTTCCGGTTCTCAAAGAACCGGATTCTCGGATTAAATCCGGTATCCGGTACCGGTTTTATTCCATTGATTTCAATGGGGCACTGTGTCCCCATTGAAATCAATGGAAT
>QEPC01013677.1:1718300-1740060 GCA_003113815.1 Sphenodon punctatus
TTTTCACTTTTCTTCTTCCAATACATCCAACAATGCAAATTTGTGTATGCATATATATATATATATATATATATATATATATGTGTGTGTGTGTGTGTGTGTGTGTGTGTGTGTGTGTCTAAAGAAATATATAAGTATATATTGTATATATACACATCTATACATGCACATATATAAACATGCACATAGATCATATATATATGCAGAGGAGTAAAGATATGTATGTGTATGCCTCTGCATACACATATGCACAGGCATACACATATGCACATATATACACACACACACATACCGAGGCCAAACACACACACATATTTATCCGACCGATACTCATGGGGGTCGGCAAATGCATGGCCTGGGTGTATGGCCTGGATGGTTGCAGAGGGATAAGGGTGGATGTGTGGCCTGGTGGAGGGGTACAGAGGGAAACTATGCATCCATAGTTGGGTTGGGAACTATGCATTTGAATTAATAAATGGGGATACCCATCAAATATGCATTATTCAATCTACCATTTGTAGATTAGCCAGTGTGTGCTGTGCACTGCACTGCAGTATCCCTGAGGAGTACCCATTTTGTTTTCAGTGGGCGAGTGTGTGTGTGTGTGTGTGTGTGTATGCCTACTTACTTTATAAGCCAGATAATTAGAAGGGACTTGAGCAGAAAAAGGGTGGAATCTTCTGTACATGCACCCCAAAGCTGAGACGCTGAGCCACATGAGAAGGACTGTTTTAAAGCTCTAATGCATAAGGGGCTGATGGACTTGGACCTAGGCGACCAGGGCTAATTGAAATAGGGAATCACTGAGTGGTCTTTGAGAAGTAAAAACCTCTCAGTCTCAGTTCCCCATATGTAAAATGGGAATACATGTGTATCTGTCTTTCCCTGTGTGTTCCCCTCATCCTTGTGCATCTTTGATTGTAAGTACACTGGGCAGGGAGCGGGACCTGTCTAAATCAATCACTCTCTCCTAGGGCATTATTTCACTGTCCTTTGTTAACTACACAATACAAAGGCTCTGATAAAGTATAAGATTAAAATGCTAAAAGCACCACACACACCCCTCTCCCTGGCTGTTGCTGGTTGCCGCCACCCACAAGCGCGTCTCTAGACTCTACAGAACTCTAGTGTCCAGGGGAGGGAAGATGCTCAGGTCACGTAAGGACAGGTGGGGGCAGGGCAGTCAGTGATGGCATTGGCGACGGCAGTCGGCGACTGCAAGTGAGCATAACGCCGGCGGCGCTAGGGGGTGGGGCATAATTGCACTCATGACGCCGCCTGGCTTGGCTGCACTAATCAGTTAGTTTTGGGTTAATGTAATAAATAAGCATTTTACAATTATTTATATTACGAAGTATGCCAAACACAGCAATAATTTTATGATTAACAAAGCAAACAATAACACTAATGTAAAAGTAAATTTTTAAAAAAAAAAAGTTATATGTAACAGTGGGGATTTGAACCAGCTGAATGACAGCTACAAATTTTATAGCAAGCAGGGACTGTAACAACTATGCCAACAGAGTTCTGTTTCTCAGTTTACTTCTTCTAGACTAAGGAAGTGCGGAATGAGGATTGTAAGAAACTCTTCTGCATGGACTTCACACTTCATTCCTTCAACTTTCTGAGCCGGTCCTATGATGTAAAAAATAACTCGGTCAGCCAATACGCAGGTCACTTTAAACTCCCACCAGGAGTTTTGGTCAAAAAACTTTATTTTGGAGATCAATTTACGTTTACATAAAAGATCAATTTGCCATAAAATAAAAACACTGTTCCTTGAACTCCCAACCAGAACATGTTGTCTATGCATGTATGTATTGAGAAGAATGGGCAGTTACTGCGGCACAGAGAGATACACACACAGCACCAGCAGTCAGCGACAGCACAGCATAGCGCAGCAGCGGCTGCATAGTCATACTTCCTTCGCGGAACCACGATAAACGCTCATGACTGTCTCTCATATATTAAATTGGCGGAACGTGGGAAAAGACCGTTGATTTTATGTGACAATGGTAACGATCAGCAAATTGGTGAAACACATACATGCCGCATCTGCGGATTCTTGTAGCGGAAGAATCGCAGAATCGCGGTGTACCGGGTGGAATTCTGTGAGGCGCAACGTGGGATGCCGAGGTTTAGGAATGGAATTGCAGTGCAGTAACAGCTGCTGCCGCATCAGCCCTAGTCCTGGATGCTGCCACTCTGCACAGGTGTGATAATCACAATGGCCCCAACTGTTGCACCGCCATTACTCCTGGCTGCTGTGGCATGCTGCTAATTACTCCTGGTGCATTCGCAGCCACTGATTCAATAGGAAATTAATTTGCATACATGCAAATTTATTCCCCATTGATTTAGTGGCTGTGCACGTGTCAGGAGTTAATGGTGGTGCACCATAGTGGACAACTGCCCTGTGTTCATGCGTGATGCCCCTGACTGCTGCCATTACTCCTGGCCACCATGGCATGCTGCCATTACTCCTTGCATATGCGCAGCTGCTGAATCAATAGGGAACTGATTCGTTCATGCACAAGGAGTAATGACAGCATGCTGTAGCAGCCAGGTAAGCAGTCTGGAAGATTGTTGCAGCAACGGTGCTCCAGGCATTTTGTGGGGCACTTCCCTGGAGCCGTTAATGTAGACTACCCCTGACCTACGTGCTCATAGGGTGGCACATGCACATAACCGGGTATTATGTTTGCATGATGAAGTGCAGACTGTGCAACCCTGCTGCAGTTCCATGTTCAACAGAATGGAAGAGTGGGAACCCTAGATGAGATGAGAGAGTGGGATGTGAATGAGACTGCAACTTTTCTGTATGCTTGTACGCTACCAGAATTAGGGAAGTCAATAATGGAAGCCGGACTTTCTCTGCCATTTTTTTCTCATCACTGCCTCAGTTGGATGACAGAGATGAATCTCTTTGGGGACACAGGAGACTTGGCATACAGGAAATATGAACTGACTGAAGGAGAGCTTGTTGGCTTTATGAGGTTTGGACTCTCGCAGAAGTGCAGAGCAGCCTTGCAAGCGGGGATGTTTTCCTCCGTAACTGTATTGTAATGCTAATGCAGAAGGTGGTAGAGAGGGGGTACAAGAGGTACATGTTTGACTGGGGGTTTTATGCAAACCGGCGAAAGGGATTTCCAACACCACAGTGGGCAAGAGCCCAATAAAACAGTGTGCTGCCAGTACATTTCTTTGAGCCATGGATATGAGAAGCCAGGTGCTGACCACATGCAAAGACTGATTGTTTTCTATTTCAATTTTTACTTTTGCTTTCCAGTTTTCACTACAGGTATTCAAAGTCGGCAATTTGCTCAATAAACTCAGCATTTTGTGCATAGCAAAAGGTTATTTCCAGTCGTCAAGTGCTGGCAGGTATAAACCCAGGTATGAATCTCCGTGGGTGGGTGGGGATAGCAGGTGCTGGATCAACTCCCAGAGTCATAATAGCCCAGAAAAAAGAAACAGCTGCTGCAGCTTCTTCTTCCCATGGTTCTCCATGGCTGTGAGTCATCATATGGGGTGGGATACTGAGAAGGGGGGTGGATTGGTGACTCTACATAGCGGATAAGAATGCCTACACATGTATTAGGCTTGTCACAGTAGGTATATGCAACATCCATAAGTTAATGCCTGCTGAATTAAGAACAGTAATTAACTATAGGGCCACCAGATGGCGTTGCTAAGTTTATGTGTACATGGAAGGGAGATGGGGTTTTGCAGTTGAATTCCTTTGTGTAACCACTCCTTCTTCCCTTTTCTCTCATTGTCTCCTGTCTCCATTTTGTCTTCATACTAGTCAGATGCAACTAAGGATCTGTGCCTGAGAAAGCTTAAGTAAAGTTCTTCTTTAAACCTTCAGCTGCATTGGTCTTTACTGATTGTGAATCAGATATTACTCTGCAACAGTCACACTAAACTTATGAGTGGGGCCTAACTGAATGCACAAGAAATACACATAGAGGGCTGCCTGTTTATTAGGCTCTACACACTAAACATGTGAGTAGGGGCTGCATGGACTAAACTTGGTCTCCAGGGACCATCGTCTCATTTGTTAATACCCTTATAGCCCTGTTCAGAGTAGGCAGAGCCCCATGTATTCTGGAATATATATATATTTTCCAAATTATGCAACCAGGAAACACAAATTACATAAAAAAATACAGATTCTGCAAACAGAACAAATTATGCAACTTAACAGAATCCTGTGAGTCAAGTAAATGAATTTTCCAGCATGCCATTGCATCCATTTTGGGCATCTTATGTGTCAAAAAAATCTCATAAAACACCACCTGGAGTATCAGCAGGGAGCTCTTCTTTCTCCTGGGTTGTTATGGGCTGCTCTTCAGCAACTGTGTCATGACGCCCCATTGCCCTGGACTATATACTGTCAACTAACATTGCCAGAACCACATTGACTAGCTCACAGTGCTGACATTCCATTGGTTACCTCACAGTGCTTTCTATTCAAGCTGTAATTTTGAGTTTCCAGAAGCAATTTCTCGAGCAATTAGGTGAAATGCAAAATTCTGCAAAAATGGCTGTGGTTGCAATAGTGTAGATTAATTCACAGGGAATTCTGTGCACTTCTGAATTCAGGGAATAACAATTCTTCCATCATTGTTACCATCCATGGGGCTTAGCTGGTGGAAGAAGCAGCAGGACGTTTTAGCCACTAGAACTCCTAGTGCAGGCACAGTCTTTGGTTGGCTGGCTGGCTGGGACTTACTTTCTGGGAAATTAGATCAAGATCTCAAGAAACTGTGCTGCGTTATAACATAATCATGGTCTTTCCATAAGGTGGCTATACCTCCCCTTTAAAAGAGGAAGCTTATGAAAAATACATCTTGCAGGGCTGCACTGGTTCCAGTGTAGCTCTGAATCATGTATTTTTCAAAAGTGTCCTCTTTTAAAGAGGAGGCATGGCCACTGTACCTTTTCCCATTTGCACTAACCCAAAAGTGGAGTTAAGGATTGGGTTGGTTAGCATGACACCTCAAGGTCGCACTTCAACAGAAGCTAATTTCCTAGTGAAGACAAGTCCATTGACTCTGGAATTTTGCAGCTCATTCCCTCTTACTCCCTGAAGTTCTCAGTGGAAAATCTTCTGGTGGAGATACAACCCAAGGACACAGAGGAAGAGCTGGAGATTGTGGGAGGAACCCCCTTGCTGATGTAAAGGAGAACAATAGGCTTTCAGAAATCCTTTTGTGGTAACTGAACTCCAAACTCTTTATCACTGATCTGCATTCCTTTATCTGGGTAAAGCCCTTGAGAGGAGCATTTTGTTACCCTGGATTATTAAACAAAAAAGTTATTGATAACAAAAATGTTAGGAACGTCACATTCTATTTTCCAACCCATAGTTGTGGTAATGGAGACCTGAGCTTTTCTAAGCTGGTTTTATCAGAGCCTGGATAGTGCATTGTTCTCAGTCCTTTTGTTTCTGTATAGTTTATCAATGCCAGGGGTTTTATGTCTATCTCTGGTTATTATTAACCAGCCCTGCTAATAGATTTCATGTCTCTGTGGAAGAGGAATAGTGGAAGATAAATTGTTGCTTTAGGAAGCTCCTCTTTGGAAATAGGTCTCAGTTCAACAGCCCTGTTGCTGTGATGGGATGGGCTGAGGGAAAGCTTTGAAAGGGGAGAGAAACATTTAATGCTTGTTTCAATAACAGTCCCTTGCCTTTCTCCATTTCCCCCATAAGAGAGAGCAGTGATATGGAGGCCTGATAATCCTACTGGGAGTCAGGAACTCCTGAGACTAATTTCTTCTTTGACCCAGAATCTGTCTGCAACTTCAGGAAAAAACATTTACCCTCCTTGCCTCACTTTCCTTGTTAGATATTGATTATGTTATTCACTTGAATCTCAACAGAGGGGTGGGAGAGCGGGGGGGGGGCATTATGAGGGTAAGCATGTGACTGCAAAGAGTTTCGGAGATGAGAAGTGTGATACATAAATGCTGAACATTATTGCTGGATTAGATTGAACTGCTGCACAGAGTGGCTGCTTTTAGATGGATACCTGCTCCAGTGCTGACTGCGTCAGCCTGCTTCACCCCCCAAGTTGTCCAGTCTGTTTAAAAGTACCCTGCCAGATGTGGAAGTAGAGCAGGCTGTGCCTGCTCTGGGGCAGCCCTACTTGCATCACTGCCTGCAGAATGGGCCAGCCCAACCTGGGGCACCCGAGCAACACCATAGGGTTGTGGGCACAAACCTAGAGCATCGGGCATTCATGCACAACTCTATGGGGAAGGGGTGGGGGTGCTGTGGGGGCAGGCTGTGGGTTGGAGAAACCACTGGGTCTGTCTAAAATGGACCAAGGTGGGGCTGTAAGAAGGCGGTTTCAGGGGTGCTCCTCCAGAATAGCTCCAGGGGCAAGCAGCCTCCACACCCCTCTGTTTACACCCAATGAGATGAGTGAAGTAAATGAGACCTTTGAGGATGCTGGACTTTGGAAGGAGCTCTGGTGGCAACTCCTCACTATGAGCTGATTGATGCCCCGTTGCCACGTGGCCCTCCCCGGTATGGGTAGCGGCATTCGGGGCAGTGGTTTTTGTCCCTCCCCCCTTCACAGATAGGAAGGTTAGGGGGCATGGCGCACGGCAGCTTGGAGTGGCTCAGTGAAGTCTCGCGAGAGGAGCGACTTCGTGGCCGCCATCTTGGATCCAGGCGCGGGACCCACCATTCCGCACCTGGGCAGCCTCGTGTGTGCAGCGTGGATGGCCGGCTGCACACAAAGAGCTTAGAGCATTGGGGGAAGAGCACGGGCGGTGGCAATTGAAGCCACCTGATCATAGAAGAGGAGAAGGAGCCGTCTGACTTGGTAATAGCAGCAAGTAAGGTGAGGGAGGACTCATGGGAGAACCTTTGCACGGGGGGTCAGGCCTGAAAGAGCCAGCAAGGGGCCTCTGAAGGGCCAAGAGTGGGGCTCCGAGGAGTCAATAAAGGAGCTGGCGGGCTTAGAACACGCAGCCCGCACAGGCAGGCAAAGTGAGGGGGGCCCAGGGAGCCTCAATCAAACAGCCAAT
This sequence comes from Sphenodon punctatus, assembly GCA_003113815.1. Taxonomy (NCBI): domain Eukaryota; kingdom Metazoa; phylum Chordata; class Lepidosauria; order Sphenodontia; family Sphenodontidae; genus Sphenodon; species Sphenodon punctatus. The sequence goes on from QEPC01013677.1 coordinate 1,725,345, forward strand.
AAGGGAACCGGCTAGCTGAGCATAGCAGCTTGGCAAGGGAAGCAGGGGGATAGAAGGCTCGGGGAGAGCCTCTGCAGTGCCTAGGGCCTGGCTCGAGGGTATGCAGGGAGCGAGCAGACCAGAGGCACAGCGGCCTGCACAGGCAGGTGGAATAAAGGGGGGGCCCAGGGGGAGCCCTGAAAGGGAAAGCAGGCCATGAGGGAGCCAAAAAAGGGCTGGTAGCTTGGTGGAACTGCAGTGTGCATGAGGCAGGCAGAGAAGCCTGAGCACAAGGGAGAGGGCAAGGGACAGGTCATGGCCAAAGGAAACGGGGGGGAAGAAGGGCAAGGGCCCTGCCAAAAAGGCCCTGACAAAAAGGGTTGAGGAGGTCCTTGAGACCCTCCAAGCCCAAATGAGAGGTTGTGAAACCACCCTGACCAGCCTAGCAAACCAGGACCAAGTACCTGGCATGATGCAGGTTACCAGGGAGGTTCTGGAAAGGGAAAGAGAAGCTTATGAAAGTCGTGAACGGGAGGTCCAGGCCCCCATGGGGGAGCAGGCGGAAGGGATGCCTGAGGGTGAGGTGGGTGGTGCTGTAACCCCAAGGGCAACCAGTGCTGTCCAGCGAGTAACACAGAAAAAGGGGAGCAGGGCTAGCACGAGGACAGTGCAGCCCCCCCCACGGTTCAAAGAAGAACCGAGCCAGGATCTTGCAGCTCTGGGAAGTCAACCCCCCATGAGTGTGCAGGACCGTGGGAACCCTGAGGATCAGACCCCCTTAGGCCAAACCGGGCAGACTCTGGTAAGGCCTCCCCCCCGCCCCGGTGAGGGGAGAGGTTCCATTTGTCTCCATCCAGGGATGAAGGAGAGGAACCACCCATCCACCGTGTGAGAGGGGACCAGCTGGCAACAGTCCTTGAGACCCTCAATGCCTTTATGGGTTGCTTTTTGGTGCTCGAGGAGAGATTGGCAGAGCTATCGGAAGGGCGACGCCATGCAGCAGGGCACCACGCGCAGCAGAAGGGGAGTGCAGAACAAGTTCCGGCACCTCCTGAGGAAAGGACGGCGATACGAAGGGACCAACGAGCTCGGCCTAATGATGACCCGATGGCGAATGTGGGTGCGGGTCCCAGCCGAGAGATACAAGGTAGGTGTGCGAACTGCCAACAGTGCCAGTGCGGGCATAGAGATAGCGCCGGGAACAGGGAGCAACCCACGCAGGCGGACCCCCAAGTGGAGGTGTGAATGGGGTGGGTCGGGTCATGGGTGCCGTGGCCTGGCCAAGACATGGCAGGGGCGGCGAAGGCCAGTCAGAAGCCCCTCAGGGCAGAGTCGCAAGGGGAATTAAGTGTCACAACAGCCTCGCAGCAGCAAGGAGCATGCATTATGTGCAGAGGGAAGACCGATCTGGCCACAGCAATGCCCCGGGAGTCAGGCACCTGGGCGACTGTTGGGGCTCTGGTTGGGGCTCACTTGGCCCAACATACCAGGGATAAAATTTGGAAAGGGGAATACGTGGATGTATTCTTACTTTTATACACCGAACCGGTGCCAGACCCGAACTCGAAGGATAAGGAAAAGGATAAGGAAAGATTTAAACATCCCAAAGTGGAAAGGAACTGGGCAAATTGGTTAGCCACCTTTTCAGTGCTGATAGGTGTGATTATTCAGGCGGCCCCTGAGCGGGCCACTGAATTGATCAAGTACCTCGACATTGTGCATAGAGCCTACGACTCTGGGAGCCCGGGGCGTGGCTCTGTTATGATGAGGGCTTTAGGAAACAGGCAGCAATTACACCGGGGATCAGATGGGATGTATAAGCAACAGACTTGTGGCTCGAGTGCATGTCTAATACTGTGCGGACACATAGGACCAACAGCGGACACACTCTGGCCAGCGGGGGAGTGGCCCCAATGAATGATCCCTTTCATGAAGGAGGGTGCCGCAGTAGTCAGAGGGGAACGACCTGTTGGGATTTTAACGGGTCGGGGGGTTGCGCCCGCTCCATGTGCCATTTTCGGCATGCTTGCTCCCACTGTGTGTGGGGGGGACACCCATGGGTTAACTGTAATAGAGTGTGGGGCACCTCCCATGGAAAACAGCAAGGGAAGCAAGGGGCGGGGGGCAACCAGACCCAAGGGGGAGGAAAGGGCCCCAATGCCGGTCAATCATAGGGCGCTACAGCAAGCTCTTGTGGGATGCCCGATGATTGTTGAGGTGGACTATGTTGTGTTGGGCTTCAAGGATGGCTTCCTCATCCCAGCAAAATTTGAGGCAACTAGGAGTTGGGTAAGGAACTTGAAATCAGTGGAAGGTCGGGAGGACTTGGTGGCCGCCAAGCTTAAAAAGGAGCTTGAAGAGGGCCGTATTGCGGGCCCCTTCGACTCCTTCCCCTTCCCCGATTTGCATGTGTCTCCTCTGGGCATTGTGCCCAAGAAGCAGGAGGGAGAGTTCCGGCTTATACACCACCTCTCTCACCCCAGGGGAAGGTCAGTTAATGACGCCATACCTCTCGAGCTGTGCTCTGTTCGTTATGCATCATTCGATGCGGCTATAGAAATGGCAAAGGAGTGCGGAAAAGGGGCGCTCCTGGTGAAGTGTGATATTAAATCCACATTTCGCCTGCTTCCGGTCCACCCCGACAGCTTCAAGCTACTCGGGTTCCAGTACAGAGGCCAGTATTTTTACGATAAGGCAATGCCCATGGGGTGTTCCATATCTTGCTCGGCCTTTGAGCGTTTTAGCTCCCTGATAGAATGGCTGGCTAGGAAAAGAATGAAATCTCAATATATATTGCATTATATTGATGATTTTTTGTTCTTGGGGAAGAAGGGTACAGCTGAGTGCAGGAATGCCCTCAAGGTTTTTCAGGTGATGGCTGGGGAGCTAGGGGTCCCCCTGGCCCCTGAAAAAATGGTGGGACTGACAATGGTGCTAACATTTTTAGGGGTCGAGTTAGATACCGAACAGCAAGTGTCACGCTTGCCGGTCAAGAAACTAGTTTCTTTGGTTAGGGATATCAAAGCAATATTAGGTCGCCCAAAAGCAACAGTTAGGCAGCTTCAAGCTCTAATGGGGAGTCTCAATTTTGCGTGACGGGTAGTGGCGGCAGGGCATGCCTTTCTATCCAGGCTATATGATAAGGTGGGGTGTAATTTACCTGGGCACTGCCATATTAGGATCTCTGCCGACATGTGGGATGACCTGAGGACTTGACTCCACTTCCTCCAGAATTTTAATGGAGTTAGTGTCTCACGGGAGAGATGGTTGATGGAGGCCGAGCTCCAGGTACAATCCGATGCTGCCGGGTCCCTGGGGTTCGGAGTTTATTGGGCAGGGAGGTGGTGTTCAGCATTGTGGCCAACGAAAAGGGTCCAGGAGGGTTGGATATTAGATTTGACTTTCCTGGAACTATTCCCCATAGTGGTAGAAATACACATATGGGAGAGGGAATTCTCGGACAAAACAATTTTGTTTTGGTGCGATAACCTCACGGTGGTACAGGTGATGAACTCATTATCATCCCACTCTAAGAGAGTAATGGGATTGGTGAGGGGGTTCGTGCGGCAATGCCTCGTGAAAAACATATTGTTCACGGCTACGCACGTGCCGGGTATTAACAACAGCATAGCCGATGCACTCTCTCACCAACAGATGGAGCAGTTCAGGCAATTGGCACCGGGAGTCAGGATTGAACCGGAGAAGCTGCCCGAGGGGATCTGGAACATTGGACTGTAACAATGTTCCAGGCAGTACAGGTCTCACTTGCGCCACACACAAGAGCAGCTTACCTCCAGGCTTTGATGGATTTCCAGGAATTTAGATGCCAAAAAGGGTGGGAGACACAGTTCTCAATTAAGGAGACTCAGACATTGCAGTTTGCAATAAGCCTAAGAAATAAAGGGTTGGCGCCAGGCACTATCGCCGGGAAATTGGCAGCCTTAACCTTTTATAATAAGCTGGCTGGCTTCCAATTGCCTAACGGGGGGGTTTTCATGAGAAAAATGATAGAGGGGTGGGAATGTGAGTCGCCAAGGAGTGGTGACAGCAGACAGCCCATTACACCTGCAATATTGCGGGGCATGTGCCAGCAACTCCAAAGGGTATGCTTTTCGGCTTTTGAAACCCAGTTATTCCAAACGCTATTTAAATTGGCATTTTTTGGGGCCTTCCGGGTGGGCGAATTGGCGATTGCATCGGCTCGCAATCTAGGAGGGCCTGTGTTGCGTGTAGAGGACGTCCATGTGGGGACGGAGGGGATGACAGTAGTGGTCCGGGGATCTAAAACAGATCAGAGAAGAAGGGGACAGCTAATAAAGTTGACTAGGATAGAAGATGAAGACCTTTGCCCGGTGAAGGCAGTGGCAGATTACATGGGTATACGCCCAGAAAGAGAAGGACAGCTGTTCATACACGAAAATGGTACAAAACTTACGAGATACCAATTTTCTGCAGTAATGAACAAAGCATTAAAAGGACTGAGTTTATCAACCCAGGACTTTGGTTCCCACTCCTTTCGAATTGGCGCGGCTAGTTGTGCGATGGCTGCGGGATTATCCAAGCAGCAAGTAAAGTCAATAGGCCACTGGAAGTCTGGAGCTTACCACTCTTATGTCAGAGAAGTTCAGTTATAAGGAAAGGGCCCCCTCAGCTTAGCGATAAGGTCAGTTAACCCGAGGAAAACGTTTTTGTTAACAATTGTTGTGTTTTTCATAGGGAGCGAGCTTCCTGGCCGGCAGCAGCAAGTTGTCATAGCTGGCCACAGTATTGTCTACTGGGCTGGGAGACGAGCAGGATGCTCCTATTGGGGGACCCAGCTGGGACTGGGCCATCTGGTGAAGGTATCGTGGAGAGGCCGGAGCGGGATGAAGTGGGCCTAGTTCCTGCCACTGATCCACTCCTTAGCAACGCAACTGCATCCAGACATACTCGTAATCCACTTGGGAGAAAACAACCTGCTGGTTGACACAGGTTTCCACCTGGTCACCAATATCAAGAAGGACTTGCACGTTGCAAGAAGGATTCTCCCAGAAACCGTGTTCGTATGGTCTGAGATGCTGGAGAGAATAAATTGGAGGAATGCCGTGCGCCCAAGTAAGGTTGACAGAGCTAGGAGAAAGGTCAACAAAGAGATTGGGAAATTGGTTGTGGAAATGGGTGGTCAAGTAATTAGGCACCCTGAGATCAAATTTAATAGGCCAGAATTGTATAGGGTGGACGGCGTGTATCTGTCTGATGACGGGCTCGAGATTTATCTCAGGGCCTTGCAAGAACAGTTGAACCAGTTACTTAAGAAGTCGGGGGGGAGTGGGGGCAAGACTAGCCAAGCAGTAGCCGGCAGTCTTTAGTGGCAGGGGTCCTGCGAGGTAGTTAGTTTAGAAATAGGGATAGTCTGCTGCCAAGTCATCTCCTTAAGAGGTGGGCTCTGAGTGAAGGCTAGAGCTTGTCCGGCCAGCGTCACTTCAGAGCCAGGACGAGGGGGACAACCCCGGGGGCCTTAGGACAGAGGCGGTCCAGGACACCGGGGAGCATCCCCTCACTTCCTTCTTAGGGTCACATTTGGCAAGGGCCTCCTGATCTTGTTGGGGGTGGCTTGACAGGTGTGACATTGCAGCAGCTATAGTTAGCATTGTTGCGGTACTGAGGAACTTCAGACCGCTTAAGATTATTATTAGTATTATTAACTGAGTTAATAGTTAAAGTTTGCAGGACTTGAAGGGGCATAGCCTCCTCCCTACCCGACTAAGTTTAAATAAAGTTTTGGTGCGGCCTAGTTTACCCAACTAATGGTGTCAGTGTCTTCCTTTCGGGGTGTGAGATAACCTCAACAAGCTCATTAATTCCCCCCATCCCCAGGTGCTATCTTCATAGATCTGGATGCTCCAAAATGCTGGCTTTTACAAAGGATGAATGAAAGGATGATGCTGAATATCCCTCCCCAGGGTCAAGAGGCAAAGGGATGGTCACTGACATGAAGGGTGTGGCCGCAGCAAGACATGGTGAACAGGTCATTTGATCCATCAAGTGGAAGAGGCAATCAGTGAAAGGGTACCCGGAAGAAGTGAAGCCTAGTGGAAGCAGAGTGAGATGCTGGTGGAAGAATGGTGTTAGTGTTAAAAGAGAACATGGATGATGACTATGGACACAGAAAACCCAGTTCCAAAACAGATGCAGTGATGAGGCATTTGAAATTGAAAGACCAAGGCCATGTTCCACAAACCACTTACTCCTGTGGCCTTCCGTGGGGTTACTCTGGAATAAGTGGTTTGTGGATCACAGTCCAAGTGTGTAATGAACTGACTAGCTATTGGATGTCCAACTCCAGCTATTGGATGCTAACTCTCCTGGTAGAATATAAAAGCAAATCTCCTCTGGAAGCATTGCATGGACATTCTACATCCAATTGAAATGATCTAATCTCTTCCCCCACAATCTGGCCTTCCTGCTCTGCCGAAGAGCTTGGTTCCCAGCAGTATGGGAAGAAATCACTCTGGAAGAAATCACTCAGCCATCCTCTTGGTCAAGGACAGTGTGCTGCTTCCTTGTGCTTGCTTGCTCCAGGAGGGATGCAAAATGGTTGTGCATCTCTCTTATTCAAAGATGACCACACCAGGTTACCTGGCACACCACAGTGGGGAAGGGATTGTAGTTGATCATCATGGCTCATACTCTATCATGCAGCCCAAGACAGAGAGAGTGATTTATTCCAGATCACTCATTAGGCCCAGGTCTCAAGCCACCATTTCCCAACACTGACACTGTATGCTTACTCACCAAACCATACCAGCTCCCTGCCTGGGAATAAAGAAGGGGTCAGGGGGAGAGGGCTCCTTGGGAAGGTAGAGAGAACCCAGAAATGAAGCATTAATGAATGGCTCCTTCTTGGATATGTGTGCATATGCATGCAATGTGTACAAGTCTATTTCAGCATGGTTAAATGTGCATGCACTTATATTCTCCACTGCTCTAAATAGTCAGAGTTTGAAATTAATCTAGTTATGGGGCTTTCACCAATTCCCTTAAGGAACTACTGATGGCCAAATGAACCCAATTGGCTTTTCTGTGCCCATGTCCTGGGGTTAAATGCACATAAGTGTGTACATACAAATACACATGGACAGACCCTGGCACAAACACACACTTTTTATAAGTCTGACATTCTGAGCACAAAGCAGCCCCTTCTCCCCACCCGCAAACTCAAGTGCGTAATGCTTTCTTTCCTGCACACATGCAGAGACCTTTGAGTCGACTGCTCTGTTTTATAACATTTCTGTTTCCTGGCCTCGCTTTATTACATCTGTTCTTTGGGGGTATGGTGTTATAAATTAGGTATGTGATGATGTGTAATCACTAACTGAAAAGCCAATACATTTTCACTGCAAGAGCAGCGAGACAAATAAAGGCTAGAACAAGAGGCTGCTGCAGCCCTGACAAAGGGGTATATTTTAAAAAATCTGATTACAAATTGAAAACAATGTTATCCCAGTGTAGCTGGTTTCATCAAGCACTCACAGCTGCCACTTTCGTTCTGGGAGAAAAACCGTGCACTTTGGGAAAGAATTTGGTTTCCTGTAAAAAACCTTAACCCCCCTTCCAATTCTCCCTTTGAGCACAGGTTACTTCCTTTGCCTCCTTCTCTGCTCTGAGGGCAGCTTAGTAGTACAGAGACATAGAGGCAGCACTAGAGACCCCTTACTCTACCCACCTCTTCTTCCTTTGGGATGCAAACAGGACAGCTTTCCAGTTGTGCCAACCACAGACCTAGTGACAGAACGGCACACCTACCGTTTCCTATGGATAGTCACAATGGGTGCTTTTAAATGGACGGCAGCCCCAGTTCTGTCTGCGCCATCCCACTTCACCCTGGGTTGGCTGGTCCATTTAAAATTGCCCCAACAGATGTGCAGCCTGCTCCAGCCTGGGGCAGCCGCACCGGCAGTGCTCCAGAACATCCCAATGCGCCGCTAGTGGAGCAGGCCAGCCAAGCCCAGGCCACCGGCCTGAAGCAGAGCTGCTGTCCATCTTCTGGGTGGACCCATGATTCAGCTCCACGTCCAGTCACCCATTGCTCCTGACAGCACCATAGATTTGCGGATGCCAGCTTAGAGCATCAGGCAATTGCCCAAAACTCTATGGTGCAAGCGGAGGAAGAGGTGTCGTGTGGGTGGACTGTGGGCTGGAGAACCCGCTGGATCCATCTATAGTGGACCCAGGAGGGGCTGGAAGCACGTGGACTTTGGGTGCACCCCTGGAGCAGCTCTGGAGCAGACAGCCTCCCCACCTGTTTGTTTACACCCAATTTAAGCAAAAGGTCTTGGTAACAAAAGTATTGTCACAGCACTAGGAAGGAAGGAACGTCACAATTGATTGGGTTCAAAGACTGCGCTCTTTATTTTAATTTTAACATGCCAAACATTCAGGGAGGGGCCCCAAACCCCCTCTCCATATAAAAAACCTGGTCTAGTGGTGATTAAATATTAGCACTAGGAGGTCCCGGGGTACAGTTTGGGTCTCACATTCTTTGCATGAAACCATACTACCCCAGCCCCATTTCCAAGACGCCTGGTTTGGATTGGGGATGGGTGGGTGTTGTGTGCATTGTTCCTGCTGGAGTCCCTTAGTGAGGCCTCAGGAACAGAGGCAAGTGATGCGCCACGCTGATCCGGGAATTGACTGCACCACCTTGGCCACTAAGAAGGATTGAGCGCTGGGCCACACCCGATGCCCATGCGCTACCCCTTTCCCCATCTCATTAGGCGCTGTCTCACATTTTTGCTGTAACATCCTACAAAATTTCCAACTTTCCACAGGAACATCAAGTGTGACAAATTGGACATAACAATGACTAACTATTTAAAAAGAACATGGTGAGGAAGGTAATAAAAAAAGTTTCCTCTTAGTCAATCAGAGGCACCTGGAAAAATTCCTTCCCAACCCCCCAAACTGGTGACCTGCTGTGGCTCACAGTGCAGCGACATCTAATCCTGGCTGGGTGGATGCTCGCATGTCCAGCTCCTCCAGGATCACCAGCCAGAATGAAGAGCTGGCCAGTGATCCCAAAATAGGCTCCAGGAAGCCTCACAAGGGTAGGCTTCCTTTCATGCTACAAATGGGGGTTGCCAGGGAACCCCTGCTTGGCTGCAGCTCCTCTTGCAGCCATTGCCCAGGGTCTCTGTTCCTTCCACTGAATGGGAGCAGAACAAAGGTACTCCCCTCTGAGTGGAGGAGGGGAGTGAGCTTAGTCATGATGAATGGCTCATTAGGGAGCAAAATGGGCTGTGTTGAAGGGGTCCATTTGTGTCCAAATCAACTTTTGAATGTACAGACGTTTATAAAATCAAGAGTGGTGTGGAACATGTAAATAGGGAATAGTTATTTACCCCCTCAGATAGTACTAGGACTAGGAGACACTCCATGAAACTAACAGGTAGCAGATTTAAAACAAATAAAATAAAGTATTTTTTCACTCAATGCACAATTAAATTGTGGAATTTGTTGGAGAAGATGTGGTCTAGGTCAGAAGTATAGCTGAGTTTAAGAAAGTGTTGGACACTTTTCTGGAGGATAGGTCCATTAGCAGCTATTAGCCAGGTAGAGTTGGGGAACGTAACCTCTTACTGTTGGGAGCTGGGAGTGAACAACAGGGAATGGGTTGCGGCTGCCCCATCATGACCTGTTGGGTACTTCCTCCAAGCGACCGAGATTGGCCACTTCCGGAGACAGGTGCTGGACTTGATGGACTATTGGTCTGACCCAGTATGGCACTACTTATGTTCTTAACTGCTCTGAGCTGAAGGGTCTGTGTCTCTGTTGCAGTCAAGGGCATAGTTATAACAGGGACAGGCAGTGCAGTTGCAATAGGGTCCATGAGCCTGCAGGGACCATGCTCCCTGTTGCAGCTGAGTCCCTTGCTGCTGAAAAGGGAGGCAAGGGGCCCTATTTCATGTTCTACACTGGGTTCCATTCCAACAAAGCTAGACACCTAGTTCAGGGGTTTCTTGCAGCAGTACACTGTACTTGTCTTATCCTGTGCTGCTTCTGCTCCAACATTCTTTGGGGGCTTACTACAAGATCTCTATCTCAGCTCCAGAAGCAATGAATTCTGGGAGATTTCAGAAGGCTACAGGTGCACTGTGGAGTGTAGAAGGAAAGCGGTCCGAGTCACCTCAGATTGCTTGCTGCCTCCATATTGGCACTACACTAGCTCAGGCCACATTCAGTGCTGAACAATCATCAGGAAGGATTTTGCACTCACCAGAGACATTTTCTAACTGCTTGTAAAACTAATTCAGCTAAACTGACATTAAACCTGATTAGAGACAGAACATAGGCAGTTTAATGTGGTCTGACCTGTATTTGCTAGACTGGTTTAATCTAGACCACATTGGCTGTAACTGGGACCGGGTGAGAGCATCCTAAGTGCTTTCAGTGTGTTCAGTCTTTTACAGGTTAGCAGCCACCGTACTGGGTGGAACTAACTGGGCCTCGCTGGGAGCCAGTTGAGGCCCACACTACATATAGTGGAGCCAGTGCCTCAGAACATAAGGAGAACTGCCAGCTAGAGGCAAGGCTCAGCCAAGAGCCCACCTCAGAATTTCCCAGGCACCAACAGGGCTTACCCTGGAGCCACCTGATTAGGGGAGGTTTAAAGGCTGGAATCCCAGGGAGGCATTTAGCTAAAGCAAGGAGCTGGGAGTCTTGGGTGAGGCTCACCTACCTAGCAGCCTGGGAGGGGCTGGTGGGCCCCTGCTAATATGAACCAGTGGGTAAATATGAGAGCAGTGCACTTACACTACATATATAAACTTGCTTTGGTAGAGGAAAGAACATGCATCTGTATGTTGGTTGGGTCAGATCCTGCAGGGACTTATTAGCTGAGCAGGGTGAGCTGTGAGAAGATTTAGACCATTTTTACACAGGACATGCCCATGCAGGTCCACCCACCCCGCACACATTCAGACACCTGTCTGAAGGAATAGGTGGGGGATTCACTCCTGAAACCCACCCACCTCCCACTCATGGAGCACCCAAGAAAAATCCAGATGCTCCATGCAGGGGAGGCCAAAAGGTGTGGGTTCGGTGAACACCAACCACACACCCTTCCCTGGATGCATGAATTCCCTTCCCCCTCAATGGAAGTGCATGGTGTGTCCACAGCGGCACACATGGACTCGCCTCCCTGCTGGGTCTGTTTTAGAAACAGCCTTAGAAAAATGTTGCCAGTGTAGATAGATTGGTGGTCTCCCCAGCATGGGTACAGATGCTTGCGAATTGTTTGGAGATCTTCTGCGAGTTTCTGTCTTGCGCTGCAACATGCTAGAAAGCTAACACTTGATGCAACCAAACCCTTTTCATTTCAAAACAGATTGTGACTGAAATTGACCTGTTCTAAATAGAAAGATTAATTCAGTTTGAAATTTTCCAGTTTTTCATAGAAAACCTCACCTTTTCCAGCTCTGGTTGTTTGCTTTCCCTCCCCCATTTTGCTACTAGCCAGGAGAATTTTGTGTATTTGATTATGTCATGACAAGGACAACGTGTGGAAACCCCACAGCCATAGCTAGGTCCGAACAACAGTATTTACTTGAATGTTAAATTAGAAAATGAATCCCAGCTGTTTACAACAGTGTTTCCCACAGTGCATGTTGTAACACCATGGTGCATCACAAGTGCATTGCAACCATGGCACAAACAAAAATAACTACTTTGGCTGTTTTTAAATGGGCATGACTTGGGGGTGGGTTCGTGTGCGCCGTGTGTGTGGGGTGGCGGGAATCAAATGGGCCAAGATGAGTGTGTGCTGTGTGTGCACCCCTACCCATGCACTGACCACTCCTGCCCTCACACAGAGCATCCTGGATTTCCCCCCAATGCTCTGTGCGTGTGCATGAGTGGGCAGTGCATGAGTAGGGGATGGGAGGACCTGTGTGTGTACGTCCTGTTTAAAAACAGCCTGTGATTTAATTAAATAGATGTAGCTACTCCCCTTTGGTAGCTGAGCTGGGCCAGGAATCCTGAGGGGAGAGACACTGTGACAGTTACCCTAGGGTTACCATACCGCCCCTGTAAAGGTGCTTATGAAAAATACATGCTGCAGGGCAACCCTGCACCATGTATTTTTCATAAGTGTTCTCTTTTAAAAAGGGAGGTATGGAAACCCTAAGTTAACCAGAGGACCAGAATGACCATCCCCTCTGGAAGAGGGCTACGATTAGGAACTGAATTCCTCGGATCCAGACTTGAGTGAGGCACCATGGGTGGAGGCCCACAGGAAGCTGCTACATATTTAATTTTATTTATTTATTTATTAAAATGTATACCCTTCCCTTCCCCAAAGGCTCAAGGCATCTGACAATAACAAAAACACAAGAAGAAAAATAAGAACAATACAAAGCAATAAATAAAATTCCCTAACAATCCCTAGCCTCACCCAAAAAACCCACCAACTCAACCTCTATCCCTGCCTGCCAAAACTCTGCTAAAAAGAAATGTTTTACACTGCCTCCGGAATATGCTCAAGCTTAGGCTCTGGCGGACCTCTGGGGGGAGGGAGTTCCATAATACAGGGGCAGCTCGCCTCTCTGTGGACCCCTGTCATACAGACGAGATTAGACATTGAGCATTTTTACACACACCTTAAAGTTCCAGATTCTTCAATCTTCTGGGTTTACAAGTCCGCAAGTAAGTCATGGATGCATTTTTCACACACACGCTGCCCTGAGGCAGTTCTTGGATGCATTCTTCACACAAACACTGCCCTGAGCACCCTAAAGTAGCCGCAACTGTAGACGTGACAGGCTGTCATGGAAACCAAGTGACCACAGTTGCCTGGAACAAAGAAGTTTACCAGGAGAACTTTTTACACACAAAAGTTCTGGGAGAGGTTCTATGCAGAAGTTCAAAGAGCTGGATGTTTAAGAACTGGGTGAGTGATTTAGACACACGGTGAGTGATTTAGACACACAGAAAGTTCAGGATGTAACAGCAAACATGGAGAAGAAATGTGTGTGTAAAAACACCCAATGATACCTGCAAGAGGGTGCTCCCAACTGACTGCAGGGGCCGCAGTGGAGCATGGAAGGAAAGGTGGTATTTCAGGTACGTGGGGCCCAAGCCATTTAGTGTGTTAAAGTTCAAAATCAGCACCTTGGATTGTATCCGGAAAGCTATACAATAGGAAGCCAGTGCAGACTATGGCGCACAGGTGTAATGTGCTCCTGGTGCCTTGCCCCTGAAAGCAGGTGAGCCACTGAATTCTGCACCAGCTGCAGCTTCTGATCAGTTCTCAAGGGCAGCTCCACATAGAATGCATTCCAGTATTCTAGCCTAAAGGTAATGAAGCATGAATGATGGTGGCCAGATTCGAATCAGAAAGAAAAGTCAGCTTCACCAGGTGGAGGTATTGGAAGGTGCTCCAGGCCACCACTGCAACCTGACAATCCAGTAGAGGATCTAGAAGCACTCCAAGGCTGTGAGCCTGAGTAAGTAGAGGGGGCTGGACTCCCTCCATAACCAGGGTCCCAATTCCCTCCAAGACACAAGATCAGCCAACCATCATCACTTCAGTCTTGTATGGATTCAATTAAACTGGCTCGCTCTCATCCAGTCCCCAATAGTGCACTGGAAAAGCACTGAGACTGCGGGATCTGATTTGGAAGAAAAAGAGAGCTAGAGCTGGGTGTCATCGGCATACTGATGGCACCTCACTCCATGATCTCGCCCAATGGATTCAGATACACATTGAACAAGAGGGGAGACTGAATGGAGCCCCATAGGACACCACAAGGGAGGTCCTAAGGGGACAATGAGCAGTCTCCCATCACCACCTGCTAGGACCTCCCAGACAGGAACAAACAGAACCAAGAGCTGTCCCGCCGCACACCCCTGTCAGCTCCCACAGCCGTGTCAACAACACCTCATGATCAACTGTATCAGAAGCCGCTGAAAGATCTAACATGATCAACAGGCACAACTGTCAATCTCTAGGCATAGATCAACGACCCGGGCCACAAGCGCAGTCTCTATGCTATATCCCAAATGAAAACCTGACTGAAATGGGTCCAGGAATCTGAAAGCATCGAGATGATCCTGAAGCTGTCAGGCAATCACCCATTCAATAACCTTCCCTAAAAAAGGAAGGTTAAAAACAGGGTGATAGCTGGCTGTGGGGTCAGCATCCAAAGATGGTTATGGTGTCCCAACAACCTACCCTTCTGAAGGGAGGCATTGACAACCCCAGCCAGCAAAGGCCCCAATGTCTTCCAGCTGGTTTTCACAAGCCAGGATGGGCAAGGATCTAATTCACAACTGGTTTCCAGCACTGCTGCAGGAACCCTGAATTAGGGAGGAATATCAGATATGGCCAGATAGAGGGCATTTTCTATGATCATTTTTATATAGTATAGGCCAGTGCCTCCTAAAGGAAGTGAATAATTATTCTGAAGGAAGAAGCCAAAGGATTTCCCCAGTCCTACCCCACACAGGAAGGGCAGGTCTTTTTTAGAGCCGGTCCCCAATCATTTCCTAGGCCCTTCTTTTCAGACCCATTCAAACACTCAACAAGTGGGTGGAGACCGAACTCCTCATTTTCCCTCCCTCCTCTTCCTCTCCCTCTAACCTGCCCATCTGCATCGATGGAGTCACCATCCATCCTGTTCTCCAAGCCCGTAGCTTGGGCTTCATCTTTGACACGCACCTCTCTTTTAAACCTTACATTGACTCTGTTGCCAAATCCTGC
>QEPC01013677.1:1742152-1775215 GCA_003113815.1 Sphenodon punctatus
TTCTTATGCCTACACTCTAGATTCAACAGTCTCAGATCCTCTGTGTACCAAGGAGATTTATGCTGTTACAGCAGTGGAAGTGGACACCTTAGTGTAACCATATCAGTGGCCCTGGTCAAGATAACATTCAATTAAACAACCAGATCATCAACAGAGTAGCCATCAAGGTCAGTAGGTATATACCCCAGAGGCTTCTGCAAACCAATCAGATCCATAGAATGGCAATACCTTCCTGAGGACAGAGAGACAACCAGAGCTGGGATGCTCCAAAATTTGAGTTCGGGATCCGATCCTGCAGTGACTCTAGGATGGGGCTGGACAATCATGCCATGCCCCTCTTTTGCATACTGTTCCTTTAGGTAGCCACCTTGTCTGAGTCTTTCCTGTCACTACAGGAGAAGGTGTGAAATACTGAAACCTGGCCATTTTCACTTTTCTTTAACCCCCCCAACCTGACAGACTTGAGCAGAAAATTTCAAATGCTTAGACTGTCTCTTATTAAAATGGTTGTTAGCATAGCCAGTGGCTCTCATGCAGACCATGCCTGGGCCTGTTAGCTGATTAAATGAGAAGAGTCCACCTGTGCCTGAATGTACTCAAAGATGAGTAGCAAGCAATATTTACTAGTCTAGCACAGCACAGATGGGACAGGAGGCAGAGAAAAGGGGTTAACTGACTGCAACTTAAGATGTGCCTGTTTGGTGCAGTGTCAGTTCATCATGATGAGTGTCAGCAAAATCAATTCTCTGTGTATTTTGGGGAATTACAACTTTCATTGGGTGTGTGTGTGTTGATTTATTTGCTGTAGAACATGCGTGGGACTATTTGTTTCATCATTTTGAAAGTTCATCTAAAATTGCTTTGAGTTCCTAGTTTTCAGAAGTGATATGTCCAATTGTTAACTTCTCTCCTGTGAAAAATGGATTGGCAGGGAGAAAGGTCTTCCTTCTTCTGCAGTTACCTGCAATCGCCAGGATATTGCCTGGAGTTACACTGCACCACATCCCACAGGAAAAGCCTCATGCTATCCAGGGATTCCACTGGAGGTTTATATGTCCTTTTGGGAAGCCACAGGACACCTGCCCACAGCACCAGAGGACCTGTTATCATTAACACAATTTCAGGGAAGTTACTCCTGATTTACACCATTGTGATATTTTCCTGATTCCCCACTTGGGTACCATCACAGAGGCAGGGAAAGGGCTCCTAAGCTGGGATGAGGTGAAGTCTTATGCTTCTGGTTATCTTCTCTGTGGTAGGTTTCCAGCCTGATGAAAGCAGTTGCTGCTCTCTGTGTAAGGCTACCAAATGTCCAGGGTTGGCCAGGGGCTGGAATAGGAAGCAGCAGAGTGTGTCATACATCCCAAAATTTCCAGCTAGAGGGATATGTCCCACCTTCCCTCAATAAGCTCTGTCCTTCAGTGACTTTGGCCGCTTTTAGACGAGCGGCGGTCCGTTTCGCGTTGGCGGCGTGCATATTTTGAAACGTCCGCCTGGTCTAATTAGACGAGACGGAAGTGGCTTAATATGCGCATATTACGGTGGAAGCGCATTTTTTAAGTGCACNCCGACGCAAAACGGAGCGCCGCTCATCTAAAAAGCGGCCTAAGCTCCATGCCCTCATGCACTTACATGTGCATACACTTACTTACACACTACTCTCCCTATATGCCAAGTGAAAGAGGGACAGACACTCTCCTGCTTGTTCTTCCATCATCTCCTCATTGTCCTCTCAAGTGCTTTTCCTAGGAGGCAAGCAGAAAAGAGGTGCTGTATGCTTTGAATACTGGTTTTGTTGTCCCTTTCTCTCCTGAAAGAGAGACTTTAATTTCATTTATTATTTCTATACCGCCCCTCTCGCGCTCATGACTCGAGGCGGTTTACAAAACATTTTAAATATACAATATACTTTGACCCTAGAAAGAGGGATGATGGGATTCAGCACCCAAAGAGGGACTTTCCCTCTTAAGTTGGGACTGTGGGGAAGTATTTTTTTGTTTAGACCTTCAGTCACAGAAGAGTTTGTAGTTCAAACCACAAAGTAACTGGCAACTGCTTGTGGCAGTCAAAAAAATGAGGAGTTTCTAGCTTCAGTGGTCTTGGCTCTTTTTGGTTGATTTTGGTTGATTTGAACAATTGAATTTTGGCACCAGCAGAACCATGGGAAGGAGGGAACTGGGATAGTTGCAGCCTGAGGGGTAGAGATCAGGCACCCTGGAAGGGTTCTGAGACTAGAAAGCTGGGTAGTGCAGGGAGGGCAAACACCACCTGCAGATACACTTTGAGTAAAAACAGACATGATGGTGGCCATGTTGACCCACTGTGACCCGCATTGGCCTGGGACTCACCTGTACATTTGTTTTCCCACCACCAGATGTTGGCTGGCTACTGCCTTGGTCTGGTCTGCGTCCTCCAGAAAATCTCTGAGGTGCAGCCTGGGTCAAGGCCCGCATACCCAGGCCAATTCGGGCCTATGCAGGCTTGCACTGTTAGGCCTGTAAGGCAGGGTTCGTGGATCAGCTGTTAGGTCCCCTGACCAGCTGTTAGGTGGCCAGGGTGAATGTGCTTCTCACATCCCCTCCTCAATGAGATTTTTGGTGTGCACAGTCAGTTGCCAACCAGCTGATGGGAGGCGATCCTGTGGGCTCCCCATTAGCTGTTTGGTGAGGGCACCTGTTCACCAACCAGCTGATGGGGGGTGCTTTTGTGGACCATCATACGTGCCCCTAGGGACCAAATCTCTTACACTCCAGCCTGGTTTGACAGAGTGCAGGCGAGAGCGCAGATCTCTGAGGAGGAAGGCCAGGAGTCTCCATCTATATCCATCATTTGCTAACAGAGCTTCCTTCTTAGAGACTAGGGCACAATATAGAGCGTTGTTGGCACAAAAAAAGAGGCTTTTTCAAAAAAATCAATGGAAAGCTCTGGAACGGGAAGTTTGAGACAGGGATCCCAGAAGGTTTTGGGCGATGGTTAGGAACATAGGCCCAAATGTACAGGCAAGTAGGGTGGATAAAGTACCTCCCAAAGATTGGGTGGAGCACTTTACAGCCTTGTTCCAAAATGATTCCATTAGTGGGACCATAAACATACGAGGAGCAGATAAACTGTCATACTGGGATCCCGTTACACCAGACGTAGTAAAAGATTTGATCTGCAAGGCTAAAACTGGGAAATCCCCAGGAGGGGATTATATCCCTATGGAACTTTTGAAGTCCCAAATTGAATGGTGGTCAAGAATCTTTGCGGAGGTCTTTACAGTTATTAATAACTCTGGACGTATACCAGAAAAGTGGTTGACAAGCATCATGGTCCCAATCTACAAGAAGGGTGACCCCCCAGTCACCAGATAACTATAGGCCCATTAGCTTATTAAGCATGGTGGGCAAGCTTTATGCTAAGTTCTTGCTAGCCAAATTACAGGAGTGGATGGATTAAGAATCTCTCCTCGATCCAGAACAGGTGGGATTCAGGAAAAACACGTCCACAGTTAATCAGATCTATGTTTTCAAACCACATAATAACTAACTATACGGGCTTGAAGTGCCCAGGGCAGAATAAGAAATCAAATTTGTACCTATGTTTTGTTGACCTTAAGGCAGCCTTTGACCTGATAGACAGAACAAGGCTGTGGAATAAGTTAAGCAGAACTACTATTGATCCACGCCTTCTCTTTCTAATGATCCAACTATATACAGGGAATACCATGCAAGTAAGGCCCTCAAATTCTCTTCCTATGACACAACCGATCNACCAGGCGGAAGTTTCAAAATATGCGTGCCGCCGACGCAAAACGGAGCGCCGCTCATCTAAAAAGCGGCCTAAGCTCCATGCCCTCATGCACTTACATGTGCATACACTTACTTACACACTACTCTCCCTATATGCCAAGTGAAAGAGGGACAGACACTCTCCTGCTTGTTCTTCCATCATCTCCTCATTGTCCTCTCAAGTGCTTTTCCTAGGAGGCAAGCAGAAAAGAGGTGCTGTATGCTTTGAATACTGGTTTTGTTGTCCCTTTCTCTCCTGAAAGAGAGACTTTAATTTCATTTATTATTTCTATACCGCCCCTCTCGCGCTCATGACTCGAGGCGGTTTACAAAACATTTTAAATATACAATATACTTTGACCCTAGAAAGAGGGATGATGGGATTCAGCACCCAAAGAGGGACTTTCCCTCTTAAGTTGGGACTGTGGGGAAGTATTTTTTTGTTTAGACCTTCAGTCACAGAAGAGTTTGTAGTTCAAACCACAAAGTAACTGGCAACTGCTTGTGGCAGTCAAAAAAATGAGGAGTTTCTAGCTTCAGTGGTCTTGGCTCTTTTTGGTTGATTTTGGTTGATTTGAACAATTGAATTTTGGCACCAGCAGAACCATGGGAAGGAGGGAACTGGGATAGTTGCAGCCTGAGGGGTAGAGATCAGGCACCCTGGAAGGGTTCTGAGACTAGAAAGCTGGGTAGTGCAGGGAGGGCAAACACCACCTGCAGATACACTTTGAGTAAAAACAGACATGATGGTGGCCATGTTGACCCACTGTGACCCACATTGGCCTGGGACTCACCTGTACATTTGTTTTCCCACCACCAGATGTTGGCTGGCTACTGCCTTGGTCTGGTCTGCGTCCTCCAGAAAATCTCTGAGGTGCAGCCTGGGTCAAGGCCCGCATACCCAGGCCAATTCGGGCCTATGCAGGCTTGCACTGTTAGGCCTGTAAGGCAGGGTTCGTGGATCAGCTGTTAGGTCCCCTGACCAGCTGTTAGGTGGCCAGGGTGAATGTGCTTCTCACATCCCCTCCTCAATGAGATTTTTGGTGTGCACAGTCAGTTGCCAACCAGCTGATGGGAGGCGATCCTGTGGGCTCCCCATTAGCTGTTTGGTGAGGGCACCTGTTCACCAACCAGCTGATGGGGGGTGCTTTTGTGGACCATCATACGTGCCCCTAGGGACCAAATCTCTTACACTCCGGCCTGGTTTGACAAAGAGTGCAGGCGAGAGCGCAGATCTCTGAGGAGGAAGGCCAGGAGTCTCCATCTATATCCATCATTTGCTAACAGAGCTTCCTTCTTAGAGACTAGGGCACAATATAGAGCGTTGTTGGCACAAAAAAAGAGGCTTTTTCAAAAAAATCAATGGAAAGCTCTGGAACGGGAAGTTTGAGACAGGGATCCCAGAAGGTTTTGGGCGATGGTTAGGAACATAGGCCCAAATGTACAGGCAAGTAGGGTGGATAAAGTACCTCCCAAAGATTGGGTGGAGCACTTTACAGCCTTGTTCCAAAATGATTCCATTAGTGGGACCATAAACATACGAGGAGCAGATAAACTGTCATACTGGGATCCCGTTACACCAGACGTAGTAAAAGATTTGATCTGCAAGGCTAAAACTGGGAAATCCCCAGGAGGGGATTATATCCCTATGGAACTTTTGAAGTCCCAAATTGAATGGTGGTCAAGAATCTTTGCGGAGGTCTTTACAGTTATTAATAACTCTGGACGTATACCAGAAAAGTGGTTGACAAGCATCATGGTCCCAATCTACAAGAAGGGTGACCCCCCAGTCACCAGATAACTATAGGCCCATTAGCTTATTAAGCATGGTGGGCAAGCTTTATGCTAAGTTCTTGCTAGCCAAATTACAGGAGTGGATGGATTAAGAATCTCTCCTCGATCCAGAACAGGCGGGATTCAGGAAAAACACGTCCACAGTTAATCAGATCTATGTTTTCAAACCACATAATAACTAACTATACGGGCTTGAAGTGCCCAGGGCAGAAGAAGAAATCAAATTTGTACCTATGTTTTGTTGACCTTAAGGCAGCCTTTGACCTGATAGACAGAACAAGGCTGTGGAATAAGTTAAGCAGAACTACTATTGATCCACGCCTTCTCTTTCTAATGATTCAACTATATACAGGGAATACCATGCAAGTAAGGCCCTCAAATTCTCTTCCTATGACACAACCGATCCCAGTGGGCAAAGGGGTCAGGCAGGGATGTATCCTGGCTCTGGTCTTATTCATCCTCTTTCTAAATGTTGTTGTAGAGTTTATGAGACAAGATCAACTCCACCCTCCAAAGATCGGCGTTCGAGGCGTCTCGATACTCCTGTTCGCCGATGATGCGGTTTTGTTATCTCAAACTCAAATAGGATTGAGAAGGTTGCTCCAGAAATTTGAAGATTATTGCTGCCAAGAGAGCCTGACAGTAAACTATACAAAAACTAAGGTTTTGATTACAGGCAGGAGATGGGTGAAGACCACCCACCAGTGGTTAATGGGGCAAGCAAAGATTGAGCAGGTGGAGGAATTCAAATATTTGGGAGTCCTTATCTCAGTGACAGGCTCTTGGAGAAGCCATTTTGAATATATAAAACAACAGGTTACCAAAACTATAGCAGCCATTGTATCCTTCTCCTACAAACAGGGTGGACAATTGGTACCCCCTGCTCTCCGAATATTTGCTGCAAAAGCAGTCCCCCAATTGTTGTATTCAATTTCTATTTGGGGGTGGGGTTTTTTGGAAAAATTAGACCAAGTCCAAAATAAATTCTTGAGAACGATCCCCTGAGCTCCTTCAGGAACACCAGTGGCTTTACTGCGCACTGAGACAAAGGTGTATTCAATTAAAGCTAGGGCAATGATACTAATGATAGCTTTTTGGCTAAAATTAAAGATCTTTAAGCAGGACAAATATTCACTTATTGGATCCATATCAGATAGGAGGATGAAATGGAGCATTTTGATAGAAAAAGAAATTTGCAAATTAGGCTTTTCAGTAGATTTTTTCTACGGGTACGATTATGCTAGGGCCATGACTTTGATCAAATGCAGAGTGTTCAACCAAGACCTGCAAAGGACCCAAGGGGAGATTAGAGTCCAGAAAATAGCTCCAGAATATTATGTGATCCAACTGGAGAATTTAGAAAATAGCTACCTTTTTACCTGGCAGGACCCCAAATTAAGATGCACATACACCCTATCCCTTTTCCAGAACTTTCCATCAATGATAATGGAAGGACGGTATAAAGGAACTGATAGAAATTCTAGACTTTGCCCTCTGTGCAACCTTAAGGTCATCAAAGATTTGGTCCACGTCCTCGCCTTTTGCCCAGCGTATGATAAAATTCTCACTCTACAACTGAAGCACTTAGCAAAGGATATAAACTCCCTACCCCCGTTGATAGTTTTGAGGAAGTGTGTCAGGGGGGGAAGGGGAAAGGGACCTACCCTAGCAGGAGACAGGGATTGAGGGAACCTATACCTGGGGAGGGTTACTGTCGGAAGGGCCCAGAGAACCCAGATAAGAAAGATATCTAGAAGGAAAAACCTCTCAGCCAGTCTCTTGGGTGTTTCGAGACAGTTCTCGTTCTCCCAGCCGGGGAACCCGGCCTCAGAGTGCACAGCTCATCATTGAGGCTACAGAAAGGAAGGGGAAAAGGGTCCCAAGTCAACAAAGAGGATACAGGCCAGGGAGAAGCAAGTTAAGAACAGCACGAGGGAGAAGAGCAAGGAAAGGAGAGAACACCCACTATAGAGAGGTGAGACAAGGCAAGACAGTGAAGAGAGGGCAAGACCTGACAACCCTAAGCAGACACCGGTGATGGGGAAGCACAGAGCACCGGGGGAGACACAGAGCACTGGGGAAACACAGCTCCAGGGAAAAGACAGAGCACTGGGGAAACACAGCTCCAGGGAAGGCACAAAGCACTGAGGAAACACAGCTCCAGGGAAGGCACAAAGCACTGAGGAAACACAGCTCCAGGGAAGGCACAAAGCACTGAGGAAACACAGCTCCAGGGAAGGCACAAAGCACTGAGGAAACACAGCTCCAGGGAAGGCACAAAGCACTGAGGAAACACAGCTCCAGGGAAGGCACAAAGCACTGAGGAAACACAGCTCCAGGGAAGGCACAAAGCACTGAGGAAACACAGCTCCAGGGAAGGCACAAAGCACTGAGGAAACACAGCTCCAGGGAAGGCACAAAGCACTGAGGAAACACAGCTCCAGGGAAGGCACAAAGCACTGAGGAAACACAGCTCCAGGGAAGGCACAAAGCACTGAGGAAACACAGCTCCAGGGAAGGCACAAAGCACTGAGGAAACACAGCTCCAGGGAAGGCACAAAGCACTGAGGAAACACAGCTCCAGGGAAGGCACAAAGCACTGAGGAAACACAGCTCCAGGGAAGGCACAAAGCACTGAGGAAACACAGCTCCAGGGAAGGCACAAAGCACTGAGGAAACACAGCTCCAGGGAAGGCACAAAGCACTGAGGAAACACAGCTCCAGGGAAGGCACAAAGCACTGAGGAAACACAGCTCCAGGGAAGGCACAAAGCACTGAGGAAACACAGCTCCAGGGAAGGCACAAAGCACTGGAGAAACACAGGGCAATGGGGGAACAGAGCTCCAAAGAAGCACAAAGCAATGAGGAAAGCACAGGGCAATGAGGGAACAGAGCTCCAACGACACACAGAGCAATGGGGAAATGGAGCTCCAGGGAGGGAGACACAGAATCACAGGGAACAGAGCAATGGGGGGAACACTGAGCACAACAAGGAAGGCCAGACTCACCAGACACTCAAACAACCAACACCATAGGAGAGGGAGACTCACAGACAGGATGAGGACAAGGTGATGGACAAGCTCTCACACAGGCCCTTGCATACACAGGGTAAGAGCAGTTGCTCCCACAGCTTCCTGTGGCTGAGCCTATGGTTTAAATACACCTTGTGGCCAATCAGGAAGCTGGGAGGCAGGGCTAGGGGGAAAAGGGCACAGCTGGGGAAGGGCGTGGCAACACAGGGGGTGGGGACACGAAGGAAGACACAGGAAGGAATAGTGGGCTGTTAAACCAGCCTGAAATAGCACTAGCCGTTAAGGCAGTGCTCCTCAGTCCTGCAGGGCTGGGGGTTCAAGACCCAGCCCTGACAAAGTGGTTGAACCCAAGAAATTCAGAGGAGGCAAAAGGAGTGGCAAATTATGCTTTATTGGCAATGACTATACGTAGCAAACTCCTGAGCCTGAAATAGTGCTAGATGCAGGATCTATAGTTGGCGCCATGAGTGTGTGATCATGAGAGTACATCCGACGCGATGTTTGACTTTCCCATCTCCTGTATTTTACTCTAAGGACAAAATTGCAATGACCTGTAGGTTATATAATAGATAGTAAACTGAAATCCGATTAAATAAGACTAGTGATCTACAGGGGCCAAGGGTCTCCTGAGCCCAAGCTCCGTTGAAGAGCTAGGGACCACTAGTATAGCAACTCTATGCTAGGAATTGCCATTAAGATTATGGTCGTAGGAGGCCTATAATATTAGTCCCATAAAAGGCTTCTAAAATAGGATACTATAATGAGGTGTTTTTTTTAACATACCTATACGAGGCAGAATTGCTGGAAAATCTTTATAGTACTGTAAATTCTTGATTTGCCTGAACCTACTAGCTTTCATACAGTTGTATGCCTAGGTTTCTAGGGCTGGTAGGACCACTTGATATATTTTTTATTGTAGAAAATGTTTTGTGGTTTTACTGTGCATTTTGTTATGATGTATTGTCGCAACAATAAATAAATTATCTATCTTTGTGGGCCCCCATTGGCTGTTTGGTGAGTGCACCCATCCTCCAAACAGCTCATAGGGGTGTGTGTGTTCTTGAGGGAAGTGCCTCCTGCCCACATAAAGTGATAGCCAACCAGCCTGAACCATTGCTGCTGAGCTACCTGGCTGACTGTATACAAGTCTGGGCATCCCTCCCCCCTCTCCAACACCTCCCAGCTGTTGCGGGGCTGGCTACCTGTCACTTTACATTGGTGGGAGGTGTTGGAGAGGGGGGGAGAGACACCCAGACTTGCAGAGTGACAGCCAAGCAGCTCCATGGCAATGGCCAGGGCTGACAGACTGTCACTTTGCACGGGTGGGAGGCGCTTCCCTCAGAAGCACCACCATCAGCTATTTGGCAGGTGGATGCACTCACCAAATAGCTGATGGGGGGGCCCAGGAGCACCCCATCAACTGTTTTGTGGGAGCTCTTCCTGGGCCCAATCCTGCTGCACCATATTGAACCGGGAGTCCAAACAGGTTTGGATGCTTCCTCGAGCTGTCCTGGGGTGTGGAGGGACCTGTGTGGGCAGCCCCCACCCAGGTTGACGACTGTGTGTCTGAAGAGCTCCTTCTCCCTGCCAACCCGAGGAGTGGCGGCTGCAGTGGTTTGCTATGGGGCAGGGCAGGGAAGCTCCTTGCCATCATCATGTCTGTTTTTACCCTCTGACAGCCAGAACCAGGGACTGAGAGCAGGTAGGGGTGTCATTTCAGATACTGGAGTGAGGAACAACTTTCAGCACTGACTAGAGATGCTGGAAATAATAAAACGTGATAAGCATGTTGTCTGAAATGGGGAAAGGGGAAAGAGAGGCAGTGGCCCCCTTTGCCCTCCCTAATTGCATCCTTGATTACAGGGCTCACTGGCAGCAAGAAACAGGAACTGGGAGCAAGCAGAGTTGGAGAGGCTTGCTAGGAATGGCAGGTTGGCAGCCTGAGGCCGCTTTTAGATGTGCAGCTTGGATCAGGTGCGGGAGTGGCGAAACAGCCACGGCGCTGTTTTAGATGAACCGGAAGCAGAAGTTGTGCGCGTGATCCGGGGCTGTGCATTCTTTGCTGACCATGATCGAACCACCCTGATCTCTCTGGGGTGATATACGCGGCCGGAAAAGAATGCGCGGCGCCGGATCACGTGCACAACTTCTGCTTTCGGTTTGTCTAAAACAGTGCCGCGTCTGTTTTGCCTCTCCCGCGCCTGATCCAAGTGCACATCTAAAAGCGGACTGAGTCTGTGAAAGCAAGCAGCCCTGCAAGAGGCATGGATATGTGCTGCCTTTGGGAAGATGGATTTTACTAGTGGGATTGTACAACTAACTAATAGCACACACTTATTTTAGTGAAAAATAACATTTTGATAGGAAGAGATTCCTCTTTTACTCATTTGCACCTCCAACTCAACAGGCATCCTGGCTGAGCCTGTCAGGAACAAATTGGTGGCAGGTCCCAGGAAGTAGTGTAAGATCAGGTTCACTGTGTAGGTGCAGGGTTTAGTCTGGGTACGGAGGGCAATGCATGTTTGGGTTCAAGGGCTTCAGGGAAAGCTGGGGGCTGACACACAGACCAGGGAAAAGACAAACAGGCAGACAGACACATGGCAGATAGGAAGCAGATGGGCTGGAAGCAAGCAGGGTTGCAGAGTGGGCTCACTGGCAGTCACATAGCCAGCTTTCAAGCAGTTGCCAAGTGGCATCAGGAGATACCACACCTCAGCCACTGAAACATGGGACAGAGGGTAATTTCAGACATTACGAAAACGCCTTTCAGCAGAGTGAACCCCAGTGGATTCCCTGTGGTGCTGGCGTTTCCAGGAACGTCTGTTTGGTTCTGGCCAGATGTTCACCACAGTGAACCCCCAGCCGGGATCAAGCTTGATTATGGTTATTGATTTCCGGCCGGCCGAAGTTCAAGAACCGTGGTTAGAGTGGCCACGAACCAGGACAGGGCCAGCGATGGTGGCCCTGCACGACTGCTCGTCAGCCCCGTCCCAGAATCAGACCCCGACCTTGGGACGGGGTCGGGTGCAGCGGCCTCATTGGCCACTGCGCCAGCCTGTCTCCCTATGGGCAGTTGGCCGGGGGAGTGCGGGGCTGAGTGGCCGCATGTCACGCTGTGCAGCCCCTCCCCATGCAGCCCCGCCCCCTCCCCGATCCCCCTCAGGGATCAGGTCAGCACATCTAAAGGATGGACGGCCTGATCACAGACGGGATTCATCTTGGAACCATTGACAGATTATTATTAATTATTATTAACATTAACATTAACATTAACATTAACAAACATTTATATAGCACCAGCAGTGTACCTGGCACTTTACAAAGTAATAAAATAGACACGGTCCCTGCCCCTAGGGCTTACAATCTGAGAGACAGGAGCTGGGGGAGAGACTTAGGAAGGGGAACAGAGGGAGAGACAAGGGGTCTAACATTCATGAAGATGCGAGGTCTCAAGTGCACGTACTTGGCTTGGTTACGATGAGAATGACAGCAGGCAGGTCCATGTGGCAAGGATAAGGGTAAACCGATCGTAGGTATAGGAATAGTGGCTCAGCAGGATAAAGAGTCAGACAGAGCAGAGCGAAAGAGGTGAGTTTTAAGGAGAGATTTGAAGGTATGAAGGGAGGGGGCAAGGCGGATGTGGACAGGGAGGGAGTTCCAGGCATGGGGGGCAGCAAGTGAGAAGGGACGAAGGCGCTTAGGGGAGCAGGGAAGGCGTGGAAGGGTGAGAGAAGGGACAGAGGAGGAGCGAAGTGCACGGGCTGGAGTATGGAGGGCGATAAGTGCAGAGAGGTAGGGGGGAGCAAGGTTGTGAAGAGCTTTATAGGTGAAGACTAGGAGCTTGTGCAGGATTCGTTCAGGAAGGAGAAGCCGGTGAAGCGAAGAGAGGAGGGGCTGCACATGGTCGAAGCGACAGGCGAGGTGGATGACCCTGGCAGCAGAGTTTTTGATGGAGATAAGGGGAGAAAGGTGAGACCGGGGAAACCCATCCAGGGTTCAGCATGGTGGGCCTCCGGGCCCGTCATGTCTGAAATTACCCACTACAGACAGGAAAAACAAACAAACACAGAACTAGGACAATGAGACAAGGAAAGGCTACCTAGATGATCTGCCTAGCTTCCTGTGGCTGCAGCTTGTCTTTTATCTGGCAAGCAGCCAGCCAGGAAGCTGGGGCTGTGGAGCAGGGCTGAGGCTATGCATGGCCTGATCAACATGGGGGAAGGACTCTCAACACCAAGCCTGGGTCCTGGCCAGGGTAAGCCAGTGGTACTGCAGAGTCAACCACCACCTCCAGGGCCCCAAAGGCACTGATTCAAGTCTTGGTCCTTACAATCTTCCAGCAATTTAGTAGCCATCAGTATTGGGAACACTAACTGCTCAAGGTCTGTGTGGGTAGGCATACAACAGCCTCCTTCTCAGTGCAAGGGGAAGGCATGCTTTTCCAGAGAGTCTTCTGTCCAGGGCTTGGGGAGTTAAACTAGACTGGGCTGGACCTCCTGACTGGTCAAAGCCAGCCTGTTTGGCCCCTGAGGGACTTTTCAATCCATTAAATGAAGAATACATGGGGTGTAGAGCACCTGGAAGTTGATTTGGAACAGGAAGTGGATGTGAATATGCCACCCATTGGGTGCAATCCAACACCCGACGTACGCTGGCAGCAGATGCAGTGCTGAGCTGGGTGGCGTAAGCTCAGTTACGCAGGTGTGCCGCACGCACAGCAGGCCATTTTAGAAGGGCCATGCCAATGCCCCATGTGGCTTGCTGCACTGGTGGTGCACGCACATGCCTGAGCACTGGCATACTCAAACTACGCCTCGCGTATGCGCAGTTTATCAGGGGGTGTTGGATTGCATCCATTGTGTTCAGATGTAAAGTTGGACCTGTGTTCAAGGTGAACACAGAAAGTAACCTCTTGATCCAATCGTGTTCACTTTGTTCAAAATAGGTTTAACAGGTAGCCGAATGCATGTTCAGGAGTGTTATGGTGTATACACACAAAAGTCAAATGTTAGGCCTGAAACTCGATCTCGAGTTTTTCTCAGTTATTACTGAGAATCATGGTTCTCAACTCGTTTTAAGCAAGAAATGATAATCAAGAAAAATGTCAATATTTTTTTCTCAAAACACTGTTTACTGCTAACTTTTACTGCAGAAATCCAAAACAAAAACTAGCAGTGGTGTACCAAGAGCATGACCCACCATCAGCAGTGGACCCACTTGAAAATCGTTATGCCAGCCAAGCAGTGCCCAGTAAAGCAGGCTAACAAAAGTGGGATAATCGCTCAAGAAGACAAACCCACAAAATTGCAACTGTGGGCAGAAATAAAAAAAAGTCAGCCCAGCAGACACAATAGCAACACCCACAAGAAAGAAACCAGAGATTCACTCCCCCAACCCCAACAAAAAAGCCTTCATTGTGTCTGCCCAGTGCCCACCTATGCAAGGCAAGCCCCCTCCCCACACACCATATTATTTTAACCAGAAAGAAGTATATCTCCCCTGTGCCCCAGTGATCAGTCACATCTTGGCAAAGTTCAACCCACAGACAAAGTACAGTCACAGTGCCCACAAAAACCACTGCAAAAGTGATCTCTCTCTGGCCTCTAGGGTGCTTCCAACTTGCCAACAGACAGTGCAAGCAGCTGCAGCACCCAAACTTTAAGTACATTTGGCACTGGTGGCAACCCACGGCATTGCCCCTAGCATATGGATAGCCCAAGCCAGGGGAAGTGGAGCTAGGCAGACCCCTCTGGCCACCATGGTGCCAAGCAGTGCAAGCAACAGGCAGCATTGGCACCCACTTATTTTTTAAAAAGGCATGGCATTGGTGTGGCACTGGTAACTTGGACAGCCCAGGCCAGGGGAAGTGGAGTAAGGCAGAGATCCCTCTGGTGTCCATGGTGCCAAGCAACAGGCAGCAACAATTTTTATTTGGCACCCATTTTTATTTATTTATTTATTTTTAAAAATCATGGCATGGTGGAAACAACTAACCCCATCCCCCAGCATTGCCCCTATGGACAGGCCATGCCATGCCATGCCAGGCACCCCTCCCCACCAAGCCAATTACTTACAGAACACTCAGAGGGTAGCACATATAGCACAATTTAGTAGAGAATGGGAAATGGCTGTACAGTCACTTTTATTTGGCCTTGCCAGCAAGTTAAAACTTGACATCTGGCTTGTCCATCACTCAGCTGTCCCCTCCCATACCCCCCTCCTACCAAATATGGCATTAAGTTTAGTTTCCTAGCTCACAGAAGCTAGGGGGTCAGCTGTCTGGATCACTTCAGTCACGGGCGCAATGGCACCAGGACTTGATGGAGGCTTCCAAAGTTTTCCGAGGACCAAGTGTCAGCTCTACTTTATAGCAAGTCACTTTGAGTGATTTAAATTTTAGACTTCTATAAGCAATTTAGCACCTCAAGTCCAATTTCAAATGTGACTTCAGCCGAAGGAGATGCAAACTTGTCTGTAACTAAGGGCACGTTCTGACAAACAATGTTAACTCAAATTAACTACTTTGTTTTAATTATATTGAAGTAACTACTCCACGTTGGTATAATTCTTACTGCAGCTGAAAATTGATGTAGTTACTTCACAATCTCTCCGTAAGGGTCGTGGCACAACACAGCAACCCAAACTCTGAAACGGTTCACACTACAGTTACTTTGAGGTAAAAAGTGAAGGGGAGTATGTACTCTCTGTTTTTCAGGAATACACACTTCTCTTCCTACTCCGGAATAACTTCTGTTCGGGGCTCCAGACATGTGAAAGGTTCAGAAGTAAAAGTGATTTAAAGCTTAAGTGCATCAAAGTAAATTTGAAAATCCCTATTTATTGGAAAGCTTTTGAAAACTTGACCATTTATCTCTGTAAATTGGGAGGGGGATACTTCTGATTTTCTCACAGAGTAAGCTGTAAGAATTAACATTTTTATTAGTTGTATTACAGTCATCTTCAGGCCCCAACTGAGATCCATGTCCAATTGGGTGAGTCGCTGTACATAAAAATGTAATGAGAGACAGCCCCTGCCCCAAAAGAGCTTACAATATACATAGACAAAACAGACAAAGGGAGCCATTATTCCCATTTTACAATGATGCACAGAGAGAGACAAAGTTACCTAGCTTCACACAATGAGTCTGTAGTAAAGTTGGGGCTCAAAGCTAGTTCTCCAGAGTCCTGGTTCAGTGTCTTCACCACAAGACCGAACCTCCCTGCATTTGAGAGCCTTTAGAGGAAGAGGTTATGTCAAGTTCTATGGTGTGTCCTTCTCTCCAAGGTTGCAGTGGGAAATCCCAGGCGATTGAATCAACTGTGGTTGTTCACTTCTCCCAGAATGACCACTCTATTTCTGATCTCTCAGTCCTTGTCCTGAAAGGGAACCTGTACAACACCTTGAAAAGATCAGCCTGGGAACTAGAATTAATAATTCATACTCATTTCTACTTAGTGTTTTGTTTTTTGTATCCAGTAAAGTATACTGGTTACCAAAACCAATGGACTAAATAAAAATGTAGACATTAGGGATGGGACTTTGTGCAAAATCTCAGTCCTTGGTTTTATCAGTTCTCCCTTTATCAGTTCTATTGTATCTATTGGTATCAGCTCTTTAACATTGTGGTTTTCGCCATTGACTTCAATGGGGAAAACTGCAATGTTAAAAATCTGAGGAAAAAAGCATTGTAAAAGAACCAATATTGCTGATACCAAGAATTATCAGTATTATTGGGTTAGAACCGAGAGCGCCATTATTGGCCACTCTCAGTTCTTGACAATACCGAGAGTCACATCCCTAGTGGACATCATAAGCCACCACAGAAATGTCTAACAGATGTCTTTCTGTTTAAATTAGGGCTGAATGAGAAACACATTTTTTTTCTTGTAAGTAAACTCACAATTTAACTCGGTCCCTGAATGAGTTCTCAGGCAAGAAAAGATAATAAAATAATAATAAAATAAATAACAATAATAATAATAATAAAAAATCATTGCACATGCACAAAATGTCCTCTGCCCGTAACCAAAATGGTGGTGACGCTATTGCTGCTATTTGGTTAAGGGCAGCAGCCATGTGCATGAGCAAAACAGTCTGGCAGCCATTTTTCACATGCACAATTTTTTTTTTAAAAAAAAATTTCTTGCCCACATCTCAACAAAACAGTCCCAATTCTCTATTTGTCTGAGATGAACCGAGAACTGGGATTTAGATGAGATTTCTCACTTTTGCAAGATCTAATTTCAGCCTGAGGCTGCTTTTAGACGATCGCGGCAGTGCCCGCGCTTGTTTATCAAAACTACCAGGAGGCGGGTTTACACATGACACCGTCGCCGATTATGTGCATGTGTGGGCGCCGCTCATCCATTTCCGGCCGCGAGCTGACCGGGTCGCTGATCGAGGGTGGACATACGCGGGACGTGCGTCGCCCACACATGCGCATAATCGGCGGTGGTGTCATGTGTAAACCTGCCTCCCGGTAGTTTTGAAAAACAAGCGCGGGTGCCACCGCGATCGTCTGACAGCGGCCCTAGTTTAAACCTGTATAGCTGTGTTTACTTCATTCTTTTTAAATGTTTTGAATTGCTACCCATCTTTCCTCCTAAGTGCTTGCTATCATCTATATATCTCACCTGCATTTATTTTATCATTTGCTTATTGGTTTCCCCTCATTGTATTTAAATGTTTGAAATGCTAAGGACTTTCCCCCTATGATTGCTTAAACAAACAAAACACACACACACGTCCTTTATTTGTTCAGTTTATAGTTCTGATTTTTTACATGCCTGAGGATGGCCCTCTGTGACCCCCCCAAAACCCTGCACACTGTCACCAACAGAAAATGGTCCAACAAAAGGTTTCCATATCCCACATTTGAAACCAACACAGCAACCACACACTTTCTGCATGGAGGCTCTGATCCCATCTCTGCAGGAAGAGAACAACTTCCAAAATTCAACCTCACTTCAATACTTTAAAAAGCACACAACCCCCAACTGAAACAGCAGTGCATTTATGAGTTCCTATAAACAAGCTCTCAAACAACCCTTCCTTCCCTCCATGCTGTGGCCAGGAGAAAATCCCCTCAGTTATTTCAATTACATGGATGACTGGGGCGAGTTTGAACACAAGTAATAGAGTCAGCAGCCCTTGATTGAAGTTTTTCTCACTAGCGCTATTTAAATTGGCATCACTGACCTTCAAAGGGGGGGAAACACTAATGCAGGTGTTAGCCTCAGTGCCACTCACTCAGGCCTGTCATTAACATTTAAGCCCTTGACAGGTGTTTTCTGCTTCACTCAAGGAGGCCTGACACCTTGGTATCAAATCCCCCCCTGAAAGAGGTATTTTGTTCTGGCAGGTCGCCATGCCATGTGATGGGCTGCCATTGGTTTCTGCTGGGAAAAGTTTGCATTTGTTGCTATTTGCATGGCGAGGTTACCTGCTGCCTCCCATGTTGCTGTTGGGACACAAAATGGGAGAGAAGGTGCAAGATGTCCTTGACTTCTTTTTATCCTGTGTAAGCTGAACTCAGTGTGTCAGCTGTTCCTCCTGCTGCAGCCGAGCCACCATAATCAGGTACCAGACTAAGGATTAGCTTAGCAGGATGCTAAAAGTGAGCATCTGT
This sequence comes from Sphenodon punctatus, assembly GCA_003113815.1. Taxonomy (NCBI): domain Eukaryota; kingdom Metazoa; phylum Chordata; class Lepidosauria; order Sphenodontia; family Sphenodontidae; genus Sphenodon; species Sphenodon punctatus. The sequence goes on from QEPC01013677.1 coordinate 1,760,378, forward strand.
GCTAGATTAGTTTGGGTGCAAAATTGTACCACTCTTCTGCTTGCCCAGCACCCCAAAAAAGGACACACACACAGTATTTGGGGTTTAAAAGGCTGCACTCTTTATTCAAATTGGATTATGGTAAAGGGCGGAAGGTTAATTCCTCCCTGGTCCATTCTTACTGTTCTATAACTTGAACTTGAACTTAAACTTGAACTTGAGGATGCGGCCTGATGTCACCTCAGTGCTGCCTCCTAACTGACTATATTTAACTGTTCAAGGTCACTCTCGCCCCAGCCATACAGCTGGTTGTGAAGACGTCATAGCCTTGTTGTGACTGGAAGCAGGAGAGAAGGCAACGCCCCCCACTCGGGACCCCCTTGTCCTTGAGGTGTGACTTGCTCCTTTCTCCTGGGCCTTGGAAGGAACTTGGTCACCCCTGCTCTTGCTTCCTTCCGCAGTCTCATCTCTTTAGGAGATGCCTTCATTTTTGACTTCTCACTTATGTAACTATCCTATGCCTTATCAGGACCCTTGTCACATGAAACTGCCAGCGTATGCTTGGTTGTCTTCAGCCACCCCCCCCCCCTTACTTCCTGAATAACTGTGCTAACTTATTCTTGAGTCCCTGTAGATAGATATGGACACCCTACTCTGAGAGGTGGACACCATCGATTCTATACAGATCGGGTTGACAAAACTGAATCTCACTGTGGGAAATACAATCACCCCCGGCATTTAGCGCTAGGTGACCAACCTCCTTGTTGATCTTCTTCCTTACCCTGTCAATTTTACTGGGTGAAAGGGTCCCAGACCACCTTATTCTCTCAAGCATGTGCGCCCACATGAATCTGGTATTGGGCAACAATTGAAATGCAGCTTTTAGGTCCTGCTTCATCCTTACCACCAATGCCAGGCCTGTAGACCGTGGTAGGTTGTTGTCCCTGAGGTGGATCACTATGATGTCAGGGCGTGCACCTGATGCAGCCAAATGTAGGACAGGCATGAGCTGTTCCCATCTCATGCCTGACCATACCACCTGAGCTGTTTCAGATAAACCCAATTGTGCTCGTCAATGGGGCCGGCTCACCACCTTAGCCGCCCAATACACCAAACTGTGTCCTACTATCCAGACTACTTTCCTGGATCTGAGGGCACTAGCATATAAAAGAAAATGAAGAGAAAACCAATTATGATAAGTGGGTAAACTAACTGTCAAGCAGCCGAACGTAACATTGAAAAGCCGCCGCTTGCCAGTGGCCAATGTTGGACACCGCCGACTCCGTAAAACCCACAGCAGAGGCATAACTGGCTGCACCAATACAAAAAGAATGGGATCCATACCGTTGGGGTGGGGGGAGGTTAAGGCGGGTGATACAGGCTCTCAGGACAGACGTGAACTGGTGACGAGTCAACTGTGAATCATCAGAGTGCCAGAGTAGTTGGCCCGACACCCGAGAGTGAATGGTTAGGTATTTAGTGACAGTCACTACTGGGAAAAGCTCTGGGGTGCAGCCCACTGCAGGGTGATGGTTTGCTCATGGGCTCTCTGATCAGTTTTGGATTTACGGAGAATTAATTGCAGGGACAAGGGTAGAATATGAGTATTGTCTACTTTAATGCCTGAGCCCTGACAGGATCTGGGAGAATCTGTAGTAAGCTCACTGATTCTAAAAGTCCCAAAGAATGCCAATTTGAACGCTACCTCAAATAACAGGGTTTCGTAGGGATTGAAGCAAACCGTAGGGAGAACTGAGACCAAGAGCATAAGCAGGTCTGGTATGATTGGTAATCTTCTATCTACTGGGTTACCTCACTCTCTGGACCAACTCTCCAGCAACCTATGGCTAAAGAATCCCTGGTTGACAGGGGGATGCTCAGCTAGGCCGTTCACAAATGACAAAGCTGCCAACTTGCCGCTAATGGTGCTGGGTGCAAGGGCCCTCCTGCACAGGGACATGGCAAATTGTAATGACTGGGATTCTGATATGGGGAAATCTAGGGGTCACCCATTGGCCAAATGGAATTCTTGAAACTCAGCAAAGGAACCCGCGTAAGTGGTCCTGGTTCAATCAGACAGGGAACCCTGGATGGAGTGAAACAATTCTATGATCCAAGCGTCCAGATGTCTGGTGGCACCACCTCCAGGTCCTTTTGGGCCTCCGGAGTCAGCAGTCAAAAATTGTCAATCTGGAAGCGAGAGAGCGTGTTGGTCATGCCGTTGCTAACTCCTGGGATGTGCTTGGACACAAAAAGGATGTTAAATCTGAAACACTGCAACACTAATCTCCGCACTAAACACATGATCCTGAGTGATTTTGATGACATGGAATTGATCACTTGGACAACTGCAAGGTTGTCACACCAGAACAGGACGACCTGGTTAGCAAACACCCGGCCCCACAGGTGAACTGCCAACACTATGGGGAAGAACTCTAGAAAGGTGAGGTCTCTGGTTATACCCTTTTCGACGCATTCAGCTGGCCATTGTGCGTTGCACTATTTGCCCCTGAAATACAGGCCAAAACCGATGCTACCAGCAGCGTCAGATTGAACTTGGAGCTCCGCCTCGAGCAGTAGCTGCTGCCTCCAAAAGCTGATGCCATTGTTTCCTCCAAGAACCTGCTCCAGATCTGAAGATCCTCTTGCATGTCGGCCATGACTCTAATATGGTAGTGGTAGGTTAGATCCCCTGTGGTGGCGCTGTATAACAGACAAGAAGGCATGGCCCGGGGCAACTACCCAGCAGGCAAAATTAAGTGATCCCAGTATGGATTGCAGTTGTCTTACCATGACCTTCTTGGCCCCCATACACACCCCTACTAACGTGCAGAGTGATGCAAGCTTATCCTCCAGTAGTCGGGACTGGCCAAGGACGGTGTCCATGTCACGGAGGAACATAGGGTCACACACGTGTAACATGGGCCTACATGTAGACTACAAGTCTGGTAAATATGTAAAGCAAAAGGTTCCACATGTATATAATGTTACAATTAAGAACTGAAAAATTCAAATCAAGACTGTGACACTTGACCAAGTTCCAGGAAATGGAAAGACAGTTTGTTGATTCGCCCCAGACAGATGGCCAGAGACATTTAATATGCTAATGCAGGCAGCCATTGCCTACGTGCAAGAGACACAGAAAAGCTGATAAAGAGAACAAAAGGAATTCTAGAAGCCTCAAGAAGATACGAGGGGCTTCCTCCTGGGGATATAAGGAGGTGTACCCCAGAGGGGACAGTGACTACTGGGAACTCACTCAACATCTTGTAGCCAGGAGGGCTGAGCCGAACCATGAACTGAGAGAGGGGACTTTGCTTTCTAGTAACTCTAAGCCTGAAGACCCAGTCTCTTACATCAAGGACTGAGAAGAACCTATCGACCTTGGTAGGGTAAGATGCTTATTTAGGAACTCAACCAGTATAGGTTAGAAAGGCGTTATATTTACCTTTGATTTCTAGTAACCACTTTGTATCAACAATCTTGCTTATGTAATCAATAAACTGACTTCTTATCTTTATGAAGAAGTGTCTGTGTCTAACATTGGAACACAAGTGAGCAACAAGGGCTCTCAAGCTCTTGCGAACCCAGAGATTACAGTGTCTGTGAATGGGAAGGATCGGGCCCTTGGGTGACAAAGGGGTTGTCCCTGTGGCAGGTTTGAATCGGCCAGAGAGAAAAACAGATTCAAGTGGGCTGTACGCAAAGGAAACTGAGTCACTCAAACCCGGTAAAGTGGGGGTGCGGACCTCCAACCCATGACAGTCCATTTCTATCCCCAGAAAGGTGAGATATGTAACTTAACCCACCATCTTCTCCGGGGCCAGGGGAACCCCTAGTTCCTTGAACACAGATTCGAAAACTGACGATAGATGACTGCAGTCCCGGGTACCAGGCTGGCCAAGGAACAAATAATCATCGATGTAATGGATGATATTGTTCCATCTCGTCCTGTGCCGTACCACCCACTCAAGCAGCATGCTGAAACTCTCAAAGGCAGCACATGAAATAGCACACCCCATGGGCATTGCCATGTCATAACAGAATGTCCCCTGAAATTGAAAATCTAGCAGCCTAAAATCAAGAGGGTGGACCGGCAGCAGACGAAAGGCTGATTTGATGTCACATTTTGCCAATAAGGCCCCCTGACTGCACGCCCTAGCCTTCTCAACAGCCAGGTCAAACGACGCATACCAGACAGAGCACAGCTCGCCTGGGATCGCATCGGTCACTGATTTCCCTTTTGAGTATGACAAATGATGAATCAGGCAAAATTCACCAGGGGCTTTCTTTGGTACGATTCCCAAGGGGGAGACATGTATATCAACCATTGGGGGGTGAGAAAAAGGACCTGCCACCCTGACTTCATTGATCTCCTTCAGGAGTTTGGCGTGCACCAAATGTTCCTGGCCAACCACTGATTTTAAATTGTTCACCCACTGTCTAACTTGTACTCCCACTGCTGGTATTTGAAAACCACACCTAAACCCTTCAACTACATAATTTACCACCTAGCAGTCCGGGTACTCCTCAAGCGCTCTGCGGAGTGCCTCGTGGCGCACCAGTGTTCGGGCTCTTGCCAGTCCCACCCCCATTGCCACCCGGTGGGTACTTCCTCTGTCTATTCCTACTTGCGGCTCTGACTTGTCCACAATTTTTTGCTTGGTGGTTGCCACCTCAATGGGCACAAGCATGCCAGAAGCATCAGGGGGAGCGGGTGCACCTCCCTGCACCATTATATTCCCAGCAGGTGGCACCCCTTGCGGGGGTGCAGCACCCATCCGCCTGAACGGGGTCATTAACGGACGCAACCCCTCCCCGCACGGGTGTGTGGTGGCTGTCAGCTCTAGGGGCATTAGTAGCATTGTTCATGCACTCTAACCAAAGGTCTTGTGCATAAACGTCCCATCGCATACCTGGGGTGATGGATGCCTGCTTTCTAAACCCTTCATCGCAACATAGCCAGGCACCCAGGTGGCCGGTGTCAAAAACTTGCCTGACAATGTCCTGATACTTAATGAGCTCCATTGCCCTCCCAGGGGACCTCTCTATCATGACTCCCATCAGTATGGTGAAGGTGGCCGACCAGTTAGACCAATTCCAGTTGGCCTTGGGTCTTTTAAAATGCTCCCTATCTTTAGGTTCATCCTTTGCTGTTGGGTCAGGGATGGGATCAGTGAATAGTAGCGAAAAAAGTCTACATATTTCCCTTTCCATATTTTATCCCTCGTAGCCTGCATTAGATGGGTGCCAATGGGCACCGTAATGGCAGCGTAACCTCCCACCAGTGGCGGCGGCTCCTGCCTGTTCTGATTCATATAGCCAGCCTGGTGGCAAAAAGCTGGTGGCGTGGCCCATACCTGGCTTGCATACTGCCCAAATTCTTGTGGTAAGGGAGCTGGTGCTTGTGCACTGTGCTGCCATTGCCCAGCATGGGTGGGCCCCCCAATTCTGGGTGCCATGGATGGGTTGCTTGCCGCATGCATCTGCTGGCCCACAGATGGGCCTACACTGGCCTGTGTGGCGTTCGGCGGAAATGCTGCCATTGACTGTTGGCACCCCATGTGACCCTGGGGATCCTGTTGCTCAGGCCATGGCACCCAGGTGCCGATGTACCCCCATCTTTCTGGCTGTCTCGCCGTGTTAACTTGTTGTGCAGTCTGCACCCCCAACTCCTGCCTGGTGGTTCCCACACCTGTGACATGGGGGAGGGCCTCTGTACTCACTTTGGGGTTGTGTCGTATAGCTATGCAGTTGTGGGGGTGGGGGGTCCTGACCGGAGTTCCCCGCTTGGTGACCTGACATAGGTTGGGTCCTGTTGGCATTGTGTACCACCTTCTCAATTGCCTCCATTCATCTCAAAATTGCATCCAGTTGCTCCTGTCCCTGTTGTTGAAGATCGTGGGCACTCCTTTGGAGGTTTGCATCGTTGTCTTGACCTTCACTCTGCAGGCTTTGGCCTGGCTGCTGTCTCTTGGGGGTCGTATCCTGTCCCTGGCTTGTCTGCTGAGGGTTCACCCTGGTGTGCTGTCTATCGGGGCTCTCATCCCTATAATGAGAGGGGACAATGGGACGGTGCTTCCCCCACCCACGGGGTGGGTTTCCCTCCCCAGCCTCCTCGGGCACAGGTCCAACCGGCAGTGGAGGGCTGGGCATGGTCGGCGGGACTCCCGAGGGGGGAGGGGCTACTGACCATTGCTGAATAACTGCCTCACAACCCCTCAGTCTTCCCTGCAGTGATCTCAGAAGTGCAGCAAAGGGTCATTCATTAACCCTGAAGGGCCTGCCAGGGGCCCCACATCCTCCCCCTCTACATTGGGTGGGTCCACTCTAGCCTTCTTACCTTGGGCCCCACCACCTGACTTCGCTGGGGTCTTGTCCTTCTTCCGCCTGCCACCCCTGGCCATCAGTACTCTATGTGTCATCCGCCTGGGGTGACTGCCAGCTGGGGGGACTGCCAACCTCAAGGGGAAAGATATTTGCAGTGGGGAACCCGTGCCTGAGGGCACAACAACTACAGGAGCAGGAAACCAGGGCTCACGTTAGGGAGTGCTGACGAACTGACCGGGAACCAGAGGCCGAGGGGTCGAGCACTACAAGGGGGAGAAAGGCACTCAGTGCAGGAAAACCAGGACAGGGGGCCCGCGTGCATAGTGGGCAAGACCCCTTGCTGTGGGGAACAAGGGATGGGGGGGAGGGGAGCACCTGGGCACTGAAGTGCAAAAGGCCCTTTGCTGCGTTCAAGTGTCAAGGCCCTGTGCTGTGGGGACACCTGTGATAGAGGGGGCTTGGGCTGGGTATAGCCAGTAGGCCCGCAGGAAGCTGTGGGACAAGGGCCGCAGGCCACATACTTCCACTTGCAGAGAACAAGCACTGCTGCCCCCCCCCCCCCCCATGTGGGGGAGAGATGATCATGGAAAAGCTCAGAGAGCCGCATGCTAAGAATCATCGCCAAATCGCCTGGCCACGCAGGAGCTCGCTGGTGAGCTCCGTCTCCACGTGCTGCCCAAGCTGACTGAGGCTTGGGCAGTTGAACACAAAATGGCGCCGGGCAAGTCTCGTGATTTGAGACTGCCCCTTCGTGCCTCTTCCAAAGGGGTTGCTAGGCAATCCTCCCAATCCCTGCAGCCCTGCGGCGGCAAAAGCCGCCAAAGAGTGTGCACCTTTTTCTAAAAAGGGTGGGGGGGGGACTGAGCAAAAGCCTCGAGCCCTCTAAGGGACTGCCTGGTGAGGCAGGCTGACGTGCCGGGGTTTTGGCAACAGACTTCCAGAACCACCCTTCCTATCCCCTTCCTCAATTCTGTGGTCTTGGAAGGGCATGTTGCAAAAGGCAAGAAGCGAGAGGGACAGGCAGCTGGAATATTTAGAGATGGGCCTGAATGAAAAGCTGGGGCCTGGACTGGAAGGCAGGAGGGAAGTCAGAGATCAAATTTTGTGCCATGGGATCATAGTAGTAAAAAGAAAGAAAAAAAGAGGCACCAGATTTCCCCCCAAAGAGCTTTGGTGTCAAGAGTGGCGGGGAGGAGTTCCAATAAGACTATCTGGATGCCAGGATTTGGGGCTGTTTGGAGACATTGTTCCCAGCGAGCAGTGGAAAAGAACATGGTTCACTATTGCCCAGCAGAAATGTCTCCAGTGCAGGCGGGGGAAGGAGGGGCCCCAACAACCTTGCTTTTCTCAGATTGCTTTGTCAGCCACTGCTGGAGACTTTGATTTTGATAATCTGTTGAGAAATAGAAAAGAGAATGTTTGTTCAGACCTCAAATGCTTCCTGTAACTCCACACCAGCTGCTGGGCCTGTTTATCCTCCCATCCTCTTTGTGTTGAGAGGCCAGGGCTGCTCCAGTGCTCTAAACACAAGGAAACCAAGCCAGACTCCTTATTCATACCTGCTCCCCACCTGGTTAATCTCCATCCACCTCGTACCTCACTCAGCCACAACCTTCCACCATACACACAGACACTGGGAGATGTACAGAGTGAAGGAGAGACCATATCCTAGATCTGGAAACTCACAGGATAGAGTGCCAAGTGAATTCACTTTGTGGTGTTTAAGGAAGAAGGCTGTCCCAGTGAAACAAATTATATCTTTTATTGGACATTTGAGACTAACAAGGCAACTACACTCCCTCATAGGAGATATGTTCCCTGGAAGCTTTCATAAAGTATGACTGAGGTGTGATAAAACCAGAAAGTTTCCAGTCTGCATGGAACTGCATCAAGAATGGGCTCTAAACTTATTTTTCCTTTAGCCTTGTCACAGATATCTTGATAGAGGAACTACAGAAAGAAGCATAGCGGAGAACGCTTCTCGTGGTTAATGTTGTGCAGTTGCAGTTAGAGTTGGAAAAGTGAAAGAACATGTTTGAGGGAAATAGTTTAAAGATCAGCGAGGCAGCAGAATGCATAACATGTGATCTGGAACAGGAAACAGTGCTGTGTGACTTTTGGAAATGAAGAGATAAGCAGAATTGATCAGTTTAAATATTTCAGATCAATAATACACAAGGATATTGGAGTGGAGGTTAATACAAGGAGCAAAATACAGAGAACTTGGTGCAAACTTACAGAAGAGTGATGTGTTGAGAAAATGCCAAGACAAGATGAGCGAAAGAAGATTGTGGTGATTTGGACATATAGAAAATTACCCCGGAGATCTCTTCTAGCCCTAGGATTCTGTGATTCAGGTGCCTGTTTAGGACTAGAATCCTGTGCATTTGGAGAATGAATTCCTACCCAACTGGAAGGAAGGCACGGTATGATCTGTCTTGTCTTTCTAAACTCTTAAACTTAGGGGACAGTATGTGAGGGACGTTGGCAACCAAAGGAAAAACTGTAGTTTTAAAAAATCTGGCATATCCCCAGCCAAGTGAGCCCACGGCTGCTTTCAGGTGTACCACTGCACTGATTTCCTTTATGACAAATGCACAAGAAATAAATGCTATTTAGCAAAGGGCCTGATTCTAATTGATACACTGCTTTGGCAGTGTAAAGGGGCATACAGGTAGAGCAACTGACAATGTGCACAGCCATGGTGGTGTAAAGCAGCCTTTGTGCCAAAGACATTCAGGCTGCAAGTATAGTTTCAACCTTTTCTCTTTGATTTGTATTAATATGAAATGCTGTTCCCTCAGAGCTGAATGGTGCTGTATATAATTACAAGCTATTATTATGATGGGGACAATTGTTCACCAGATACACAATGCAAAATCATTTGCCTCCAAAAGAGATTTTGTAGGTCTTTTATCTAAATGACAGAGCTGAGCTCCAGAACACCTACTGTCTCTTTATTGTGAAGGGGTTGCAGGATTGTCTTTCTCTATCAATAGAGATCACACTGCTTCTTGTTCCATAAGAAACATTTAGTTGATACGTGGGGGTCCCTGGGGTCTGGGGAGGTGCACCAGATCTGTGACTGGGATCATCTGTCTCAAATACACAGACGACAATCCGCTAGGGCCCCTGTTGTGAGCTTGCAGGTTTTCTGGGGTACTTTACTGTGCAGGAGAATGCCCTGAGAAATAGACTCTCGAGAGTGTCCTGCATCCTAAGGTCTACTCTATCCCCATGCAAAGGAAGAAGCTATCCCTGATTCAAACAGGAGGAGTTTAGTCCTGTTTATTTTAGGGTAGACAGGCAAATGAGACTGACATAGCATGGAAATTGCTGAGCTATGTCAGAATGTCCGCTGCCACCCTAGCATGAAAGGTGGCTACAATGATGGCAGGTCCGGAGAAACCAGATCTTATGACACTTATCTCTGATGGTGCTACATCTGTGTTTCTCTCCCTGGATAACTTCTCTCTCACCTGCAACTTAGTAGGGATGTTTGTCATCATTGTACCTGAAAACCTCACACTTGCCAGTGGATCTATCTGTTGTGCCCCTTATATGTGAGTGTGGGAGATGGGTGTGAGTTGAGTTATTGTTATCCTCAGATTACAGATGCAGAAACTAACACCGCTTTTAAATGAGGTGCTGAAAAGCACCTCCTGAGGTTGAGATAAATGACACGCGGGGAGTGTTTAAACGCTCTCCGCGCCTCCGGAAGTGATGTGCTCCCCGTTGCCGGCAGCTGCGGCGGCTGGAGATGCGGTGCTTTGAAGAGGTGCGTTCTGAAAGCTTGAAAAGTGAGGCTTTCAGAACGTGTCTCTTCAAAGCACCGTAACTCCAACCGCTGCTGTTGCCGGCAACGGGGAGCACGTCACTTCCGGCAGCGCGAGGAGCGTTTAAACAGTCCCCGTGCACCTTTTCTTTCAATGTGGAGCTCAGGAGGTGTTTCTCAGTGCCTCGTTTAAAAGCAGTGTAAGACCGCTGGCACAGGAGGTGGGAATGGGGGTGGGGAATTGATTGTTGTAGAGTTAGCTTTCTGTTCAATAACACACAGTAGAAGTTTCTTCAAAACAACTTTACTAAGAACTCAGGAGACATGCTTTCATAATGTACAAACTGCATGGGACAAGATGGTGGACAGAGAGAGGAGAAGAGAGGAGACAAGGAGAAAAAAATCCATGTTTCATCCCCTGACCCTTCCCCTATTGTACAAGCCCCATATTAAGCTTGCACGGCTTGCAATGGGCTTTTACTTGTGACTGTTTCACAATCCAACACCCCTTCACAACAGTCACTAATCAAACCCACTAGGTTCATTCTTCTTAATAGCTTGCGATGGTGTTACCCTGCTAGTGGCTTCGTGAACACATCCACTGTCATATCCTCTGTAGGACAGTATTGCAGATCTGTGAGTCCTTGTTCCTGTGAATCTTTTAGGAAATGGTATTTTACATCAATGTGCTTGGTTCTGGGGTTGATTCTTTCTGTTTGTGCCAGTGCTATACATCCTTGGTTGTCTTCCAGGATCAGTGTGGGTCTGTCTAATTTTTGACCCAGATTATTCAGAAGCTGTCGCAACCAGATAACTTCTTGGCTGGCGTGTGCTGCTGACACGTAGTCTGCCTCCCTCAAGGAAAGTGTCACAGAGGCTTGTTTCCCACTGCACCAGCTGATGGGTCCTCCACCAAGCAAAAATAGGTACCCACTGGTAGATTTTCGGTCCAAATGGTCTCCAGCCCAATCTGTGTCCATGTACCCTATCAAGTCTGACACTGAAGTTGCTGGGAGCCATAGCTTGAGGTGCACAGTCCCTTTCAGGTGCCGTAAGACCGTCTTCACTGCATTCCAATCCCTTTGGGTTGGGGCTGAGACTTGTCTACACAGTATACCTATTACCACCGCAATGTCANCTGCATTCCAATCCCTTTGGGTTGGGGCTGAGACTTGTCTACACAGTATACCTATTGCCACCGCAATGTCAGGCCTTGTGATTGTGGCAATGTACAAGAGCTTTCCTATCGCCTTTCTGTATTGCTTATTGTCTGGCAGCAATAAGCTCGGTTCTTTGATCACCTTTGGGTAGCTGGTTTCCATAGGGGTATTTGCTGCCTTCGCACCCCTCATGCCGAAACTTTCTGTCATCTCTTCTATTGCCTGTCTTTGGTTGAGAAGATAGCTTCCATCATCTTCTCTTTCAATTTGTATTCCCAGGTAGTGCATTATGTTACCCAGGTCCTTATTTTCAAAGTCCTGTTTTAGAGCTCTAATTGTTTCGCACTCATCCCCTTCTTGCTCAAAGCATACGAAAAGGTCATTGACATAAATTAATACAAAGATCCACCTGCCCCTTAGTCTCTTTGTGTATAAGCAGGGATCTGCTTTGCTTCTGGTAAACATTTCCCACATGAGCACCTTGTTTATTTTAGTGTTCCACACTCTGGCGGCCGGCTTAAGCCCATATATGCTTTTGTGCAGTTTGCATACAAGATCCAGCCTTTCAGTGTCTACAGACCCCGGTGGTTGGTCCATGTAAATATCTTCCTTCGATTCACCATTTAGGAATGCTGTTTTCATGTCCATATGCTTGACTTGCATTCCTCTTCCAGCAGCTATACTTAACAATGTTCTGACTGTAGTGTGCTTAACTACAGGTGCAAATGTTTCATCGTAGTCTTCTCCGTACTTCTGGGAGTATCCTTTCGCAATAAGTCAGGCCTTGCACCATTCAATATTTCCCTGTGCATTGTATTTTATTTTAAATGTCCATTTACAACCTATAGTCTTTCTCCCTGCGTGCAGTGGAGTAAATGTCCACGTCGCGTTGTCCTGCATGGACTTTACTTCTTCTTCAGCCGCTCTTACCCATTTTTCTGCTTCCCCTTCTGAAATCTGCGAGATGTCCTCCCAGGATGCTGGCTCTGACAATTTACTGGTGCTGACTTTATAGGACAGACGAGTGGGGGGTATGCTTTTGTTAGACCTCATTGACTGGTTTGGCTCAGCATCAGCAGCCGGCTGTGTCTGTTTCTGCACTTATGTTACCTTTGTGCTGATTTCGACTATTTGTTCAGAGGACTGTTCCCTTTCTGTGGTTTCGTCCGTGGTTGATTATTCTCCTTCGCCTGGACCTTGAAAAGTCATCACACTGTTGTTTGTGTTTTCCACAAAGGTCACACTGTTACTAATGGTTATTTTGTCTGTGCGTGGATCCAGGATCCTGTAGCCTTTGGAATGTTCACTGTCTCCTATGAGGATGCCTTCCACTACTCTGTTTTTCAGCTTGGTACGTTTCTCCTCTGGCATATATACATAAGTCTTACTTCCAAATACTCTGATGTGGCCCACACTAGGTTTTTGACCATACCACAGTTTGTATGGAGTTTTCCTCACTGTTCTAGAATACAGCTGATTTTGTAGATAGGTAGCAGCAACTACTGCTTCACCCCAGTATCTTTCTGGTAGTCCAGAGTCTGTTAACATGCATCTAACCGTTTTGGTTAGTGTTCTGTTTTTCCTTTCAGCTGTTCCGTTCTGCTTGGGTGTATATGGCACTGTCTTTTGGTGGTCCATTCCATGGAGTCTCAGGAAGTCCACTACTTCCTTTCCTGTGAACTCACCTCCATTGTCAGTCCGCAGTGTCTTTGGTCTGCGCTGGAACTTTTTGCTCGTCATGGTCACATAGTCCTGAAGTTTGTTGAATACTTCATCTTTACTCTTCATGACGTACGTGATAGTGTACCTTGATTAGTCATCAATGAAAGTTACCATATATCAGTTGTCTCCTGGTGTGGGAACCTTCATTGGGATGCAGACATCACTGTGTATAAGATCAAGTGGTTTCGTGGCTCTATTCTGACTCTTCTTAGGAAGTGTAGCCCTTGTGGCTTTGGCTTTGATCATGGGACATGCTGATATCTTAAGGTCTTTGGTCAACTGCTGTCTGTGCATTTCCTTGATTCTGTCTGGGTGTCCATGTCCCATGCGTCTGTGCCACAGGTGGATGCAGCCATTGTGTGGCTTGTGCGTAGTGAGCCTCGCCTGTTCTTTTGCTGTGCTCAGATGGTACAGGTGCTCACCTTCAGTGGCTCTGGCCAGTACTTTTGTCCCACTTTGAATTGTGCATGTGTCTCCCTGGAAATGGATGGTGAGCCCCCTCCCTGCCAGGCACCTCACGGACAGGAGCCCCCTTCGAAGCTGGGCACATAGAGCACATCTTTCATGGATATGGATGTGCCTCCCTGTGACTTGTTGCAATACAGGAATCCGCGTCCAGTTTCTTCCACGTTGATGCTTCTCCCATATGCAAGGTAGATCCTTTCTTTACTGCTCAGATCCAGTCCTGCGAAGAATCCTTTATTGCTAGTCATGTGGCTCGTTGCCCCTTAGTCTACACAACAATTTTGGGATGAGCTGTCTTGCATTGCTCTGAAGCACCCACTCCATTGTTGAGCAACTGTGTTGCTGTTTGTGACTTTAGCCCTCTGTTTAGTTGTTCGTGGAGACAGTTTCTGCTGTTCTGCTTTCCATATATAGCAGTCTTTCTTTAAATGTCCCTCATTTTTGCATCTGAAGCATACTCTGGTTTCCCTCTTAGGAGCTTTGTCTGAGGTTTTCAGTGCAGTCTCATTACCCTGCTTTAGATCATTCTGCAGGCTCTCTTTTCTGCACTGGAATTCATCCACAAGTCTACCTTTAACAAATTCCAGCTTCAGTTCAGCCTCTGGCCTTGTCTCAAGGGCATTGATTAGGGCACTGTAAGATACAGGCAGGCTGTAGAGGAGTGGGGTTACCACATGGCTGTTCTTTATATCTTTTCCAATGCCGCGCAGCTGTGCCACTACTTTCAACATGGCATTTATATGCTCCTGCATTTCACTTTCTTTGCCAAGCCTCATTTTGTATAGTTTCCTCAGTAGAAATGGTTTGCTATTCAGGCTAGTTCCCTCCTGCAAGTTTTGCAATGCAATCCACATGCCTCTTGCTGTGGTCTCACTTCTTATACGGATTAACTGGTCATCTTCTACCAATAAACTTATTGTAGCCTTTGCTAACCTCTCCTTTTTATCCCATTCCTCATGATTTGCTGTTGGTCTGTTTGTGGTAATCACCTCCCATAGATCATCTTTAGACAGCAGCATTTCCACTTTAAACTTCCACAATTGGTAGTTTACATTGTTCAGCTTTCTTACTGAAAGTCTGAGCTCTGAGCTGCTTGCCATACTTGCTTCCCTCCCTTTCCCCTTCTGGGATTTAGGCCTTCTTACTCACAGTCAGTAGGTCTCTCTGTCTGGGAGTTTTCTTTCACAGTCTGCACTCCTTCTGGGCTGCTTCTAGTCTTCACAATTGCCTTGAAAATGTCCTGGGCTCATAACCTATTGTAGAGTTAGCTTTCTGTTGAATAACACACAGCAGAAGTTTCTTCAAAACAGAACTTTACTAAGAACTCAGAAGACATGCTTCCATATTGTACAGACTGCATGGGACAAGATGGAGGACAGAGAGAGGAGAAGAGAGGAGACAAGGAGG
>QEPC01013677.1:1782716-1794732 GCA_003113815.1 Sphenodon punctatus
TGGGTCCTCCACACTCCCCTCCCCTCAACTGCTGCACGCCTCCATCCCCCTCCTGGACCCCCGTGTGGCTGCGAGCAGGTGTCAGCAATTAAGGCTTGTGATTGCCTCCGTGCCCTGTGATGATACAGGCTGGGGACTCACCATTCTGGTAGCCCTATCCCAACCTGAGGGCTTGTTTTTCCCCCATAGCCTTGCTGACACCCGTTGCTCGAGCGAGTGGGTGTGCGTGTTCCTGGGGGCCCCGACGCCCCAGACCTCGAGGGCCTTGTTCCTCCTTCCCCTTTCCCCACAACAACGTCATAAAATAAAACAAATAAAATAATGAAATATAAAACATTAAAATAACCCAAGCACAAAATAACCCCTCCCCCCCGACCCTAACCCAACCATCATCCGTCTCTCTCATCAAAGGCCCAGTGGAACAGCCAGGTCTTACACTGTCTACAGAAAGAGGGGATGTCTAAGGACAGGCGGACCTCCAATGGAGTTCTACAGTCATGGTGTGGCCACTGAGAATGCCCTCCTCATAGTCGACACCCAGGAAACCCAGGGGACCTTAAGAAGGGTGTCCCTGGCTGACCACAGAGGCCGATCCAGGAACCGGAGGGTGAGGTGGTCCTGCAGATAAGTGGGTCCCAGGCCATTCAGGGCTTTCAATGTCAAATCCAACACCTTGAATTGGGCCCAGAAGACTATCGGCAGCCAGTGCAGAGAATGGAGCACTGGAGTAATGTGCTTGTGATGACTCATCCCCCTAAGGAGATGAGCAGCAGCATTCTTCACCAGCTGCTGTCTCCGGACCAGGGGTAGCTTCCCGTAGAGCACATTACAGTAGTCCAATCTCGAGGTAATAAAAGCATGGATGATCGTGGCAAGGTCCGTGTCTGAGACATACAGCTTAAGCCGTCACACCAGATATAATTGGCAGAATGAGCCCTTCGCCACAGCTGTCACCTGGACATCCAGGTGAAGCTGCAGGTCCAGGAGCACCCTCAGACTACAGATCTGAGATACCAGTGGAGGATGGACCCAATCAATGATGTGGGACATCCCTCCCTCGGCTTTCCGCACAACCATCACCTCCGTCTTGTCAAGATTCAACTTCAGGTGGCTTACCCTCATCCAGACCCCTACAGCTGACAAACATTGGGTAAGCACTGAGACTGCCGGGCCTGTGTCTGATGAAAAAGAGAGGCACAGTTGGGTGTCATCAGCATATTGATTACACCTTACACTGAACCCTCTGACGACCTGCCGCAAAGGCTGCATATACACGTTGAACAAGAGAAGGGATAAGATGGAACCTTGCAGGACTCTACATGTGAGGTCCCAAGCAGAAGATGAACAATCACCTAGCACCACATGTTGAGTTCCCCTGATCAGGAAAAAGCGGCACCATTCAAGAACAGTTCCGCCCACTCCAGCTCAGTCCCGCAACCGAGTCACCAACAACTCAAGATCAATGATATCAAATGCAGCCGAGAGATCCTATAAGATCAGCAGGGTTGAATGACCCTGGTCCAACTCATGGGAGAGGTCATCGATCAAGGCCACAAGTGCAGTCTTAGGGCCATAATCCAGACGAAAGCCAGACTGTGAGGGATCTAGGAAACTGATTTGATCCAGATGCTCCTGAAACTGACGAGCCACCACTTGCTCAATAACCTTCCCTAAAAAGGGAAGATTAGAGACCGGCCAATAGCTGGCCAGGGCGTCAACATCAAGTGATGGTTTTTTCAGCAGAGGCCGCACCACTGCCTCCTTGAGGCAGTCTAGCACTCTGATCTCCCTAAGGAAGGCGTTGACTATTCTGGCTAGCAACAGCCCCAACGTCTTCTGACTGGCCTTGACCAGCCAGGACGGGCATGGGTCCAATGAATGGCTTGAACAGCCCCCAGAACAATCTCCACATCAGAGGGCGACACGCACTGAAATTGATCCCATAAAACAGGACAAGACGGGGCTTCAACTGGCTTTGGTTCACCCACAGCTAAAAGTACTGCATCAAAACTGTGGTGGATTTGAGCGATTTTATCCACCAAAAAGTCCACAAATAAGTCACAGCGAGCATTAGATGACTCCAGATCCAGGTGGAGGGAGGCTGAACTGACCAGCCCCCTCACCACCCAGAAAAGTTCAACTGGATGTGACTTAGCAGATATAATGAGGGCAGCAAAGAAAGCCTTCGGTGATGCTCGCACAGCCACGGCATAGGTACGTAAACAGACTCTATGTTGCAATCGGTCAACTTCAGTACGAAAACGACACCAACATCGCTCTAACCGCCGCCCTTCTTGTTTCATCCGCTGCAGATCCTCCATAAACCACGGGGACCTGCATTGTCAGTGGTTCGGGAGTGGACGCCTAGGAGTCGTAAGGTTGATGGCCTTTGTCAGCACAGAGTTCCAAAATGCCACGAGGTCATTAAGTGAATGGCCACCAAGACCAGAGGAGACATCCCCCAGGACATTCCAGAACCTCTCTGGTTTCGTAAGTCTCCAGGGGTGAACCAACTGAACTGGCTCCGCACCACTCCGGGGACTGACATTCGCTAGGAAACTGGCTTGGAGGAGATAATTATCAGTCCATTACAAGGGCACTTCTGAAACCTCCCCCACTAACTGATTCCCCCGCCTCAAGGTTTGTGTGTCTAGTTTAGACAGCTGCAGGGCAGAGAAGGTTTTTAACAGCACAGTGTCAGTTTGAAGCACAAACACACATCTGATTCCTCATTGCAACATGTAAACTGCTAAAAGGTCAGGAAAGAGAAGGCTTTCTCTCCAGCAAGCCCTCCATGTTGCACGGCTGCCATGGTCTAGCCATCTGGTTTTTATCCCATGCAGGCCAGGAGGATGTTAGTGGGAGCAGGAGATGCCTGCTGCTCTGGTAGGAAATTGGATGCATGAGCCTGGCTTGAGCCTCAGTTGGCATGTATTCCTTAGTTTCCTCCACACCCAGCTTGGGTTTCCCTGATGCCAATGCCACTGTGTGCTGTAGAAGGTTAATTGCACAAAGTACTTCAGTGGGTTTTGATTAAATGTTTTATTTGTCAGAATCCAAACAAAAAACATATTTCATTACCCAGAGGGTTGGCACTCCTGTGTGTTTTGTTCCTGGAATAATGGTTAAAATAATCCACATGAGCAGACTAGGCTGACGCTCTTGAAGCCTGGTGGATACGTTTGTTGTTTGTGCATGCTCCTCTTCAGGTTCTGTGGACCGGTTGTAGGGATTGGCTGGTCAGTCACTCCCTGAATAATGCACTGAGTCACCTTGCTAGCCCATTTTCCACCAGCAATACCTAGCATTACCTAGCATTGCTGCAACACGGACAGGCTGACTCAGTGGCCTTTCTGCTGCTCTGTTTGGAGGAGTACTGCCAATTATCCCATGATGAGATGTTAACTGCATCTTCCCAATTCTCCCAGAGCAGGAAACTCTCTCTCTGGACACTCCCCTTGGTGCAGCATCACACCTGCTCATAGGACAATAACTAGGGTTGCTACCTATGCATATGTTTTCAGGCCACTTATGAAACATACATGTTGCAGGGCCTGCATTGGTGCCAATGAACGTCCTACAACATGAATGATTGCTTTTGGCAAGGGGTGGGGGCGGGAGGGTTTTTCTTTACCCCGCATATTGTATTTTAAAATTGTTTTTAAAATGTTTATAATTTTATTGATTATTGTTGTTCACCGCCCCGGGCTGCCCTGTGGGCAGGCGGGGCAGGATATAAATTTTACATAAATAAATAAAAATAAATAAGTGGCCTGGAAAAATATACATAGGTGGCAACCCTAACAATATCTAAGGGCATGAAACTATACCTTAAGAACTGCTCGGAGACATAGGTACAAGCAGACTGGATCAGCCTCTATATGGCCCAGTATTCCATCCCCAACATTCCCTCTACTGCTTTAAAGGAAGATGCAAGACTCTGAGGCTAAGCCGATGTGATGGATAATACAGGCCTCATCCCAATCTCTATTAGCTTTAGTCCCAAACTCGTATGTATTTGTATGTCTGCCCCAAATTTGGTATCCTCAGTGTAGCTCTGCTGATACTTGTTGATCACAGAGATGTCCAGCTCCTCTTTGAACTTCATTAAAATCTTGGTCTTGGCTTCTTCAGGCAGTGAGTTCTGCAGGCTAACTAGAAGTTATGTGAAAACGAATTTCCTTGAATCATTTTGGAGTTTTCTGTCCTTGTGTATCATTGGGTATATTTAAACAAGCAGGCGATGGGTGTGTGTTTCCATGACCACAGTGTGGCTCTGTTGCAGAGCACCCACACAGGTGGAGTGCATGGGGAGCAAGTCTAATGGACAACTTCCAGTGTGGCTACCGTGGCCACAGAGGGAGCCACCATGCACTCCCCCTGCCATGGGACATAGGGGAAGGGGAAAGTGCATCAGGCTGGCCTTTGTAAGTGACATGTCCTGGGCATGAGTGCTGGGGAACCCAGACTCCCCAGAGCTCTAGGCCAGTTCTTGTAACTTGCAAAAGCCACTTCTGTCATGCACAGTGCTCATGAGTGGCCGACCTGTCTTCTGACATGGCTGTCTGCTGCCGTTCATATGGACAGGGGCTTTATGGCCACCTGTTGCCACATTCCATTTGACTGGCCCTGCACAGAGCACTCTGGATTTCCCAGCAGTGCTCCATGTGTGGCCATGAGTGGTTGCTCCATGGCTCATGGGAGCTCGCATCCGGCTGCTCCATTTTCAGACAGGCGGTTGGATCCATGGCTCATGGGTGGCCACGTGGGGTAGCATCTTGTTTGAAAACACCCATTGAATGTTCCTTGCTCTTGTGTGGCTTCCAATTTGTCTCCTTCTAAGTGTTCATTATTTTAAAGCCTTCCATTGTGTGCCTTTATCTTCCTTTCCTTTCTAAAGAATCTGTCTATAAAGCAGTAGATAAAGGAGAGCTGCAGTCTGAGACATGACAGAGCACTCATATGGAAGTCCCTCAGTTCCTAGGAATGACATGGAGCAAGGTTGCCATGTAAGTCCCAAGTGTGTGTGACAAAAGAGACAACATACTTGAGGTGATGCTATTTACTGGACCAGCTTTTATTGGGAAGATTGTGCAAGCCTTGAGCTTTATAGCCATCTCCTTCACCCAGAGGAGCAGTCCAACCAAGCTTGAAAGCCTGCATACACACATACACTTGCAGGGACTTGACCAGCAAAAGGGGTCAACTTACCCATTAAGGCCAAAGAGTATGAAGGAGCAGAACAGACAGGTGGACATGTTTATAGAGGGATAGGGACTGACGGATGCAGGGAGGCAGGGTTTAGAGGCACCTGAAGAGGAGAAGCCTTGATGCCCTCCTGCCCTGCTTCTTTTCATTGGGATCTCTGCAGGAAGACTTGGCAGTAGAAAAAAACGTTAACAAAATGTGTGCTTAAAATCAGTATTTAGATCTAATTGGATCCTTTTATTTTTCAGCTGTTTGAGTCCATCATGAATTCAGACTTCATGTCCTTTTTATCTCTTGTTCTTTGACTGATAGCAATAAATGCTGCTTAATCAATATGTGGAAAGAACCTCTCTCAATCACCCTTATTGATAGACATAAGAGAGTCAAAGCTGGACCAAAGCAAGGGTCTCTGGGTACTTGCCTTTCCTAGTATCCATTAGGTGAAGACTTGTGCTGGTGCGTCACGTATTTTGGTGGCTTACAAGATGGATTATATGCTAGGTTTTGCTTGATTAGCTGTGTCATGTTGGCACAATGGGAAGTCCGTGTGTAGAGGGTGTTTGCTCCAATCTGGGGTTGTGTTTGTGTGGGTGGCATGTTGCATCTGCATCTCTATGCAATCTCTGTAAGGTGTACTGTACTTCCAAATCCCTATGTAATGCAGAGTCAGCACATTGGGAAGGACTTCCTAATTTTAAGAAGAGTAGGACAGCAGAACAAGTTGCCAAGGAAGATTGTGAAATCTCCTTCCCTGGAGGTTTTGAAGATGAAGCAGGATAAATATTTGTTGGGGATGATTTAGATGTAGTTAATTTTGCCTCCATGTGGGGGTTGTACTGGATAACCCGTTGTGGTCTCCTCTAGCCTTCGAATTCAGTGACAATCAAAACCAATGAAGAACAGAATGAAGCTACACACACTGAAAAAGTAGGTAGATTTCAGTTAAATATCAGGAAAAGCTTCCTAATAGTAAGAGCTGTGCAACAATAAGAGAAGTTATGCAGGAAGGTTGTGGGCTCCCTGTTACTGGAGGTTTTCAAAAAGAGGTTGGACCTCAGGGATGTTGCAACTATAGACCTTCTGCATCCATGCAGGGGGTTGGAGTAACCTGGAAGTGGGCAAATGGCAGCTTGGGAACCTCATGGAGCTCTCAAGCACCTGCACTGCGGCTCTCACCAGAAGTGGCTGCCTGGGGGTGTATTCGTGTGGTTTCCTCAGGAGCAAGAAAAACTGAGCTGCCATTTCCTCTGCTGCTACTGCCAGAGCTTCCTAGGGGCTGTGAGAGCAGGGGCAGAATGGCATGAGCCATGAGCCATTATTGCTGCTGCCCAAATCCACCAGACTGCCTAGGAGCTGGAGTTTAGACATGAGGGAGAAGGGGGATGTCAGGGGAGGCCACGTGCCCTGTCCCCAGGATTGGGGGAATCCAAGGATCACTGTAAAGTGTCCTGTGGTTCTTGGTGCTATAAAAATGTTGGTATGTGATGCTTGGACTTGGGAACTTTCCCATCCATGGACTAGGTGATTTTTAAGGTCCTTGCACCTCTATGACCATTTTTACATGAGTACGGCTGTGGGGTGGGTCCGTGTCCGCTGAGTGTATTAGCCACAGAGTGCCCATGCATGTGGAGTGAGAGGAAAGGAATTTAAATGGGTGATGCCCCAGGAGTCTACAGCCCCTATCCACCCATTTACCCCTTCACCCACCGGCCTCGACCACAGTTCAAATGGACAGTCATTCCTATGGCCAAGTCAAGAACTGCCCAGCCCCCACAGAACTATGCCCCCACCACATGACATGAAAACATGGTTCATGGCCAAGTGAAGCTACTGCAGCTGCTTCTGTCCACCCTCAGCAGGAATCTGGGAGGGTGGGAGAGGAGGGACAGGGGAAGGCAGGCCCATGCATACGCCGCAGTATGCAGGACTGGCCACTAGCCACAAGGGCACTGGGTGACAATATACAAAACCCCGGGGCATGTCATACAACCCACAGGCAGCTCAGGAACACAAAGGAACACATCAGGCAGACCAATAGGACAGCAGCCAAACAAGGCACCAATCCAACCCCATGACACAAACAGGATGACTTTGTGATGGAGTGAGCAGGAAACAGAAACCTCCCCACTGTCAGGTCCTTCCTGCAGGGTCGTAGGGTTTGGAGAAGGGTTGGGTCAGGGGCCCGACAGCACTTCCATAGCTGGAGGGTCCTGGGGAAGAGCCACAACAACCATGCCTCAGGGGCGGCCCTGCCAGCGAAGATCGCTGTACTGGCACCACGGGAATCAGCACAGGATGCCAGGGCCCCGCTGCCTGCATCATAAGCAGCGGCAGAGCCCAGAGGTGCAACAGGAAGCAGTCAGCCCCGCCCAGGCGCTCCACACATGGTGATGCCCCCCCATCACAACCACGACACTCAGAGCACTTGCATCAGCATTCTCTACAGCCACCAGGGGATAAAAAGAGCACCTAGCCCCGCCACCCCGCATTGCTGGTGATAAGTGCCTCATGTCGGTGAGACTGGCCCCTTGCCTTTTTGTGCATCATTGAGTGGATCCCTGAATGGATAACACAGAGAGAGAGAGAGAGAGAGAGAGAGAGCGAGCGTGGAACTAGAATTGTGTGCCTTGTGAGTATCTGGGCATGAATTGTGTAATTCCTATACCTCCTTTCCCAGCTGGGTGACCTGGGCTCTCTCTTGTGTGAGTGCCCTATCCCCCCCCACCCATCCCTTTGGGTTTCACACACCTGGCCCCCCCACTCACCTTATCATCCCTACCCTTGGCCCTGGTTCCTGTGTGGGAGGTGGTCTATGTTGTGTCTTGTGTGGGTGCAGTCCCTTATGTGGGTCAGGCATTGAGCTTTGCCTCTCTGTGATGATCTAAGCTCGGGGTGTACATCCCACATTCCAATTATGATCCTGAGGGATATATTCCAGGCGGGTGCCGCTTGTCACAGGGGTCCATGTCCCTTTCCTTCCTGGACCTTCCCTATTCCCCACACCCACAGAGCTGTGTGTCTGTGAAAGTGCACTGAAATACTATGGGTGGGACCAAACTGAAAAAAATGGGTATTGGTTTTACCAGTTACTGGTTTCAAAAAAATCAGTTTTATCGGTAAAACCGGTTTACCGATACCAGTTTTTTTCCATTGATTTCAATGGGAACATGTCCCCATAGAAATCAATAACCCCTCCAAACTTCCCCTCCCAGGCTGCGTGGGTGGAAGGGGGGACACCCCCCACCCACCCTGCCAGCCCAGCCTGGATTTTTCTTTTTAAACCAGTGCCAGACTGCCGTACCTGCATGCTCCGGACCATTGCCGCACCACTGCCTGCCCAACAGCAGCCAGCCAGGGCTATTGCTGGAGGCAGCTCTCCTCCAGGAGCCCTCCCGACAGCACTGAGGCACTCTTTAACCCCCCCATCGCCTTTTACCTGCACTGTGGGTGGCAGTAGTGGCAGAAGCACAGCGCATGTCCAGCTTCAGCACTGGCTTGTGACTTCAGCGCTTCACTAGGCCTTCTGGGGAAACCCGGAAGCTCCCTGGAGGAGAACTGCCTCCAGCAATAGCCCTGGCTGGCTGCCGCCGGGCAGCCGGTGGTGCGGCAACGGCCCGGAATCCGCAGGTCCGGCGGTCCAGCACCGGTTTAAAAAGAAATATCTAGGCTGGGCTGGCAGGGTGGGTGGGTGGTGTCCCCCCTTCCACCCGTGCAGCCTGGGAGGGGGAGGGAAAGTGTTTTTTTTTTTTTTTACATTGCGGCCATTGATTTCAATGGCTGCAATGTAAAAAAAATCTGGTGCTGGAATTGGCACCGGTACGGGCAATTATTGGATCTATCTGATATGCCCGATACTGCCAAATACCGGCAGTATCGGATATCGGGAGATCCGAACTTCCCACCCCTATGAACTACTCTGGCTTTTGGAGTGGATGGGAGTTCCAGGCCTGTTTAGAGTTCTCCTATAGAGACAGCCTGAACCCCAAAATCATTGGGTACTGCTGTGGCGGATTGAGCACAACTTTAGCTTGGCAGGGCTTCCTCTCCAACCTCTGACCAGTCACTAAACCTGGGTGGATGCTCCTCATCTCTGCTACCTGGTGCCACAGCTCCCTGACTCCGCCGAATGTACCCCCGCAGGGTTAGGCAGCCCAGAGTTGCAGAGTGATTAGCTCAATCCCTTGGGTAGGGAAGAAGGATAGGGTTCCTCTTGGTAGATAGAAAGAGTCAGGCTTTCCTGAAGGTCTAAAAGGCATTGGACCACACACACCCTAATGTAGTAAAGGAAAAACAGTTTAAGTATAAGAACAAAGCCAATTGGTGAGAAAAGTCTGACAAAGGGAAGGTGATGGCAAGCAAAGGCAACCAAATAAATGTAAAGAGCAAACACAAGCTGCTGACTCCACTCGGTTCCCTTATCTGGCTCTCCCTAAGCTGGGTATACGTACAAGCCTGTATCCCTGGGCCAGGTTGTCACTTCTGTTGCAGTTGATCCCCTTGGTTGTCAGGTTGAAGAATGACAGTGTCATTTGTGGGAAAGGGCTCTTGTACCTTTCCCTAGCCTGGGGCTGGAATCTGCTGGGACGTTCCCCATCTAGATCCTTCTGGGTGGGGACAGGAATCTCCCCACCACTAGCCTCGTTTTTGCAATACTGGGCTGGCTAGGTACGTTTGAAGCCCCATTGAGAAGAGCTTGGGCGTGATTAGCACCCATTGTCCTACCCTGACCTGCTCCTCGGGTTATAGTTTCCCCAAGCCCACAGGTTGGTTCACTTTCCCTTAGTGTGCTTCCACCCCTACTCAAGAGTACAATGCCATGTGCCTTATTCAAATACAGAGAATATGACAATCCATGATGCCAGTCATAGCCATTCAAGATTATACAATGGCCAAACATGTAGTATGTCCATTCCCACCACCTGTCTGGTGAAAGATTCACACAGACAGCACACAGTGCGATGTCTGGGATGGGGGAGTCGCAGCAGCGGGACTGGAATGGCACAGTCCAAGGACGAGGTCAAGCAGGCAGACTCCCACACACAGGAACATGGGAGACAGAGAGGGGATACAGTCACTGAGCAAAACCCAGGTCACGACATCAGTGGGCCTGGAGTTGGGAAGCCTGCACCCTCTGCATATACTGTCCATGCATATGTCGATCCACCATGAAGTTCGGGTCACCATGATCCCTGCTGCCCAGAGTGAGCTGAACATCTGCCTTGGTCCAGATCTCATACAGGACAGCCATCTCCACAGGGGTAGGCTTCATTGTCAGGTAGGGACCACCAGACAGGGTTGTGAGCAACCACAGTTAATGCATGCGATTCTGGCACTCATACTGCTGTTTCCGGAAACCTTGGGCATGCAGCAGGATGGGCGCCAAGGTGATGGAGAGAGAGAGGCGGGGGTGGGGGGCAAGACATAGGAGAAATCCTAGGAGGTTACAAATCTCCTGCAAAGCAATGCTCTCACTCACCTCCCATGGTAGCTGTATTCCTGCTGGGGGCCCATCCTCAGAGGGCCCCAGACAATGGAACCCCAAATTACTCACCCTCTGCTGGCAATTACGGCTGCCCACATGATGTTCCAGGAGCAACAAACTCCATAACAGCACATCATAACCATCACGTGTGGACAAGGGACTGGCCAACAGCAGTTGGACATTCTGCCTAAGCCACAGTTCACCTGAGGTCCTGGTTGCACAAAAATCCTGAACTGCTGTATCCGCCTGACCACATGATGGAGAGGTACAGGATAGAGCTGAAAATAGGTACTTGATTTTTTCCCAGAATTCACCAAGGATCATGGTACTCGGTTCAAAATTTGTGAGTTCCAAGATTCCAAGGTTGGTACTCTGAAAGTTCAGAACCCCCGATCGAGTGATGGTTGCAAGCATGACCAGGGTGACCCAGACCTGACCCTAGCTTCGCTGAGCTAGGAAACAAAACTTAGTACCATATTTGGTAGGAAGAGGGGGGAGGGGGATAATGCGAGGGGACAGGTGACTGATGGACAAGCACAGGACAGTTTTTGATTGGCTGGCAGAGGCAAAATAAAAGTGGCAGTTTGGGCATTTTCATTCTCTTTGGTGAATTTAGTTGCGTGCTACACTGCTGTATCTGTAAGTATTTTGGCTGGGGTATGTGTGTGCCTGGCATGCCCTGTCCTGTCCATAGGGTCAATGCTGGGGGTTACGTTCTAGTCACCATGCTTTTTAAAAAGAATATATTTTAAAGTGGGTGCTGCTTGCACTGCTTGTTGACATCATAGAGGCCAGAGGGATCCACCTTGCTCTCCTTTCCCTCACCTAGGCTGTCCATAGCATCAATGCTGGGGGTTACTAGCGACCATGCTTTAAATAAATAAATATTATATATATTAAGGTGGGTGCTCCTTGCAATGCTTGTTGGCACCATAGAGGCTTGCTGGCCTGTCCATAGGGCCAATTCTGGGGGGGTTACTTCCACCATGCCATGATTTTTTTAAAAATAAGTGGGTACCACAGTGCTGCTGCCTGCTGCTTGGCACTATGGAGGCCAAAGGGATCTTGTCGACGCACCCCTCCCCCAAGTGAGACACGACACAAGAATTGGAATTAAAATGGCCGCACTCTTTATTAATAAACACATTATGTAACCGAATTATGATGGTGGGGCAATTCGCTAAGGTGAATTGGGTCCAGCACCCATATTCAAAAACACATGAACATAACTCAGGGATTAGCCCGATATCCCATCGGGTACCAATCCCTCATAACTGTTCTAAACGTTTCCCCCTCCCGGCACCGCAGTCACGGGGAGGGGGACCA
>QEPC01013677.1:1801378-1827991 GCA_003113815.1 Sphenodon punctatus
TTGGGTCCCACTCTCCTGCTGTTTCAGCATGTATGTAAGACCTGGTTGTTCCGTCACACTTTTGGCGAGGGGTACGGGTGGGGTGGGTGGGTGGTTTTCCCCACATATTGTATTTTTACATTGTTTAAAAATGTTTACATTGTTTTATTGAGTGTTGTTCACCGCCCTGGCTGCCCTGTGGGCAGGAGGGGTGGGATATAAATTTTAAATAAATAAATAAATAAATACAATTTGCAAACTCCTCCAACCACAAATGTACTGCCAGGACAATGGGATAAAGTTCCAGGAAAGTAAGATCCCTGGTCACCCCATCCTCCACCCACACAGATTGCTATGGTGCCCCACACCATCTGTCCCTGAAAACTACCCCAAATCCCATTCCCCCAGCTGCATTGGAGTGAACCTGGAGCTCAGCTTCAACCAGGAGCCTTTCCCTCCATATGCTCACTCCGTTGAACTCAGCTAGAAACAACACCCATATCCGCAGATCATCCTTCATATCCCGTGTGACCCATAAGTGATGGTGAAGCTGGGGGCTACCTGCCAATTTGGCATACAGGCGGGACAGGAAAGCCCTACCCAGATCAACCACCCTGCAGGTGAAATTCAGGCTGCCAATCAGGGACTGGAGCTGCCGAGCCAAAACCTTGCATGCCACCAAGCACCACCCAATCTTCTATCTAATGTCCTCCAGTTTGTCCACTGGAAGCCAGGACACCCCCGCCATCGTATCTAGTTCTATCCCTAAATACTACAACGCCGTGGCCGGACCCACTGTTTACTCCGGGGCTAAAGGGATACCCAAACTGGCCGCCACCTCCTGAAAGGTCTCCATCAACCTTCTGCACTCATTGGTGCCAGCGCCACCCATGAACAGGAAATCATCCAAATATTTGGTGATTTCCCCCCCATCACTGTGCTGCTGGACCACCCACTCGATCAGTGAACAGAAGTATTCAAACGCCGAACATGAAATTGAGCAGCTCATAGACATGATTATCAAAATAGAACTGGCCCTGGAAATGGAGGCCGAGGAGGTGGAAGCTATCTGGGTGAACCAGAAGGAGGCGGAAAGTGGACTTGACATCGCACTTCACGAGAAGGGCCCCTGTACCCTGGCACTTCACTAAGGTGACTGCCATATCAAATGACGCATACCTGAATGTTGCCAACTCTTTGGGAATGGAGTCATTCACTGAACCTCCCTTCGGATAAGAAAGGTGATGTATCATCCTGAACTCACCTGGGGCGTTCTTGGGGACTGTCCCTAGTGGGGACACTATCAGGTTAGGGAAAGGGGGGGGCAGAGAATGGGCCGGGTACCCTGCCCGCCGCTCGCTCTTTGTCGATTTTCCCCCTCACAACGCACTCCATCCCCAACACCAATTTTAAGTTGGGTGCAGCTTTGTGTGGCTGCACCTCCCCTGCTGGTATACGAAACCCCACCTCAAAATCCTCAGCTATATAGGCTACCTCTGCCCGGTCCAGATGGAATTTGAGGGCTGCCGCCACCCGATCCACATTAGTTGGTGTTGGGTCCCTTTGCGGGGGTTGCCTGCCCTGCGCCTCCCTGCCCTCCTCTGCCGGGTGGTCCTGGGGGGGAGGGACCACCAAAGGGCCCTCCCTTTGGGTCCTGCTCTGGCTCTGGGACAGACTGCGGCATTGTGGTGACTTGAACAGCTGGGGCAGGAGTGCCAGAACCTGTACGTTGAGTGGGAGCACTTCCCTGCACGCGTGAACTCCCAGCACTGTCCCACCAGGTTACCCGTTGGCTGCCTAGCTTCGCCATGAAAAGGATCATTGGTGGGGATGATGCCCCCTCTTGCCAGGAGGTGGCCACTGTCAGATCTAGGTGTGTTGGCTGCATCTACCATGCAATCCAACCAGAGGTCAGGTGCATGGGTATCCCACCTTGTGCCTGGGGTGAATGCTGCCCTGTGCCGAAACTCATCGTAATAGAGCCAGGCCCCTGGGGGTTCTGACTCATAAGCTTGGTGGACAATATCCGCATACTTAAGCAGCTCCGCCGCCCTGGTGGGGAAAGCCTGGATCACCATTCCGGGGTAGATGGCAAAGGCCACGGTCCAATTGGACCAATTCCTATTGGCCTTAGGGCGCTTAAAGCACTTCTTTTCCTTCTTGTCCTCTGGGTCCAATGGGTCTACCATCGGGTCCCTGAACAACAGGGAGAACAGGTCGACAAATTCACCCTTCCATATTTTCTCTCGAGTAGCCGGTAGCAGGTGCCCCAATGGGGGACGATACCAGAGCATATCCTACCCCTGGCAAAATGTACCTTCACATCTCCCCTCCCTGAGGGTACGCCATGGCCTCTGGGGCACCTGGGGCAGCCCACACCTGGAATGCCTGGCCTGTCTGTAAAGGGGGCGCTGGGGGCACCGCATCCAAACTACCCTGGGTGGTCATGCTGGGGTGGGCTACTGACACCTATGCCCCGTTCCACCACAGCAGCTGGGTGGGCAATTCCGCTACTGCGCTGGCCTCAGGAATATCTCCTGCTGACTGGTGGCCGGAGGAGAGGACTGGGGGCAGGGCCTGAAATTGGTAAACCCCTTCTTGGGCCCCCTGGCCCCACCCGCTGGGGTATTACCCCCAGCCGGACTGCACCGGCACTGCGAGTCCTGCTGCCCCCAGTCCACTTGGGCCGGGTATCTCCGTCATACCTTGGTTTCCCCAAACTGCAGGCACCTGCAGGGCTGGTGTGCGGGTAGCTTGGTGTTTAGCCATCCCCTGGATCACTCGCTCCAGAACCTCGATGCACCAGCGCAGCTCGTCGTCTTCTCCCGGGGGTGTCCCTGGTCCTGAGGGTTCATGGCGCTTGTGCCTAACTGTGGGAAATAGTGGGGAAGGGGGACCCCACCACCCCTGCTCCCGCCAGCTGCATATGGGGGGGTTTCCACCCTGTGGCAGCCCCGACTCCACCCTCCAGCGGTGGCAGGGGCTGTGGCCTTGGGGCCTGAAGAGGCCTGAGCGAAGTATCCCATCCAGCCGAGGGGCTGGGCAAACCACATGATTCAGGGCCAATGGGGGCCACCCCAGCCCCCCTAACATGGGGGTCTTCTCTCAAGTGCCTTGGCACAGGGGGGTCTTCTATAAACCTTGCAGGGGGTTAACCCAGCACCCCCCCTTCACAGTAACTGTGGCACCTCCAGGCCCACTGCCTCAACATGGGGTGAGAGCATCACACCACCCCCTGCGGGGGTGCCAGCTCAGGCCCGTATCCTCCCTCCCCAGCTGAAGCCATGCTCTGCAGAAGGGCCTTACAGCTAGCCAAGCGGTCCCACAGTGTAGGCGCCACGGGGGCTAGTCCCACTGCATGTGAGTCCCCCCTCCCTCGGGCCAGGTGAGAAACACCCTTCCCTTGTCCTCCTGGGTGTTTCCTGGGCCTCAGGCCCAGACCCTTGGGATGAGTGTGGGGTTGCTGGGTGTCCCGGTGGGGGCGTGGCTGCCTTTTCACTGCCTTCTTCTTTGCCCCCATACCTGGGTCTCACTAGACCTAAGGCCACAGTCCAAATGTGGGAGAAGGTGGCCTGGAATGCCTACGGAGCCTATGGGTGTCGTGCTGCTCCAACAGACCGCTGCCTCCGACTGAGGAGGAAGTGGCAAAACAAGAATACAAGCACTGTCCTCTCTCGGTGGTGCTCCAATCAAATTGTGCGCTTTTCACACCCAACCCGGCCAGGGTTGCCTAGCAACCCTGGCCGAGTAAACTCAAGCTCCCGTGGCCACTTTTCTCTCCTTCCCCGTAGGTGAAACGCCATGTCCACGGGAAACAGTATGGAGAGAACTAAAGAAAAAAAAGAGGGGGGGGGGATTCAAACCCTGATCTCATACCCACTTCCTGCCCCATCTTCCACCGGGGAGGGGGCACGGCAAATATGCTGTTGCGGCCACAAGGGCCGTGAAGGGACAATTTTCCAAAATGCGACTGACCACTGAGCTGGGGTATAGGACAGATATACTTTCTGGTTAAAATAATATGGTGGGGGGGGGGAGGGAGCTTGCCTTGCATAGGTGGACAGGTACAATGGAAGCTTTTGTGTGTGTGTGAATGTCTGGGTTTTTTTGTGGGTGTTATTATTATGCCTGCTGGGTTGGCATATTTTTAAAGTGGGTGCCCTGCTGATGGTGGGCCATGCTGTGGGTACCGATGGCTTTTTTTTTTTTTCTTCTGTATGCAGTTGCACTTTTGTGGGTTTATCTTCTTGAGGTTGTCTTACTCTTGCTAGTCTGCTTTTCTGGGTACTGCTCGGCATAATTATTTTAAAGTGGGGATTTTAAAGTGAGTTCTGGGGATTTCTGGGTTCTGGGTACCTGGAAAAAGTTTTCAACTGAGGACCCAGTTCCAGTACTCAGAACTTTGGAACTCGATCCGAGTACTCGGATCACCTTTTCGGTGCAGCCCTAGTGCTGCTTACACTGCTTGGCACTATAGAGGTCAATGCTGTGGATACTTTGGCTTTGGCTTTTACCATGTGACTTTTGCAGTTGCACTTTTTGGGCTTGTCTTGTGATTGTCTCACTTTTGTTGTGCTTTTTTGGGCACTGTACTTTTGATGTGGGTTCAACTTTGTCAAGATTTGCCCAGCTGGGACAATTTCTGGTTAATTAATGGTGTGTGGGGAGGGGGCTTGCCTTGCATAGGAGGTATAGAGCAATGGAGGCATATGGGGTTTTGGGGGTGGTGGGGAGTGCATGTCTGGTTTCTTGTGGCCTGCTGGCTGGTGGTATACATGGGGCCATGGTCCCAAACCTGTTGAAACTTGATTGATTGACAATGCTATGTTTTGGTGGGGCACCCAGTGCAATCCACCCACCCACCCTTCACTTGCTGGCTTGGGCGCTGAGTGTTTCTGAGTCTCTGTGATTCCAAGTTCTGAGGTTCTGAGTTCCAAGGATTTTTGAGTTCTGATTTCTGAGTCCTCAGAAAAAGTTCTGAACGAAGACCGAAGACTTGGTCCCAGTACTCGGAACCTTGAAAATCCGCATGAATAGTCAGAGCACCTAAATGGTGCAGCCCGGGACATGTCCAACATGTTATGGTCACAGCATGCACTGACTGCCCTGTGGGGATGGGAGGCCAGTATAAGCTCAACAGGGCACTTGCAACCAGATGCAGCTGTGCCCAAAGGCCACCAGATAATGGAAGGTCAGACGCCCCCCCCTCCAGGAATGCTGGGAGGCCTCTCCCCAGCAAGCTTATTGTTGAAGACAATAACCTTGGTCCCTTGGTGGCATGAGAACACCGTGTTGCATTAGTGGGGGACCCTGCAGCCACAGGGTAGCATCAGAACCCCGTCCCTGACTGAGGAGGGGGGAACAAACCCATGGAAAACACATGTGGACAGCACTTTAAACAATAACATGTAACCGTTTTATTCACCATACAATGGAATGGGTAGGGATGGGACTTTCGGTTTTGGAAAGAACCATAAGTATCGAATAATGGCCATTTCGGATTAATCCAAAATTTTGGTTCTTTTTTGGATTAATCCATGCCATGATTTTGACTTTGTTCCCATTGACTTCATGGGGGGAAAACCGTAATGAAAAAGTCTGCAACAAAAATCAATGCAAAAGTTCTGAAACAACCGATACAGAAACAAGAACCGAAATACTTGAGAACAGAAACTGAATGTAACTGAAACTGAAATTTTGCCTGAGTCCCACCCCTAGGAATGGGAGAAGAGATGCTGTCCTCATAGCATCTGTGAAGTCGCGTCCAGCGGAGTTGTTCCGGCTGGTGCGGGGGCTGGTCAGTCCGGCCTCCCTCCGCCTGGACGGGGACTTGTCCCAGGCCCACTGTGAGGAGTTTGCCACCTACTTTGTAGACAAGATCGCTCAGATCCAGAGTAACTTTGGCACCAGATTGGAAGCAGTAAGCGAAGGGCATGAGGTCATGGAGGCACTGTCTGGTCGATCTTTCTGGGATGAGTTTCAGGAAGTGACTCCAGCTGATGCAGTGAATGTCCTGGGGTCTGTTAGAGCCACTAGTTGTGAACTAGATCTGTGCCCGTCCGGGTTGGTGAAAGCCTCCAGAGAGACCTTGGGGATGGTGCTGGCGAGGGTAGTGAATGAGACCCTTCGGCAGGGGACGTTATCACCCAGTCTCAAGGAGGCAGTGGTGTGCCCCCTGCTGAAGAAGCCATCTTTGGATGTGGACGCACTCGTCAGCTACCGACCCATCTCTAATCTTCCCTTTTTAGGGAAGGTTATTGAACGGGCAGTGGCACTGCAGCTTCAGGTGCATTTGGACAGCGTTGGTTTCCTGGACCCTTTTAAATCTGGGTTCCACCCCGGCTATGATACGGAGACGGTGTTGGTGGCCTTGGTGGATGATCTCTGCCAGGAGATGGATGCAGGATGTTCAACATTCTTGATCCTGCTAGATCTCTCAGCCGCATTTGACACCGTGGACCATGGGCTGCTGCTGAGACGGCTGCGAGACCTGGGGGGTCTGGACAGGACTGTCCTAGAGTGGTTCCACTCATTCCTCTCAGGGAGAAGTCAGTGGGTGGTTCTGGGGGCTGAAACATCAAGCCCCTGGGCCTTGACCTGTGGTGTTCTGCAGGGCTCAATCTTGTTTCCGCTATTATTTAATGTATATATGCAGCCCCTGGGGGAGATCGTGAGAGGGTTTGGGGTGCGATGTCACCAATATGCTGACGATACTCAGCTGTACCTCTTGTTTTCAACTGACCCAGGTCTTGCTGTCTCCTTACTTTCCCAATGTTTAGAGGCTGTGGCAGATTGGATGCAGCAGAACACACTGAAGCTCAATCCTGATAAGACGGAGGAGAGGGTGGTGGGTAGGGCGAGGGAGGTACTGGCTCCCCTGGTAGTGGGGGGGTCCGTCCTCCTGTAGCCCAGCAGGTTCAGAGTCTGGGGGTGGTTTTGGCCTCGGGGCTCCAGCTGGATCGGCAGGGAGAGATGGTGGCTAAGGCCGCCTTCCGCCAGCTGTATCTGGTACGGAGGCTGTGTCCATACATTTCCAGGTCTGACCTGGCCACCCTCATTCATGCCTTCATCACCTCAAGGCTAGACTACTGCAATGTACTATATGTGGGGCTTCCCTGGTTTCTGGTTTGGAGGCTGCAGTTGGTGCAGAATGCGGCAGTCCATCTCCTTATGGGGACGGGAAAGCGGGAGCACATAACACCTGTGCTCCGTACTCTGCACTGGCTGCCTAGAGCGTACCGAGCCCGATTCAAGGTGCTAGTGTTGATCTATAAAGCCCTACATGGTCTGGGCCCCTCATACCTTGGCGACCGCCTCGCCCTCCGTGCCTCAGAGCGATCCCTGCAGTCCACCGGGGGCGCCTTTTTGGAGGTCCCCCATGTAAAGTGAGGGGCCACAATGGAGAGGGCGTTCTCGGTGGCTGGGCCGAGGCTCTGGAATTCCCTCCCGGAGGAAACCTATCTGGCCTCAAGTCTGTTGGCATTTCGGCGAGCCTGCAAGACCTGGCTGTTCGCCCAGACCTTCGAAGGGGAGGGTGGGGTAGAGGGGGATTTTTGAAGAGTTTTTATGTTGAGGGGGTTGTATTTTTAAAAGATTGTTTTAATGAATTTTATTGTGTGTTTTTATGCTGTAAGCAGCCCCGAGATGCTGTAGGGATGAGGGGGTGGCTAACAAATATAAATAAATAAATAAATAAATAAATAAAGTAGTAATGGGTGCCTGCCCTGGGCCTGGCTCCATTCGGTGCTCTGGCTGCAAGACAGGTTGTGTAGGTGCTGGCAGATCTCCATCAGGAGCTGCCGGTCCTGGCTTTGCTCCCACTCCAGGCAGATCTCATACATTGTAAAGGGAGATGGGCCAGTGGAGGAACCTGTCCAGATCTAGGGCATGCCTCTCTCTTCATGGTCATGACCTCCTCCTGTGCACCTGGCACAGCTGGACAGGAGGTTGTTATCATGGACCAACTTGTATCCACTCCTCCAGTCCTTTGCCTGCTGCCAGCATGCAATCCCGTTGGTGATGTCTTGCTATACTGATTCATTTCAGGAGCATCTCACAGGTTTCTCCTGTGTTTTGGCCTCCCCTTCATGCAGATGACAGCCCTGGTCTCTTCCTGTGCCCAGGGCATGCCCTTGGATGCAGGGTCTGTGTGGAGTGTGGCCTATGTGATTGGGGCTCAGAAGCAGGATGGTCTACCAGTGGGAAGGACCGGGGGGGTGGGAATAACTGTTTTGTGAGCAGCTGTTGTGCTGCTCTGGCCACTGTGGTGCTGTTTTTTCTGGTGCTGGCAGACCTGTCCCCTGTGTGGGTGTGCAGCCCAATTCACACAGGCCAGGAATGTGTGTGGGGCCCTCCCCATGCACAGATTTGCCTGCCCCCACATGGAGCACCCCAGCTGTTTCTCTGCTGCTCCATGAGTGGCCATAGGTGGGTGGTGCGTGGGTCACAGGAGCACCCCCACCCCTATAACACCTTCAGATGGGCATTTGGAGGTGTGTGGGATAAGTGGACATGTGTGGCAGTGACTCTTCTAAAACCAGCCTATGATTCTATGAAAAAGATTCAGGATTAACAGGATCATCTACTCCATCAATCAACACATCAGCCTCATGCTGTTCTGTCTACACTGAACACAGAGCCAAACCCAGTATCTCAGTACTAAATTCAAACTCCTACCTGAAAGACTGCCTCCGTCTCCATGTGGGGCAATTCATTAATATGCATTAGAATTGAAATGGGTAGCAAATTTTGTACTGTGTGTAATACCTTCAATTTCAGGTAGCCTATAGGAGTTGGGGTAGGGCTTCTAAAGGATTTTTATGGGGTATTTTGAGCAGGGGTTACTTTGTAATCATATTGGGGATTTTTAATATATTGTACATGCCCCTTAGTCTTTCAAGAGAAGGGCAGAATAGAAATGGATATAAAGAAATAACAAATAATGAGACTGGTAACTGACTACCCAAGATACCAGGTATCACCATAACTGACTTTCCATTTTACCAACCCATACTGATTTACAGTATTACAGTATTACCCTTTTAGCATTTTTCTGAATGTCTGTGTTCTGTCATTTTAGTCATTGAGTTCTCATATAACAAGCAGGGCCAAGAACAAGTAATGGATGAATGGAAATGGATGGAAAACCAGTACATAGGCAACTTGGTAAATAGTGCATAATGGAAAATTGGTAACTCGTTAATTTGGGTAACTCATTTGGGACTAAATGGGTTTCACTTTTAATGCCTGACCCATCAGATGTCCAGGGCCTGGGCATTCAGGCATTATACTGCAATTTTGATGTGTATATCCATGTTTGCAGGTACCTGTTTCAGCTCTATTGTGGATATAGCCTAAAGTAAATGTGCAATATACACTCAGACATGTACTTCACTCTCTCTCCTTCTCACACACACCCCGCCCTCCATTTCACTCTTCTTTACCCCATAAATCCCTTGACTTTCTTGCTGTCTCTTTCTCACACACATTCACGCTCTTCCCCTCTCCCCTCATTTCCCCAATAATTTTATGAAGTCATTCCTCTTGTGGACTGGACAAAAAGCAAGAAGTGGAGACATCTGCCATTTCCATTTTTCCACCTTCAGGGAGAAGATCAGTCGCTACAGTTAGAAAGATGGATTACACAAGGCCCAGATCCAGCAAATCACATACTTTACCTTGAAGCATGCAGGTAATGCCACTGATTTCAGTGGCGCTCTAATTATTTGCACCGTCTGTGGGTCAAATCCTCTCTTTTCAAGC
The DNA here is from genome assembly GCA_003113815.1 of Sphenodon punctatus. NCBI lineage: Eukaryota > Metazoa > Chordata > Lepidosauria > Sphenodontia > Sphenodontidae > Sphenodon > Sphenodon punctatus. The sequence goes on from QEPC01013677.1 coordinate 1,811,120, forward strand.
AAACCGTGGGTTTCATGCAGCTTCCAGATGAGTTCAGACAGTGATGTTCCAGTGACAGGCCCACACTAAGAATGAAGCTGATGCTTTGGTGTTTCTACCTTGGCAGCAGAGGTAGTTACACATTGCCCATAATCCCCTTGGCAGTAAGCGACTTTAGTCTCCTGTTTCCTCAGTAAACTTAACTTAAAGTGTAGGCCAGCTGACTAGAATTTAGACTAATCTTTGCATTCTTTACTGCAGTTATGTTGTCCCTCATTCTTGCTGTTTTAAAATGACCACACTATACCATTCTGAACTCATTTTTACCTGAATGATTGGAATGACATCATTGTCATAATCCATCTAGTTTCTGTGAACATTGGAACTATCCAATGTTCAATAGTTTCAGTTTCAGAAACTGGAAGATGACTACTGTTGTGACGTTATATTGGAGTATTAAGTTCCTGGAAGTGAAGGAAAGTTTCTGGATTTCTAAAAGATGTCTAAAGGATTAGAACATTCTACTTGTGTGGATGGTAAAAATGGCTGTTGTATAACGTTCTTCATATAGAATGTTTTGATAAAACTTTGAAAAAGGTGTAAATGTTCTAAAAGTTGGAAACAAGCCAGAAGCATCGCAGTTTTTAATGTTCCATCTATCTAGATAATCACCTTTAGAATGACATAACCACCCCCACCCCCCAAATGTTCTAAATGTATAGTTTAAAAACAGCCTCTGATCCCACACCCTCCCTATTATAGGTACTGTGAGTCCTATGGATAAAACTGACCAAATCTGGAAGCCCAGATGTGTCTGCTATGGTCAATATATGCTGTAAATCTTTAATTATTACGTATATACAGTACATGTAATGCAGCTCTCCAGCATGAGGATTTAAGCAGGCAGAGTTCAATTAAAAAGTTTCATTTCCTTATGCTGAATGCTGGAATTTCAGACACTTTGCCTGCCCTGGGTAGATTGCAGCGCTAAGCAGTGCAAGCGTCTGCTCTACTACCTCTGCAAACCCAAGCAAGTGCTGGCTGTGTGCTTTCTGGCTCCATTAGCATTTAGATTTCATTCTGCATGTGAAGGGGTCAGGAGGGACTTCTTCGCCTCCCCAGACACAAAACTCAGCCAAGTCGCTGGCTGGAAGTCATCTCCTTCCCTCTTCTGGTTGGGGAATGGGTCTTTGTGGGCTTGCTTTTCTTGCAGACACACAAATCAGACTTCCCATTACCTGGCAGGCCTAAGAAAGAGGGAAACCACCTTCCATGGTTTTTGAAGGATGCTCAAGCCCAGCATAAAACTTTAGTGGAACCACACTGTGTGCCTAGGCCTGCTTACATTCACACCTGGCAGTTTGCCCCAGGTTAGAAGAGGAGGAAGGGTGTGAAAACACCCCCTATTCTTGCCTTTTGATGCACATATTCCTAGGGACTGGAGGAACCTCTACCCTTTGCATTTACCCTTTGCATAAATGGAATGCATTTACCCTTAAGATATGTGCCCAACGTGGGGTGAAAATGGTTTCTTCCCCTGCTTTTTGCCCAATGACTGTGCTTGTCCTGGGTTGAACTGGTACCCTGCACCCCATCTCTTCTGGGATGAGTTATTATTGTGCAGGCAGCCTAAGTGATACATTGATGATATGATTATTTCTAGTTCAAAGTGCTCACAAAAGTAATGTGTTTCAGTTTCTGGGGTTCCAAAAGCCTGTGCAACGGTTCCAATGTTCAGTAGTTTCAGCTTCAGAAAACTGGAAGATTACAGCTGCAATAGGTTTGGGGTTTGATTTCCATACATTTCAGTTACCTGCAACTGTTTTTTTTTTCATTTTGGAGAAATGAAAATGTCAGGTTTTGGTATATTCTGGTTGCTGAAAACCTAAAACTAAAGAGATCAGTTTCAGTGGAAATTTTTTGGGAAGGTCCAAAACTTTGGGACTATTTTCTAATGGAAAAAAATGTAAACCAGCAAATCTTGTGTAGCTCTCCTGTCCAGATAGGAACTTGGTCAGAGCCACGTTGCCAAGCTGACCTCAGCATTCGCCTCGGACCTGGAGCTCTGGGGTTGCTTCACCAGCATTCTGGGAAGCCTCCTCTTTTGCACTGCTTTCTCTCAGGGAAGGGCAAACAAGTTTGGAGAAATTGGAACTTCCCTAAAGTTTGACTAAATCCTTTCTGAACCAAACTCAAACCAGTTATTTCTGGGATATTCTTATTTGTGAGTCTGTTAGAGAGTTGGATTGTCACAATGCCAGGAGAGAGGCTGACAGTGTTTCAGACTGGATTTCTGGGTTGGAACTATGACCCATTTTACAAGGACGCCACCGTGGGCCCAGTGGGTGGAGGTGGGTGGGTAAGCACACTTGCCAGCGCTGAGCAGGGAAACGTTCACATGGACACCACTGTGGGGGGTTGTGGGATGTCTGGGGAGGGCTCGTCACCCACCTATTGGGCACCCACCCACCCAGGGTCACACCGGGCAAACACCCATACCATTCACATGGGGGGAAACGAGCAGAGGGAAAACCACACCCAGGCGAGTGACATTACAACATGGCCGAGTGAGGGCAAACAAAGCCAAAGCACACGACACCACCCCTACACTACCAGACTCTAAGTGGGTGGGGAGGAGGGAGCTGGAAGGTCAAGCAATACGAAGAAGCAGGCCCAGTCAAGCCCCAAGAGACTGGCAAGACAGCCAGGTGTCACAAACCTCTAAAACTCCAGTCTCTACCCACAGACCAGAGTCCACACAAGCACACAGGGGAACCAAGCAGGGAGAGGGAGCAGGGGGACTTGAACCGGGTGTGTGTGGGGGCGGGAGCACAGTGTGTGTGGGGGCGAGAGCACAGTGGCCAAAACAAAAAAGGCAAACCCAGTAACTGTGGCGGTGCCTGCGCAGCAGCGCCCCCCACGGGACTTGGAGGGCGGGGCAGACAAAAGCATGCGCAAGGCGCACAGGCAGTTGGGAACAACCCGGGCTGGGAGCAGGACATCTGTATCTCTCTCCTCCCTGAGCTCCCGTGCACGGAGGCCCAGTGCAGCAGAGCCGCTGCTGGCGCCCAGCTTGAGGCCACGAGACAGGGCCCCGCATGAACACAGGGGCAACAGGGGGAAACGAGCGTTGATGCTGTATAGAGACCTCCCCTCAATAAAGAGTGTTGCAGCATGTTTGGTGTCAGTGAGTACTTGGGTCTGCAGCCCACAGCCCCTCACCTCATAGGCCTCCCTCGGAACCCCAGGCCAAGGGAGGAACACCACATGGTGTCGGAAGTGGACTTCACAGTCCAGTGAAGGTGAGTATTCACAATGTTGGGCCTTCTCCCGCAGGGCGGTGAGGAAAGGGTCAATGCCTGCTTGTTCATCGTATTGGAGCTGCCAGAACTGAAAGCGCTCGAACACGGGGTTCCTTTTGGGGACACAATAGTTCTGCAGTGCCATGAGGAGCTCCGCCAGGGTCTTCTTGGTGGGGTCTGCAAACACCTCTGGCAGTGTATTATATACCTCTAGGGCCTTCTCTCCCAGGCAGTGCAGGGCCACTGCTACTTTATATTCTTCCGGCTTCTTAGCTGCCTCAGTGACAGTGAGATAGAGGCCTAGCTGTTGCTCCCATCTCCACCAGTTCTCACCCAGGTTTCCATCAAAGCTGAGGGGGGGTGGGGGGGTGGAGGCTTGAAGTGCTCCATGAATCACACCCCAGGCAAAACTTCTTGTCCAATGCTCCACGGTGACCACCAGCGCACAACTCCCACTCTATGTCATTGACACTCAGGACCCCCTGCTGCTCGGCCGACAGGCATGCATTGCCCTAAACCTAGTACGCCGGATCTACTCACTGGCACCGAACCCACCAAAGATGGAGACTAGCATCCTCACCAGCTACACAGACATGATGGGAGGCCTTGGCCGGTTCCCAGGGACGCACCACATATACCTGGATCCCTCGGTACCCCCCAAGATTCACGGATGCCACAAAATCCCATTTGCAATGCAGGAGCAACTACATTCCACACTGGCAGACCTTGAGGCAGTGAAGGTAATCTCCAGAGTGACCAAACCCATCCCTTGAGTGAGTAGCTTGGTGGTCACGCAAAAGAAGAACGGCTCCCTGTGAATTTGCCTTGACCCGAGGGACCTAAACAGAGCAGTCCTTCGACAACACTTCAACATCCCAACGGTGGAGGATGTCCAGCGGAAGTTGGCCGGGAAATCCATATTTACCATCCTCGACGAAAAGGGTGGCTACTGGCAGGTGGCACTAGGCAGGTCGTCGTCGGAGCTATGCACATTCAACACTCCATGGGGAAGATACCACTTCAACAGGCTGCCCTTTGGCATCAAGTCGGTCAGTGAAGTGTTCCAACAAAAGAACTATGAGAGTTTCGGGGACATTCCTGGGGTACACATCATAGTGGATGATATGCTAATTGCAGCCTCATCCACGGCAGAGCATGATGGCATCATGAAGCAGGTACTGCACTGAGCTCGAGAGAAAGGAGTCAGATTCAACAAGGAAAAAATCCAATACATGGTGGAGCGAGTAAAGTACATGGGACACATCTTTTCCGGTAAAGGGGTCCAGCCAGACGAAGACAAGGTGGAGGCCGTCCAGAAGCTCACAGCGCCTCAGGATAAAAAGGCACTACAACGAATCTTGGGCACAGTACAATACCTTGCCCAATACATCCCAAAAGAGTCAGCCATGACTGCACCGCTGAGAACCCTCCTGCGCAAGGAATCTGAGTGGGTCTGGGATGCCAATCATCAACAAGTCCTAGATGCTTTGAAACAAGCCATCTCAACAGCCCCTGTACTGAGATACTTTAACCCGAGAATGTGGTCTGTCATACAGGCAGATGCATCCAAATATGGCTTGGGGGGCATGTCTGTCCCAAGATGGTCACCCCATTGCATACGCTTCCCAGTCACTCATGGCGGCTGAGCAAAACTGTGCTCAAATTGAGAAGGAGCTCCTGGCTATCCTTTTTGCCACTGTCAAGTTCCATCAGTACATATATGGAACCATGTTCCAGTCGGTTCACAAGCCACTAGAAGCTATCATGGGGAAGCCCATAGGACAAGCCCCAGCCAGGCTGCAATGCATGCTGCTCCAGCTACAGAAATACCACCTGGAACTGGAGTACACAAAAGGCACTAGCATGCACATTGCGGACACACTGTCTAGAGCTCCTGTTCGCTCACCGGTGTCACCCACGCAAGACCTTCAGGGAGAGAAAGTCATATACCACACCAAAACCACGATGCCCCTGAGTGACCCACTCCTTCGTCAGTTGCAGGATCACACTCTGCATGACCCTATCCTGAACAGCCTGCAGACCCTGCATGACCGAGGATGGCCCCGACATGTGAAGTCAGTGGCGCCACCACTTAAACCGTACTGGCCCCTCCGACATGACCTGTGGCTGGAGGACGGTCTACTGAGGGTAGGGCACAAGATCATAATCCCCAAGGAATCCAGGCAGGACATGCTGTGCATGGTGCATATTCCCCACCAGGGGGCTCAGCGGTCCAAGATTCAAGCCAAGAGTACTGGCCCAACATGGTGAGGGACATTGAGCAGTGGGTAGCAGGCTGCAGCCCATGCCAAGAAGGACGGCCAGCTCAGCAGGTGGAACCCATGATGCCGCATCACATACCAGAACTACCATGGCTCAAAGTGGCTGTGGACATCTTCGACCTGCAGACGCAAGCGTACATGGTAATTGTGGACTATTTCTCAAAATACACGGAGGTAATACACCTACCAGACAAAACGGCATTTTCGATCATCGATTGGCTGAAAGCAATCTTCACACACCATGGGATCCCCAAAGAGATGGTTTGTGACCACTTCTCATTTGCCTGTCAAGCAATGCAGCAGTTTGCCACAGACTGGGGCTTTTTGCTCACCCACTCCAGCCCGACGTACCCCCAATCGAACGGACAAGCGGAGCGAATGGTGCAGACAGTGAAGGCCATGCTCAAGAAGGCTATGAAAGATGGGACAGACTCGCGATTGGCCCTGATCTATCTGCGCAACACCCCCATATCAGGCACACCGTTCACCCCAGCACAACTGCTCATGGGGCGTGTACTCCGCAGCACGCTACTGGTGACCACCCCAGTCCTCACACCGTCAATACGGGTGCGGATGCGACACTCCGTCAATGACAAAAGAACCAGAAGGCATGCTATGACAGGCGGGCATGACCCCTCCCACCCCTAGCCATCGGGGAAACGATCCGGATGGCCACTCCCACCGGCTGGCATCTGGCCACGGTGATTGCGAAACGCTCACAACCACGCTCCTACGTGGTAAGAACACCCCAGGGAGCCACATACCGCCGAAATCAATGACACTTGAGGCAGGCAGAGGGCCCCACAGTGCCAGACACAGTCAATGACCCCCTGGAAGAACCAGACACCACATCGCCAAGTGATCAACACGAGCAACCCCAGGTGGCTCCCTCACCAGAACCCGAGGCACAGGAACCTCAACTTGTAACAGTCAGTGCCCCCACCCCTGACACCCCTGTCATGACACCTATGACGGGTGATGCAGAAAGACCCCCCCAGCACCAGAGAGAGTTGGCATCACCATGCAATGGACAACCGAGGCCGCATAGAGAGACATGCCTCCCTACCCACCTACAGGACTACTATGTGGGGCAGTGGTAAAGACTGCCTCCCACGATGAGTCATGTACTTGTTAACTCTGACTCTCAGACATGCATGCAGCTGTTTCAATGTTTTCAGTATCGTTATGACTAGTATCAATATGCTCGTTACAGAGGTGAGAGGCGGCTTCGCCACTGGACAAGGGGGATGTGGCGGCACCTGTGTAGCAGTGCCCCGCACGGGACTTGGAGGGTGGGGCAGTCAAAAGCACGTGCAAGGAGCACGGGCAGTTGGGAACAACCCGGGGTGGGAGTAGGACTCCTGTATCTCTCTCTCTCTCCTCCCTGAGCTCCTGCGCACAGAGGTCCAGCGCAGCAGAGCCGCTGCTGATGCTCAGCTTGAGGCCATGAGACAGGGCCCCGCATGAACACAGGGGCAACAGGGGGAAACAAGCGTTGATGCTGTATAGAGACCTCCCCTCAATAAAGAGTGTTGCAGCACATTTGGTGTCAGTGAGTACTTGGGCCTGCAGCCCACAGCCCCTCACCTCATAGGCCTCCCTTGGGAGCCCGGGCCAAGGGAGGAACACCACAGTAACGGGTGAGGGTCACACCAGCCTCCCCCCGGATAGGACCACTGCCCATGGCACCCCCCAAACCCCAAAACACCATGCATGGAAAAGGGGCACAGAGGTGACAGTGGCAGCCACAAAAGTGCAAGCAGGAGGCAGGGTCGCAAGGCACAGAGAAGAGAGGCACTGTTCAACAGTGACAACCCGGCTGCTATGCTGCAGCAATGCATAAAGCATGGGGTAGGGATGCACAGGGCTCAGACAGAGCCCCACATCATGCAAGGTCAGGGGGAGGTCAGATACATCAAGGTCCCTGAGGAAAGGCATCCCTAACCCCCAGCATGCCTGCCCAAACAACAGGGAAGAGGGGACAGGACACCAGGGCCTATGGGAGGGGGAAGGGAACCCAATGTAAACAGTGGAGGGGGCAATACCGAGAGGACAGGGGACAAAGGGACAAGCCACAGGGAACACACAGATACAAAGGACACCCATGGGGAAGGGGGGTGGGACACACATATACAGACCCATGCCCTGCCAGACAACCACTCCACACCAACCAGACACGGTCCACACAGAGGGCTACACCAGAGGGAAGGAGAACACAAAGACCAGGGGGGAACAATGCTGAAAACACTTTAATAAAAAACACCAAGAGCAACAGGATCAAGTAAATGATCAAACATAGAAACAGAGTGGCTACAGACTGTTGCGGGGGATCCACACCCTCAGTAGGGTCAGCAACCCCAGACCCGGCTCCATTGGTCCACCTGCACCCACTTCAGGACATGCAGGACCAGTTGAACCACCTCCTCCTGCTCCCTGGTCCTCTTGTTAATCATCACCTGCACTAAAGGAGAGAGGGAGAAGGAGCTCACCATAAGGGCAGGCCACAGGCCACAACATCCAGGGAGCCCACACAGAAGGAGGTGGGGGAAGGGGAACACACACACAGGGGTAACTCACAAATCTCCTGGTACACCCGTGCCCCAGCACGAAGCTCAGACACAGCCTGCTGGAGCTGCCCGGCCATCTCTCCAAGCTGCAGCATGGTCAGGAACACAAGCACAGCAGCTAGAAGGGAAGAGGAAGCAGGAGGTGGGGACGGGGATCAGGCCACGACAAGGAGAGTTGGTAGGTCACCACACAAAAGCACACAACACCCCCCCAGTTCCACCAGCCCCCCCAGCCAGTAACAGGAGAGGAAAGTGCCCCAAAGGTGGCCCCCAAGAGAGTGCAGTGGGAGATGTATCACACCCAGCAGGCTACCCCTACTCACAGTCAGTAGTCCTCTTATTGAAGCACCCCTCCATGACTGCAAGAGTAGGAATGGGGGACTGATGGGGGGGGGGAAGGCAACCAGGGACAGAGTTCCATGACAGGAGGCAAGGGGCTGATGCCAGCGGGCACCCTCAACCATGCACAAGCACAAAGCCCCAATGCATGGCCCCCTAGGTGCACGGCTGCAGTGGGAGCCATTGCAGCTCTGAAACATGCCATGGGGCTCATAGAGGCAACGGAACACTGCTACAAAGAGGAACACCAGAGTGCTGAATGACAATCCTCATGACAAACCCATGAGAGAGCCAGAACCCCAAAACACATACCCGTCCACCCAGAGGAGTTGGAACACACCCCAGTTGTCCGGGCAAGTGTGCATGAGCAAACTCAAGGCATACCCACAGGGTCCATGCACAGCCCCAGGGTCTGGGCATCCCGGGCCCCCAAATCCCCATACCAGTTGCAGGAGGTGAGAGGCGAGGCCTAGCTTCACAGTATCACCCAGCAACAATGCACAATGAGCAGCAAGAGCCCACATGGTTCACGAGCACTGGACATCACTGGAGCTGGGAGATTCCCCCCAATCAAGAATGGATGGCCAATACAGAAGTACGCCTAGCATGCTGATGGAAAGGTGCCACTAGTGTAGCAAACATACAGCCCTACCACTGCTCTGAGCCTCCCAAGCCCCCCAAATTCCACCCAGACCACAAGCACCAGCACCACGAACAGCCGGTGCAAAGGACCCACAGACACTGCAGGAGAACACAGGATGCTAATCAAGGCAATCATTTATTGGCACACGGACATGGAAGGTGAACCACCGGCCAGAGGGAGCAGATGCCAGGGACACAGGGTTAGCACCGCTGGGTGCAGGCATGGGGCTATAAAGCTAATAGAAGGGGTCTGAGGGGTTTGCTGCACAACCTGCCGGGACAGCGTCTGACATGAGCTTCACACACCTCTGAGAAGGAGATAAATGGACAGGCGGAGGGTGCATGAAGTGGGGCAGAAGCCAGCAGAATGGCAGAACAGCAGAACGGCCACAAGGAAGCAGGAGCACCGTTCCATCAGAGGGACCGGGGATCCACGAAGAAGGTTGCATCAATGGCAGGGTCATGGTGTGGGTGTCAGGGGCTCAGGGAATATGGGAAGGAACAGTCAGGAGGGAGGAAGCTAGCCACAAGGCCCCCAATGATTGCAGGAGCCACCCAGGGGCCCAGCAAGTGAGGTGGTCCCATAGATATTTATTTATTTATTTCAGAAATTTTTACCCGGCCCATCCTGCCACAGGCAGCTCTGGCTGGCTTACAATCAACAATAAAAACACTTAAAATTCTCAAAGCAAGGAGGAATGAAAACATCCCTAACCACCCCCCACCCTAACCCATCCTCCCCATCAAAAGCAAGGCGGAACAGCCACGTTTTACAACAGCATCAAAAAGAGGGGAGATCTGGGGCTGTTCCACAGCCGTGGAGCAGTCACCAAGAAGGCCCTCCCCATAGTGGCCCCCGGTAGACTCGGGGGACCTCAAGGAGAGTACCCCCCGATGACCACAGGGGCCGATCCAGGTCCCGGGAGGTGAGGCTGTACTGCAAATAGGTCAGGCTAAGACCATTTAGGACTTTATAGGCAAGCACCACTACCTGGAATCGGAACTGGAAGACTATAGGTATCCAGTGCAGAGACTGAAGAACCGGTGTAATATGTTCCTGGTGGCTCAGTCCCACCAGGAGATGGGCCACCGCATTCTGCACCAGCTGCAGTCTCCAAACTGTCACCATGAGTAGCCCCAAGTAGAGTGCATTACAGTAGTCTAGCCTAGAGGTTGAATGAATTAATAGCTTTATTGTTTAACCTTTGGTTTAAACAATGTTTAGCAAACTTTAAAACAATAGGTACAAATACACATACCCTAGTATAAGCAAACTTCAAATATTTATAAATGCAATAATCAATATAGGCCGACAGTCTCCCCTGTAAGGGCATGAGATGTCTATTCCACCCATTTGGATGTGGGTGACCTTAGCCCAAGGGGCCCACCATCCATATTGCAAGACTCTAATACCCCCGTATCATATTTTAAATATGTTTATCCTCCTTGTAACCAGAGATGTCACAAAGTTTTAAAATAAACTAACGAGTACAAAGCAAATAGTAAAAACAATTCCTTATATAGCTCTTATAGTCCCTTAGTAGATAATCAGGCACTGTCATAGGTTTTGCTTACCCCTATCCCTTCCCTTGTATTTACCCATCTTATCCCTCTCCAGGGGATTCTCAAGTATATGGAATGGTTAGGTCTTTAAAGTGGACCATAGATCTTACATCTTTGCAAACTGGCCAATGAGCCATATCCATGTAACAGTTATATAGGACTTTGAGGTATCCAGGCGCTAATTTTGATTCCCTGGACCTGTTATTGATCATCTAGGTATTTCCTCAGCCGCGAATACATCAAGTTTCCGCATCCACCCCTGCTTTAACCAATAATACCCTTGAATTCTCAGTGCCAGAGACTCATGATGAACAAAGTTAACATGGTGATCATAACAATAGAGTTTGGGTAGATTCCCACCTTAGGGGCTTCTTGAGATTTAATATAATTATCACTACCCTAAGTAATACAAATCTGGCTGGTCAGGAAGCCTAACCACTACCCCTTTCATAGATTCCGTGCCAGACGAATACGCAGGATAGCCTGTGCACAACTGGCTGTTGCCCTGGTCAACTCTGAGTCCTCTGGGCCAAGGAGGCTCCGGATGACCTGGTCAGTCATCTCTGGGGTTTCAATGCAAACCTCCAGAAAATGGAGTCTTGGGCCGACAAGGAGGGAACTTCTGAGGAGTATATGGTCCACTGTGTCCACCTCGCCTGAATGGCACAGTGGACAAGTCCTCTGTACTCGTGGGATCCCTCTATAATGGCCTTCCACCAGTGCTGAGGGGAAGGAGTTTGTTCTTAACTTAAAGAAAAGTATCCGTTTCTCGGCCTCCGGCCATGTAAACAGATAGTAATTGTCAGGTGCTAAGGATTTAAGGGAGGCATAAAACGGCGCAACCATCTGGGTAGAGAGTAGAGCATTCTCGGTTTGCATTGTCTGATCCCTTACCCGCCTTTTGATTAAATTCTTGACTGCCTCCAGGCCCACCAGTTTCAGGGATTCTGCTGAGAACCCGAGTAGGCGGACTTCCTTCTCGATTGTTGGGATTCAGCTTTAGTTGATTCGCTCTCATCCAATCCCTCACAGCTGCCAGACACCCAGTAAGCATCGAGACTGCCAGGCCTGGGTCTGATGAAAAGGAGAGGTAAAGGTGAGTGTCATCAGCATATTGATGACACCACATGCCAAACCTTCTGACCACCTCACCAAGCGGCTGCATATACACATTGAACAGGAGAGGGGACAAAACTGAACCCTGCAGGACTCCACACAAGAGGTCTCGGTATGATGAAAAATAATCCCCGAGCACCACACGCTGAGTTCTTCCAGCCAGGAAGGAGCGGAACCAGTCAAGAACTGTACCGCCCACCCCCACCCAGTCCCGCAGGTTTGTCACCAACATCTCATAGTCAATGGTATCAAAAGTAGCCGACAGATCTAATGGAATCAGCAGGGCCGAACGACCCTGATCTAATTCCCGGCACAGGTCATCAACCAATGCCACAAGTGCAGTCTCAGTGCCATAACCCCGGAGAAATCCTGACTGTGAGGGATCAAGAAAACCGATATGATCCAGATGCTCCTGCAACTGCCGGGCCACTACTCACTCAATAACCTTCCCTAAAAAGGGAAGTTTAGAGACTGGCCAATAGCTGCCAAGGGAGTCAGCGTCAAGCAATGGTTTCTTGAGCAGGGGTCATACCACCACCTCCTTAAGGCAGCCTGGCACCCTGCCCTCCCTAAGGGAGGCATTGACCACCCCCACCAGCAACTGCCCCATCATCTCCTGGTAGACCTTAACCAGCCAGAACAGGCAAGGGTCCAGTTCACAACAGGTAGCCCTAACATCCTCTGCATCGGTAGTGGTCACCGACCAAAACTGATCCCACAAACATGGACAAGGTGGGGCTTCCTTAACCTCAAAACAGATAGGGTCCAGACTGTTTAGGACTTTATAGGTTAACACCAGCACCTTGAATCAGGCCTGGAAAACTATAGGCAGCCATGCAGTGTCCAGAGCCCTAGCATAATGTGCTTCCTTAAAACACCATGTTATAGAAGGGCCTATTTAAAGCATGGGTAGGAGTAATGGGGAAGGCAGAATGGGGAATGTAAATGCATGTAACAGGAAGATGGAGTGGGGCAGGAGTACCTTAGGAGATGAGGCAGAGATATGGGAAGGAGTAACAGGGTGGAGAAGGCAGAGAGTTTGGGAGATGAAAGCGGATGTGGAGGGGGCAGGAGCACCTTACGGGATCAGTAGAACCAGGAACATGGGTAAGAGTATTTAAGACAGGGGTGGGGAACCTCAGGGCCAAACATAGCCTGAAGCTAGTTCTGATAGTCCCTTTCCATTTCCTGGATCTGGCCCTGGATCCAATGGTTACCTCCAAGCACTGAAAGACTGAGCTCAGGGTAATGGACCAGAAATGAGGACATGCACACAATGATAGGGGACAGATTGATGAACTGGATCATCCTCTTCCTGAGCACTCTCCTGCCCCCAACATTTGTGCAGCCCTTGGAACTTGCACTAGTTTTCAAAGTGGCCAACCCCTCCAAACATGATTTAAAGGATAGGGGCAAGAGTATCTTAGTTCCTCTCTCCTCACCTTTAAAAAGCATCTAAAAACTAATTTAGGCCCTTTTTGCACAGATGCCCCACCCCTCGCTGGGTGTGTGTGTGGGTGTGTGGTGGGGGGCAGCATCCGTGCAAATGCCATATGGTGGTGGGTGGGGAGATAGATGTGCGTCCGTGCAAAGCACGGGCGGTGGGTGGGGGTGCGTGCGCGCTCCCACGCAACACCCATTTCCACCCATCACCCACCCACAGGGCCATCCGGCAAACCAGAGGAGGCTCCATGGGTGGAGATGGGTGGAGGTGTGTGTGTGTGCCGATGAAAAGGCTGCACACCTACCTCCACCTGCCGCCAGTGCACACCTATCCCCTCACCCACTGCATCCATGGAAAAACGGCCTCTTTCTCTGCGTGCTTTTAGGAACCACGCTGGTTTCCCTTAATGTAGTCTTTCTTCCCTCCTTACCTTCCACTTCTTAATTGTTTTAAATTGAGTTTTAATTTGTTTTATATTGTTCTGATTGTAAAGTACTCCAAGTGCCATTTAAAGGCAGGGGAGCACTATAAAAATAAGTCACCAACATCACTTCCCACAGTGCCTAGACTTTGCCAATAACCAGGGAATCCCCTCCACAGCCCCATCTCTGCCTGGATCCCTTCCCCCCTACAGTCCATTCTCTACCTTGATCCCTTCCCCCCCTACATCCCCTGCTCTGCCTGGATCCCTTCCCCACTACAGCCCCTGCTCTGCCTAGATTCCTCCCCTGTCCATGCACCCCCTGCCTTGATTCCTCCCCCTTACAGCCCCTACTCTACCTGGATTCCTCCCCTCCCATAACCCCTGCTCTGCTTGGATCCCTCCCACTGCTCTGCTCAGATTGCCCCCTCCATGTCCTGGGGGCATTCACTCACTGTGCTGCCTGGACACAATGTATCCCCCCCAGCCCGTGACTTCCTCCCTGTGTGGCCACTTGGCTCCAGGCTGACACTGACAGGGCGGACCAGACCTGGCCTACCACCCCAAAACTCGCAGACCTGGACTTCCCCACTCACCTGCAGCTGGAGTCTCCATTTCCATACTGAGAGGGCAAGGGGGGAGGCTTGGGGAGGGCCTGGCCTGGGAGTGAGCTGGGAGCAAGGAGCCAAGCAAGAACTGCATTGACTATCCCAACAAAGCTGCCCCAGCAGCGCTAATAGCTGCACACCCACACCACGCCACTGCCACAGTGCCTGTATGTCTCCTGCCTGGAAGTAACCTCTGACAACTTCCTGTGCAGTGAGATTGGTGGCAGCAGTGGCACAGTGTGGGGCAGGCTCAGAGATAGAGCTGACTGCACTCAGATTCAGGAGGTGACGCTGAGAGGGGAGTCAGAGGAGCTCATCTGGGCTGACTCTGGGCTTTTACCAGCTTTTATATTGCTGGTAGAAGCACTGTACCAGAAACTGGCCTCAGACAGCAAATTCCAGCTGGGCTGGTGAAATACCGTCTGGGTGGCAACCCTATGCTCCCTTGGAATTTAACTAAAGTTCAGGAGGACCATTGCTGTATAAATCTATGACCCATTAGGAAGCTTGAACACATCAGCCATGAATCTCTGTACTTTAAAGCCTAGAGGGAGTTTCATCTGGGAGATAAGTTGTTCTGAAGGAAGATGAGAGAGTGTTCAGTCTCCATAAGGGGAGAGATCCTGAAGTGTAATGTGTCACTTTCCTAACAAGTACTGATTATGGAAGGCATCACTGGCCCTTCTGACTCTCTCACCCGCATGTACTTCTTTGCAAAAGGTACAGATCTTTGAAATGCCTTGAGGAACCAGATTATCATGAAGCCCCTGGCACAGTCTAATGCCATATTGCTCATGCCTCTTTGCCTGTCTCCATTTTACACAGGACCAACACGGTGTCTTTGGAACTGTACAAGGCACCAGCCTCTGCTGTTTTGCTCTTGGATGTGTCCCTTATTGCCAGCCACGGCATGTTCCTGGCATTTCATCTCAGCTGGAGTTCTATATTCACTGTATTTTTAATAGTTGTTTATGCCAGGTGTGCACTGGAGGCAATAGAGGCCTTAGTAACAGGGAGGAAGAAATGTGCTTGGTGGTTTCACGTTACCGACTGGAGCAGAAACCTCAAATCAATCACATGGAAACAGCTGACAGTGAGCAGAACCCAGCATGGGGAGAATGCCAGGCCACTGAAGCTCCTTCCAAACATGCACCCTGATAACATCCACCATGTTTCTCTCACTCCAAGGCCTGCAGGGGACAGGGACTGACAGATAAAAGACAGGGAGTCATGGCTTCAGACTGAGCAACTTCCATCATGGTTGGGATGACCAGTGTGGACAGGATCATGCCATACTAAAATAGTGCTTTGAAAATGTGATCTAGCTTGCCTTAGGACTGAATTTGTAATAGGGGGAGGCAGGAGATTGGGGAATCCAGAAAGCAATTGTCATGTATCTCATATAATAAGCATATATATTTGGCCATCTGTGTTTCAAAATAAGCGTATATTTTTGGCTATTTGTGTTTCAATGTATTGAAAATTAGAATTAGCCTTTGTATGGTGACCTTTTATTGAACTGTTCACCTCTTAGTGAACTCTTGACTATATACTGGGAGAGAGATTTAATTTGTTACTTTGTGGAGAATGTCCTTCAAACTTGTTTTAAGACTGGGGTTTTATCAGTTTGTGTCTCAGTGATTAATGACTCCATGGCACAGCATCTCCTTTCAACTTGCTTCAAGGGGTATCTCCCCTTGAAGTAAAGTTTTAGCTTTAAATTAGCTAGCAGTTGGATTTAACTAATTGGTCAGCAGAATAAACCTGATTGAAACTCCGTAGTCAGTCTCCTCTGTAACTGACGTCATCTGACTGGGCTCCTCAAGCAAGCATAAGGCTGAGATAAGTTCTTTGATTTGGCAGAAGGATTCTAAATTGACATGAGACTCTTTTCTCACCTTGATGGCAGAACTGGGCACAGACCTGGGTAATATGAAAGTATATTCTTTGGATGCATTTGAGCCAATGAATTAAGCATATGTTAGCTTTTAGGGCTGTTTCTTTAAACAGAAATGTTTATTTAGATCATGTACTTGTAAATGACTTTGATTCTCTTTTGTAACATATTGGTACTTTTTATTTGAATTTAAATAAACTATGCTTTATATTTATAACATTCTTTGTCTCATGACCTCATTTATAAATAATATTGCCTTTAGAATACTTTGCTGAGCTGGTTGGCTTTTAGCACAGTGTAAACTAAGTTTCCACAATCTGGAAAAAAGCCGCCCTATATCCAGTTCAAGATTATGTCTGGCTTGACCACTAAGCGCATTTTCCTTTTGAGGAAACTGAGGCAAAATAAGACACAATTACTAGGACAATACTTCAACTTCTGGTTAGAAAAGTTGAAGTGATGATCCCTAAATGGGTAGTTTAGCCCACTGGCTGCTTCCCATGGCCTCAGATGTACCTGGGAATGGGAATGCTTTGCTAAATTAATCTGGGAAGCAGGAGTGGATGGGGATGACTTCTTACTATTTATTTATTTATTTATTTTCTAGATTTCTATACCGCCCCATCCTGCCATGCAGCTCGGGGCGGTTAACAACAATAAAACAGTATAAAAACATTTAAAACAAATATAAAATATGTCAATAAAACAGGGC